>ML685771.1:3245598-3293933 GCA_007922175.1 Pelusios castaneus
GACTGGGGGTCGCCGCCGTTCAGGCAGCAGGACCCCTGCTCCCAAGTGACACTGGCTTCGCCCCTTTGGCGAGATCGCGGTGGACCCGTTTGCAAAGAGCCCTTGATGCAGGGTATTTTGCTGGGGAGCCCACTGTCCGATTTGCCGGTTGCATAGCTCATTATGCCCTGGAGGCCCCCCGTCATCCCGTAACGCAGTCTCTACAGCTAATGGCACTCACAGAACACTAACCCAGCACAGCGCTTAGCAAGGAGAAGGGATCCGCATCGCACAACCACCACCTTCCTGTTCCTTCCAGCAGGCGTTGGGAAACGCGGCGCTCTCGAGCGGCTTGGGGGCAGTTACGTGAAATAGTTGGACATGCCCGCCGCAGTCCTTCCGTCTGCGCCACGTGTAGCAAAGGACACCTCTTCATCCTCCTCCTCCAGCTGGAGGCTACCTGAGGACAGGCGCACCCTGGCCACGGGCGATCTCCCCACCCTGCTGTACAGAGGGTAGTGCTCCGAGTCGGAGTCGCTGGACTCGGTCCCGCTGCCCAGGCGGCGTTCAAGTGGGTGCGGCGCCGTAAGGGGGTTGGAAAGTCCTTGCTGGGCAAGTGTGGATCTCAAGATACTTGTTTTTCTGCTGCTCAGAGCAGGGCAGGGACCCAGCGGCCTGAACTCTGACCCGCACGGGAAATGGAGGGTTTTCATATCCGATTGGCTCCACGATCGTTTGGGCAGCTGCTCGTAAACGGTGCAGTCAAGAGCCCCAGCCAGGGCTTGGCTCCTCTCCTCCTGGGGTCTGCTAACACAGCTGGTCCGGGGCAGGGGCTCTGGCTGCAGCCCTGACATCCAGGCTGGGCCTGGGCCTGGCTTGGATGGTTTCACGGATGGGCCGCTCAGCCCTCTGCTTGCTTCCTCAGTGGCGGCTGGCGTGTGCCGCGGGAGCCTGGGCGGCTGGTCCACGTAAAAGAACACTTGGGGAGACGCCATCGCCAGTGGGTGGCTGGCGGCAGGGATGAAGGGCACATCCGTGTAGCTGAGCTGTTGGGCGGTGAGCGCCTGCCGGCTGCCCGCTGGGGCCCTCGTGCTGTTCCCAGCGAGCGTGTGGCTGGGCCGGAAGGAGGTCAGCGGGCTCCTCCTGCCAAAGGCGTCCGGCGGCTCCTGCTGCAGCTCAGTGAAGACCAGTGGGAAGGCCGAGCTGCTCTGGGAATGGGGCAGGAGCTGGGGGTCGGCTTCCGGCTTGGAGCGCTCCAGCTCGGCGGCGAAGGTCACCTCCATGGAGGAGTTGCGCCGTCTGCTGTCCAGCATGGGCTCCGAGGCGTGGATACCATTTGCGTTCCAGTAACAGCCTCTGCTGCCGTAGACCAGGCGCAGGTCCTCCACCTGGGGAGACAGCAGGGCCCCTTAGGGGAAAGGGACTGGAGGCCCCACACAGCCGTGGGCCCCCTTCCCACCATCACCCAAACTAGGGAATGGACGAAAGCCAGGAAGAGAACCAACCACTGCTCAGGGGTGACCCCAAGGCTGGCGTGTTCGCCCCCAGTGAGGTGCCAGGGCCCCTATCAGCAACGGGTGGGGCTGGCCCAGGCACGTGCCCACCGTGCTCTGAGCGTGGGGCTGGGCAGGACTCAGGGAAAGCAGGGCGCTGGCATGGCAGAGAGACAGGCCCATTGGCGGGGCTGTCTCGGTGGGAAGAGGAACCGGTCCCACCTCCCTTCTCCTACCGCCACGAGCCAACTGTGGGATCAGAGGGGCCGGCAAGCTCTAGCCCCTCTGTGCCAGCAGGGAGTCCTTAGCCGGGGCGGGTGGGATGCACCCAGGCTGTTCTCCCCTTGTTGTGTGCTGGAGGGGAGGCTGATGCCAAACGGGGATACATGTGTGCCAGCAAGGAGCGACCCACGTCTGCCCAGCCACTGGGCAAGGGGCCCTCTGTCCCCAGCGCTACCTGCCCAGACCAGACAGTGTTGTAGATGAGTGCTGGCCGCTTGCCCCTTCCTAGTTCACATTCTCTGCTGGTGCCCAGGGCTCTGGACACACAAACTGGCCACTGCTCCGCCATTTCTCTGCGCCCCCCGAAAGGAGCTGGGAGCCCGGCCAGCCGCTGTTCCTCCATTCAGTAGGGAATGGTTGCCCGGAGGGGAGAGCCATGTCTTTTCTCCTCCCCGAAGCCTAGCTCTTTGCGGAGGAGAGCAGGAGAGATACCTGTTTCGACACGTCCGTGAGGAGGTCTGGGGAGGACCGGCACTGCCGTTCGTGGTACTGTGCCGCGGCATGTTTCCTGCAAAGCCGAGAGGTGCACGTCAGCTCCCCTGTGCCAATTGCCCCTGAAATGCTACAAACCTGGCTCGATAGATACCTCTCGAAGGGCGCGCTCTTCGCCTTCTCCTTGCGCCCGTGCTCCAGCAGCTGCCGCTGGGTTCTTCCGCTGGCGTGGGAAGGACAGAAAAGGCTTGTGAGAACCCAGTTCCAAGCTCGCTCCCCGTGCAGCGCGTGGCTGTAACCTCTGTGGAGGCACAGTCCTTGCACGACACCCCTGGCCAAGGCAGCGAGGGGTTATGCAGGCAGGACCCTGCTCGACTGGGATCCCGCTCTAGGGCAGGTCAGGAGCCAGGCGAGAACTAGACTTCGGTGTCGCGCGTCCCGCAGAGTATGTCTACCCAGGGGCACAGCTGTGGGTGCCGGGGCTGCAAATAACTGTGTAGACATAGCCTTTGTCACACACAGGCTCATCAGGAACCCACCTCGCTCCCCACAGACAGCACCCGCGTCTTTCCGTCAGCTCATTAACCGAGCTCCCACAAGAAATCACCTGTACCGGAAACTTGAGCCCTTGCTGCACAGGAGGGCTTTGGGCTTTGACTTGGGTTCTTCAGAAAGTCTGAAGAAAGCATGGTACTCAACACAGGTCTTCCAGAAGGCTTTGCAGCCGTCTCTGCTGGCCATGGTGAACTCTAACGTGTCCTTGCATAAGGCCTGCAAGAGACAGGAAGAAAACAAACAGGGTCACCCGCACTGCAAGGTCCGTGTCCCACAGCCGTGCAAACACCCGAGGAGAGAGACACATTTGTGCAGGATTGGCCCAGGAGCCCAGCGACGCTGAGCCCTCAGCG
Organism: Pelusios castaneus; assembly: GCA_007922175.1. NCBI lineage: Eukaryota > Metazoa > Chordata > Testudines > Pelomedusidae > Pelusios > Pelusios castaneus. The sequence continues at coordinate 3,248,693 of ML685771.1, forward strand.
GCTTTCGAGCTGGAACGGGGTGTGGGTTTCAAAGTGGTGTGGCTGAGGTGAGGGGGCCTGTTCTGATGTGTACAGACCTCGGTCCCGCGTTCCACACGCTGCTCTCCGGCTCATCCCCATGCCAAGGATGTCAGTGGGAATATGCTGGGGCCATATAAACATTGTGGAGGCTGGACCGCTCTGTTCCTTGGCTCACACGCATTTCACAAACGACGACACAGACCATGGGACCAGACCTGTGGGGCCTGCCAACTTTGACAAAGACAGACCTTCTAAATAGTCCTAGATGGATACAAAGGGGGGCTCTTCAACCAGGCAGCAAGGCACTTACCGAGATATTAGCATGGAGTTTGATTAGAAAATGTTTCCTCTTAAAACTCAGCTTCCGAATCTTGGCCCAGTTGAACATGTTGATCTTCGTGTTCCCCTGCAATGACAGATGCTGCAAATCTCAGATGGTCACATCACAGGGCCCCGAGTTAGCAGGACACCCTCGGCATCTAGCGATGCCGATGGCTCTCGCTGATGGTGCAAGGATTTTGGCCTCGGACCCTGCTCGCCTTCCTCAAGATGGCAGGTCCCACCAAGGTACCCACGGCTGGTTAGCCTGACTTCACAGGGGTGGCGTAAGACAAGCCGATTTGGAGCAGTCAGGAAGGACTAGAGCCTGTTAACTGTCTGGTCCAAAGTCCCCTGGCGTCAATGGGAAAAACTCCCATTAACGTCACTGGGCTCTATTTCGGCCCTTAACGAGGGAGACATTCCCTGTTGGGCAAAGCTGCGTAATTTTGTACATTATTCAGAGCCTAACCTCCCTCTAAGGTACCATACACTGCACCAGCATGTATTTGCGTTGGGCAGCAATCGTTAAGGAGAATTTGTTGCCATTTCTGACCCCCTGCACTGTATTCTTACACAGCAAACCACTGGGGAAACAGCCAGACGTAGCCAGCATACCATACGCCCCTTAGAACATGCTACGCTTGCTGCTGTGTATTAACGGGCCACTAATTACGCTTTCCTTCCACCACAAGATGCTGTGCGGGTTGGAATGAGCTGAAGAGAGACAGCACCGCTTTCTGCAGGAAACGCAGAGGGATGTATTTACGCTACACGTGTGTCATGACCAGAGGACCATGTAATTGCATAGACATTAGGTGGCTATTTTTGCTTGAAGATTATATGGGAAACGTGTGGAGCTGCCACAGAACGTGAATTTCTTACTTCTCAAACACTGTAGTTTGCAATAATTCTCAAAGCGGTGACCTCTCACAACAGTGGGAGGCGAGATGTAGGATGTGGTGTGTCACTCCTTAGCACCAGCGTTATGCTGGCAGGACGCCAGTCAAGTCCGTCCAGGATAAAGCTGGTATATGGAAGGAGGCACTCGGGCTTAAAGCAGGGATTTTTGAACCCCAAACTGTTGGAAAAACGGCTCGGATTCAGTGATTTTTCCCAGCATGAACCAAAGAGGAAAACGTTTCATAATTGTCAAGATACTTTGTTCTGTCACTTCCAAAAGCAAAGATTTCAGTTTTCTGGTTCAAAGCAACTTTTTGTCTAGAAATTTAAGCTAATTTGGCTGAAAAAGATTAAAGAAAAAAGATTAAAATTGAAACAAAACATTTTGATTGACCCAAACTGAAAAATGTTTTCTTCCTGTTGTGACTATTTTTGAGCTTTTTGACTTGGAGAGAGGAAACCGTTTTCAACTCTTAAAAGCATTCATTCTAGGGTGGGAAGACAATTCCCCCCAGCTCTAATCAGGCTGGTTAGTGGTTAACTCTGAAGATAATGAAGTGCTTGGATTTGATATGCTTCAGAAAGGGCCTGCACAAGAAAATGTTCATTTCCCTTCTCTGCTCACTTTAGCTCCCCTCTACATAGTGTACCTGTCCCGAGGGTGATTTCTTGGGTTAAAAGGATGGCATGTGGGCAGCTAAAAAGCTCACTGAAGATAAGAACACACGACAAAGCTTTCTCCAAAGTGCCCTGTTGTAATGAACTAGGAATTTAAAAGGGGAATGATGTTACCCGTAAAACCAGCACTCCCATGTGAGTGACAGCCAGATTGATCTGCGTCCCTTCTCCATCGCTTGCAGGGTGGGGTCTAATTCCGTACATTTCTAACTTCCTGGCTACGTCCAACAGGTGAATGTCCGACTCAGCTGGCGTCTTCCCACTAGGGAAGGAAGAGGATTGTAAGTCTAATGACATTAGGGTGTGTATATAATCCCCTGATGGCCCCGCACAACCTACATAAAATAGCCTCTGTTTATGGGTATTTAATAGCTGTGCTGTGATATGTTAGGAGCCGCTTAGGGCCTGGGTGCAGATGAAATGCTCACACGTGCGTCTGGTGATAATGCATGATCTTGGTATTTAAATACTCCTGGTTGGGTAAATATTGGTGAGTCTCCAGGTGCTTCTTGTCGGTTTCTTCATGGAAGTCCCCCAGCTCAGCTGTATTGAGAGAAAAACCAAGAACGGCATTTAGAAATTCCCACTGAGGAGACAACAGCAGGAAAATGGGGCGAGTATTCGGAGCCGACCGACTGCGCTGGTCCGTGCCAGGATAGTGACCGGCGGCGTGGGGGATTGAAAGCTGAGAGAAAGAAGACCGGCTCCCTCCCAGCATTCCTGGATCGTGACTTCTCTGATGTAACAGCATGAAGGAGCCGATCCGGTGGGAGCAGGAACAGGCCTGAAGGACCACGGACGCACTGGCTTTGATGGGAGCGGGAGAGGCCCCGTACCACACTGCCCCTCACACCTCGCTCTAGGCCAGCCCATTGGCATCCTGAGGTCTCCAAAACCCAGGCCAGAACTCAGGGCTTCCCTGCCTCAGTCGCTTGGGGTGGAACAAGAGCGGCCCTGGCCTTACACTGCAAGAGGTGAGACACCAGCAAAGCGGCGCTGTTATTGCTGCAGGGCAACCGTCCGAGTGCCAAGTCCTTCTTGACTTGAAGGGTAAAGAGATACCTGAAAAGGGACAGAGAACAGGTTCCTGCAAACGTGCTTAGCAGACTGCAGCTAAAGAGCTGGCCCCCAGCTCAGACTAGTCAAGAGAGCCACCCCCCCTCAGTGCAGGCTGGAAGAGGGGCCCTCCAGGAATCGGCTAGGGCAGGTTTTCCCCCGTCAGGGCCCAGCCCTGCAAGGAGCGAGATCTTTCACCTGTAGCTCGCTGCAGGGGCTGTTCCAGGGGCAGGACAGATGTTTATAAATCACCGGGAGACACTCGGATGGCAGGCAGGACCCACGGGCCTGGCCAGAGAAAACTTGGTACCGCATGTTCTCTGGGACCCCACCCATTTCACATCAGTTGCAGACAGTTTGGTGTCCCCCCCCAGCCATCTCCCGCACTCTGACCCCAGGACAATTGCTGGGAGTGTTTCTAAAGAGGCTGCTGGACCCTGAGAGTCACAGGACGGGGCAAGTGCAGAGCTGATGTCCTTTCTTTAGCTCCTGGAGTGAAGGGAGGGGCCTGTGCACATGGGATGCAGACTCATGCTGGTTCACAGCCACGTGTGAACGCAATGGTTTCCAGCCGGCTCTGCTAAAGAACTGTGTAACAGATTGTGTTCATCGGTTAACTCCACTGGAGGATGGTGCAGAAATGAATATCATACGTAAGAAAATAGAAAATGTATGTCGCTCTGCTGATTTCAGAACGTAGCTGACACAGCTTTGTTTTGCTGAACTAGACTAACAGGGATACTACCCCTTTGACGCTTCAGAGTTGTAGCCATGAAATGGCTTGTCTCTCTTAGCTGTAACCTCCTTAGTCTGTGCAAACAGCAGGCTGAAGTAGACTGTCAAGAGGAAATCGTTAGCTCCAGGGACATCCTCCCCCTTCCTTTCCCAAGAGTAAAAACTAAGCACAGAAAAACCAGACCAGAAAGAAGAATGAACACCTGCTGTAAGATCAAACCCAGTGCCTGGGGCCAGTGGGGCTGAAGCAGACAGATCAGCAATAGGGTAGTAGTTTAGGTTAGTTGTGATTTATGCAGGAGACTGTTTTAATGAGGGGGTTAGAATAGAAAAGTATGCAGATGAGGTAATGGGGAAGTCACAGACCAGAGGAGAAAAGAGAAATGACAGACACCGAGAGTGGAGAGGACATGTGGAAGAATGCTCAGAAAGCAGAGATTTGAAAAAAGTTGCCCTGTCCCCAGGAAAGGTAACTTTACCCCCCTCCACACCCCGGTGCCTTGTCTGATTCTTTGTGTGTGTGATTGCGAGGTGATCACGGCATGGCCTTGAACCAGACAGAACAGAGGCTAAATTACAGGAACCATTTAAGCCTCAGTTGAAGCGGCTCTCATTTGCCCCCCAGCAGGTCTTTCATTCCCACAGTGGACAAGGCTTTCTCCAGCTCAGCAAACTCTGTCACTAGTGTGGCTGAGAAACCTACACAGAGCGGGCCAGAAGTCAAGACATGAGCCGACAGCTTCTCCAGAGAGCAGAGAAGAAATGAAAAGGGACCATGGGGAAGAAATGTGGAAACCAGCACGGTGGAACCTGCCAAAGGAATTTGCCGAGTAACGTCCGCATGTCATTGCCAAGGGCCTGTGCGATCCGCAGCCAGTTAGACATAGGACTGGAAGGGACAGTTGGTCACTGACCACTGCAGACATCTTTGACGTGTAACCCCTCCCCGTTCATAAACTTATCAAACTCCAGCCTAGCCCTAACTCCTGCAGGCTGCTGGGTCCCGTGGCTCCAGCTGAAAATCCGAAGGCAGCTTCCAAGGTCTGAAGTAGCAAGACAGTCAGCGCAGCATGCCTCATGTGAGTTTGATTTTAGACTCAGATCATGGCAGAGGTTGAAGAGAAGCATTGTGGACACTGGTGGTTTTAGCAGCAGGATCAGGGACCACTGAAGTGTTCAGCACCCAGTGCGTGGGAAGCAGTTTGGGACTGTGGGATGAGACATGTCCAGAGTGGTAACAGTGGCATTTGAATGGCCATCTGTAGATTTCAGAATGAACGCACCTCTTCGAACAATGGGGCAGCTCACACCTCTCAGCTATTGTCTCAGCCCGGCTGCAGAATTGGCAGGGTGCCGCTGCTCTGGTTTACACTTGGGAACATCTGGAATGTTTCCAGGCTGGAAAAGTACTTGTTTTTTAAACAAAAGTTTATATTCTAGAGCCCAGTTGTGCAGGGATGGGTCAGAGTCTGCATCAGGCTGTCAGATCACACAGAAGCCCAATCGATGCCTAGTAAGTAAAAATCTGCAAGCTATGGCCATGGCTAATGGGCAGACAAAGATGATGGACTGGGTGGAATGTTTTGTGTTTCTAAACAGCGAAAGAAAGAAAGAAAGATTTGCAAAGATAAATTGCACCGATAAACAAAAGGACTATTGATAGAGAGTTTCTTTTGGTGGGAGACAGTGAATTATTTAAACAACGAAGACTGCATGAAAAAGTTTCTACTAGTAATTAAAAACGTAGGCAATTAAAAAAAAAAACGTACTGTACCTTGTCAACTCTTCTCGCAGATGTCCAGGGTCCACTGGGAAAAATTTCACCATAAATTTGAAAAGAACCTCCTTAGGATCTTAAAACACAACATCTTCATAAGTTTTATTTCAAATGTCTGTTGAGAACATTCACAAATCTCTTCCCACACTCTGCAACTATGTGCACTGTGAAGTAAATAACTTCCTTTCCTAACAAATTTGGACCTGAGCACCCAGGACTTGATCCTGCATGGGCTGGCCTCAAGCCAGCCAAGCACTTACGCTCACAGTATCAGGCCCATTGAATCCAAGAGGAACACTCCCACTGAATTCAAGAGAAGGAGAGTGGCTGGGGTTAAAATGACTGCACTCAGCAGGTCTGAATGTTTCAGACCATCTAGCCTGAATCAGAACATCCCACTGAGAGTGGGTCAGTACAGACCAGCTGTGACAGTCCCTATCCTGCAGATACTGGTTGCAATTAAACCCCGTACAGGGAGACAATGCGACCAGCCTGTCCCACTGTGCTCAGAGGAGACAACCCCTCTGAAGTCTTGGCTGTGCATACGTAGGCTTAGATACAGCGCCCAGATACTGATGGCTGGGTCTGCAGCCTTTCCCCTCGAAACCCTCCCTACACACACATTAGCCCTTCCTTATGCGGGGTGGGCCGAGGGGACTCCCCAAAGGAACTTCGGATTCACACACGAAAGTATTCGCTTCCCTGAAGCTAGATACAAAGCAGAATCGCCTGCGTGTCTCAGCCCCGGGGGCTGACCTTTGAACAGAAGTTAGGAATCACCGAGAAGCGGGAAAAGGCTGAGAAATCCATAGGCGCTGGGGACGGAGGGGTCTACCATGAGAAGAGTTGGGTTTCAGTCCATTCTGACTGGCATGCACGGCGGCCGGCACCCCACGAACGTGTGTGTGTCTTTTCTAACCTGCAGGGCAGGCCAGCCGGAAAGCCCCTGGCACGCCTGCGCCTGAGCTGTGGCAAAGCATCAGGCCAGCCAAGAGCTGCCATGTCACGGCCAAGAAGCAGGTGCCTTTTCCTGCAGCCGGCCACCTGCAACCAATAACCCCGATTTCACACAGGGCTCGAGGCAGCAGCTACCTGATCGTGAGCGCGCTCGCAAAGTCATTTTGGGAAATCACCGTCTACACGGAGGGGGCGACGGTTTGGACCCCCGGCTCTGTTTCCGGCATTCTAGCAGGAAGAGAAATGCAGGTCAGCTCGTGCTAAGCCCACCTGGGCTGGGCTGTGAGGACAGGGGCTAGGGTGAAAAGTGTCTGTCTGTGGGAGCCCCGCCCAGCCTCTGCCATGCAGAAACCCGTGCTCAGTTCACAAAGGAGTCACCGGGGCTCGAGCCATTTTTTTACCTTCATAGCTGATGTGGCATCCCAGAGGGACCAGGCTCTGCCCGGCCAGGCCCTGGCACAAACTAAGCCCAGCCTGTGCACAGGAGTGAATTTCCAGCTTGGAAGCTGGTTTGGGTTTCCATGTGTAAGGGTTGCAGAGACCAACGTCTAGCTACCCTGCAACCGGTGAGCCTCAGAGTGCGGCCGCGAGTCACATGTGGCTCTTGAGTGAGTCTCCGGCCACACTCTGCAGCGCATGATATTAAAACACTGGGTGATTTAGTAACTAACCCAGCTAAGTTATTAACCAACCCGGATGCTTCTGCTATGGAATTAATTACACTTTCTATTTGCACAAAAAATTATTAACTTGGTTGCAGTGAGAGGAATCTGTATATTCACATACACTAAATATTCCCCCTGCCACACTGGTCAGACATGAGTAATCTTATAGCAAAGAAAAGGAATTCGGTGACTGTGGCTCTTTCGGGAGATCGCTAATCTGCCTGGAGGCACAGACGCCACACCCCAGCCAGACTACTGATCAGACACGTGAGTAGCAAGGTTTGTTACAGCCAGGACACCTTGCTGGGTGTGATTCACACTGTCCACTCACAGACGGAGAGCGCCCGGCTCCTTTCCCACCATTTAGAAGGGAATGCGATGACTTGGCAAAGAGCCCCGCCCAACCCCACCCCTCCAGGTGAATCCAAGCAAACTCCAGAACGTGAGCGCCCACTTCCCCCAGGATCAGCCTCCTCCTGAACGTGCCGTGAGACTCCCGTTACTAGTCGGCATTTGTCTGTAGTGATGAGCATGGGTTCGTTCCGGAGACACTTACTTCTGATCTGCCTGGTTATGGGCTTGAGAAGTTCCAGCCACACCTGCAATAAGAGCAGGGAAGAAGTTGGTGAACACACCTCATGAAGTGCTGGGTTTGCACACGTAAAATAAACACACCATGTCAGGAGAGATCTGGGCCTGCTGACGTCAACGCACAAGGAAGCAGTGCCCTGCCAGTAGCGGGGAAGAACAATAAACCCAGCTGGGGCCCTCTCCGCCCACTGCAGGATGTGAGATGTGCCTGGAGCAATCTGAAGTCCCTGGCACGTGCTCTGTTCCCTAGGGGACGAGGTAGGGCCAGGATGCTGGAGACTTTTGACTTTTTCTCTTGTGTAATGCCAGGGCGAGTCCTATTCTGCCGGAATCTCATCGATCTCCTTGTGCAATAAGGAAGAAATGGGGGAAAATGCAGAGAGAGAAAAATCCCTTTTAAAAAGCACATGTGGCCTCTGACCAGAGCAGCTGAGAAATGAGTGTGACCAGGAAGTGCCCCCTGGACGCTCCTATGCCTGTCCGGGTTCTGGTGCAACTCTCGTCCCTTGCATTGGCTGACAGACCTCCATAAAAGTTCATAGAAAGTTATTCTAAGAAACCCAGTTGGCCAATGCACTGTCCACGAGCCACGTGTGGTTCCTAGATAGCTGCTGCCTCCTTCAGAGCAGAGACAGGCGTCCCAGGGCTGCAGGGGTCAGCCTGCGTCTATTCTCACAGCACCCTCCCATCCCAGCAAAGACGGAGAGCTGCACGGTGGCACCTGTACCTGTGCTGGTCACGCGGCAGGGAGCCTGCAGCCGCAAACGGAAGCTCTCAGGCTCCAAACTAGGCACTGGTGTGACCAGCGTCCTTGGGATAGGCAGAAGTTTCTGCTTTTTCCCCCATTACAATTTAACACCCACACTCCACTCCTCACGGAGAGGCAGTGTGGTCTAGTGGATGGAACCACGGTCTCCATTCCTGGCTCTGCCACTGATCTCCTGTGTGACCTTGGCAAGTCCCCCCCTCTCTCTTCGTGTTGTTTGCAAGGCCGGCTGTGTGTGCTCAGAGACTCGTCCAGCCTGGGCCTCTGGGCCCAGCTGTCAAAGAAACGCTAGGCAGGGCGGGTGGAAGAGGCTGGAGAAGGCCAGGAGCAGAGGGGCCCTGGAGGGTGGAGCCAGATGGGAGCAGAGAGGGTGGGGATGGTGCTGGGGACAGGAAAGGGAAGAGGGAGCAGACATGGTCTGTGTGATCTTGTCACTAGAGACCATATCACGGGCGGCATTGCAGTTATTCGGCCAACCGGCGCCTGGCATTTTAAGCGCGTCTCTCGGCCACCTGCATGTTTGTTTGAAACTCTTTTCCGTGTAAAAGCTGTTCATGTTCCTGAGCGCACAGGGCTTGCTGCAGGCTGCCTTTGACTACTGCTGTGTTTCGTTCCCGGGGCGCTTGGCCTGTTCGCGAAGAACGCCGCTTACGGTATGTCCGGCCTGGCTCTGGAATTCCAGTCCAAAGTATTCCTTCTCGGCGAGGCGGAGGTGGCTGCAGCTCAGGTGAAATAACCCTCTGCCAGAGGACTTTTGCTATCAAACAAAAAGATCATTAGAGGCAGTGCAGCGGGCAAAGTCTGGATCAAGAGCTTAACTGATGCAACAATTCAATAGGAAACGCCGGTCGTCAATATCTGACGCTATTTATGGGCCCTGTTCTACAGCTCGGTGGCGGCAAAGTACCCAGCCCACTTTTGGTATGTGACAAATAATATCTAAATAAAATACCAAACCAAAAACGCGTCGTGTGTACCGAGCTCCTCCCATAATTATTAGATTCTTTTGCCTGCTTGCTGCTGTCCTCCACGCCCTCGCCTTCGGCAGGTGCAGTCAGCACAGACCGTGCAAAACAGAGAACCAGAACCTTACTAACCGAGTCCGATCTCACCCTGGCGAGCGTCAGGGCTAACGCCACCGAGGTCAGAAGAGTGTCACCGATCTAAATAGTTACATCTACAGCCTGGCCGTGCACACGTCAACACACACACAAGCCTGAACTTCAGAAGTGACGGGTGATTCTGGGTGCGTCTGGCTTCGGGTGTCTTGTAGGTATGCAGAACCAAAAAGAACCTGCTTTTCAGACAGACAGAGCACCCCCGCTTTGAAAGCCAGGCCTCTTTGAGCTGGGCACCTAAAATGGGTGCATGCATCGGTTTTGAAAATGTGGGTCCTAGCCTTTTATAATTATTATATTCACAGCAAAATGGTGCAACACGGCACACACCTTATGCCGGCCATCCCAAACATGTGTCCATAAAAACCTTAATTCTACCCAGCTGTCATCTGTCAGCTGCTAAACAGAATAACCCGGCTAGAAATATTGCAGAGTTAAAACAAGTGTTACGGGACTGTTTTTGTAAACTTGGAATGTTACTTTTTTCACTGAAGCCAGCTACATGGTCTGGAATCAAACCTTATTCAAGAAAAGCTAGGTGCCTCTGCGTTTGCCATCGACATGAACTACTAAATTCACCACGTCACTCGCTCAGTCCTTTGAATGAAAACTCTTCCTGGAGAATAAAATCTGAAAAGTTTTTCCCAACTCCTAGGAATTTGCTGCGTTTAAAAAAAAAAAATCAGGACCAAATTTTATGTTATTTAGATGCCGTTTCACCACAGATAGATAGAGTGATTCAGACAATGCAGTGATGTTTCCTGAAGACAAACGTACTATGCTTCGACAAAAGAGTCTTGTGGCACTTTTAAAGACTAACAGATTTATTAATCGCATGAGCTTTCGTGGGAGAAAATCCCACTTCGAAAGCTCATGCGATTAATAAATCTGTTAGTCTTTAAAAGTGCCACAAGACTCTGTTGTCTTTCTACAATAGACTAACACGGCTCCCCCTTTGGAATTGTACTATGCTTCGAATCACCATATGGAAGTATCATGTGAACTCAGGGTTGCCATGGCAAAGGCATTTAATTAACCAGCAAGCTGGAAACGAACATCAAACCTGTGTAACTTGTTGGTGCATACGATCTGGTGCCTGAGAACAGGAAATTAATAGATCTCCCTGCTGCAAATCTGGTGATGTTCCTTTAACCTCTTGGGAAGGAAAAGGAAAAACGCTGCCTGCAGTGAAAAAAGGAAGCTGAAAATTGGACTGCCCCAAATTGGAGCGGCTGGTGGCACTCACTCCTCTGAAACTGGAGCCACACAAGGAACCTGACAGGGGCCTGAGATCTGCAAGCTGCCTAAAGGGTTTTGATATTTACATGAAGGCGATTCAGGCATCCAGATCATCCTGTCACCTTTTATTGGAGCTCTGAACTGAACTGGCTGTGTGGGAGCAGGGGTCTGCCTGCCTGGCCCAGCTCAGCGAATTGCAGTCCGTCAGAGCGGCGAGCATTATGATATTGCCATCCTTTCTACCCAGCTCGGGAAATGGTCAGCGGTCTCTGTCAGGAAGAAAAGGCACCGGGGAAGCATTGCTCAGTGGTCTCTATCGCAGGGCTGGGAACAGTTTCAGAATGCTCTGACGTTATTTAGTGCCAGGCACCCAAGGATGGCAATCAATAGGCGTTCGATATTGTCATGAAGCTGCACAGCTCTGTGAGGCCAAGGAGCCTTTCTATCTAGTAAACCCACTCCCAGCAAGGCCAGTGGGTCACCTACATTTTCCCAGTAATCAATTGGCACATAAGGAGGGAAGCCAGGTGGCCTGAAGCCACAGAGCATGTGCTTCGGGACAGGTGGTGTATCTGGGATCTGAAAACAATTCGGTTTCTTTGTCTGAACCTTGTAACGGTTTTATCGTTTCCAATGTCGTGATAGCTGTGCCGGGCCCAGAACATGGGAGAAGCAAGGAGGGTGAGGTTATATTTTATGGAACCAACTTCTGGTGATGAAAGAGACAGCCCTTCCAGCTGGTCTGAAGTGTACTTTGGAAACTTGTCTCTCTCAGCAGTAGAAGCTGGTCCAGTAAAATATATTACTGCCACCTCCTCAATGCTTAACAAAATAGTAAACATTCAAAAACGAACAGGGTTTGATCTGTTCCAGAGGGGGAGCTGTGTCAGTCTAGTTCAGCAAAACAAACAAGGAGTCCTGGGGCGCTTTTAAAGACTAACGCATTTATTTATCACATGCAATAATTTATCATCATGTGAGAAATGCATTTGTTAGTCTTTAAAAGCGCCACTAACCTCCTTGCAGGGTTTGATATGAAAGCAGGTTTAAAGCAGGAAAATAATTAGACTTTTAAGTTCCTATCCTGTGATAAACATTTACACAGGAAAGACCCCGGCGTGCAGGTGGACTCCTTGTGACTCCTTATCAGGGGGCCCCCAGCTCCCAAGCCGACCTCCTCTACGTCCTCTTTTCCGCTCTCTTTCCAGGGGGAAGGGGCGGTTGCTTGCGAACTGTAGCTTGTTCAGAGCAGCGTGTCCACATCTCACGCTAATAGTCAGCCTTTGCTGCTCGTGGTGGGGTGGAAATTACCAGCTCTGTGTGCTAAGGCTGCTGAAAAGTGACGGCGTAATAACAACATTCTTGCTTCAGCCCGCCTGATTCGCCTCGAAATTACTAGCGCACAAGGGTAATTAAAACAATTACAAGTGTTTAGATCCGTGCAAGAATTGTCTGGCATTACAACCCTTGGTTCTTGACAGGCAGCGGGAAGAGAGACGTGCTGGCTGTTTTCTCACGAGTGTATTAGTCATGTTCAGGCTTCAGATCACCCTCCACACTAGCATCCCAGGCGAAAGAAGAGTGAGCACCCTGGCTTTCTTGCAGGAGAGAGGAACTTTTAATCTTCTCCTCTCTTTCCTGGGTCTCCTGTCCCAGCTCTACTAACTTGCTCACCCTCTGTCCTTTCTCTTCTCCCACGCCTCCATTCAGGCCTTTCCTCTTTAGCGTCCTCTCTCAGGAACGTGCTCTTTAACACTCAGTCCGATGAGCCTTCACCAGACCTCAATTGAACACAAAGGAGCCCGTGCGCCTCCCCTGCACAGGCCGGGGCCCACTTCCACTTCCAGCTCTCCAAGGCAGGGACAATGCCGCAGCTGGTGTGCCGTACGGTAGCTTCCCTGCCATCGATGGCGCTATGCCAGTTGGCACGAGGGGGATAAACGCCCTGGATTTTCAAAGCACTGGAAATGTTAAAGGGAAGCTGTAAATAAGTGGCTAATAAATAGCTAGAATTAATTATAGTGGCTCACCCAGGCTGTGGGAAACCTGGCATCCAGCCACTGTATGGTACCTCCCCCAATACCAGCCATCGAGAGCGTTGTGCCTAGTAGAGACGGCAGGAGCCCGAGTTTCTTGGCTCTCCTTTGAACCTGGCCTAATGGTTGATGTTGGGCTGAGTCATTTCCCCTCTTGGCCCTGCTGTTTCTCCTCCCACCATTGGGCTGGCATGTCTCTCTCCCGGGCAACTGCTGCCCCGTTCTCCATATTTGTGCAGCGCCTAGCACGGGGGGTGGGGGAGCAGTTAATTCAGCCTCTCTAATGTAATACAAGTAACGAATAACAGCCGTTTGCCCAGCGAGTGGCTCCCAGAAACCAAGGGTAGGTTGGAGAAATACCACTGCACCCACCAGACTGCGGCTGGCCCAGATGTCCACCCTTCTTCCTTGTCAGAACCACCGTGTCCCGAGGAAACCAAAGAGGTCTGAGCCTGCTAGATCCATCTTTTCCCAGGGATGAATTCCTGAGGGCTGAGGCAGAGATGCAGCAGAGAGGAGACGCGCTTTAGCATTGGGAGGCTGAATCCAAACTGGATGTGGGTTACTCATGAAAGCCACCTGAGCCGAGGGCCATGCACCAGATACCACACTTCTCAGCATCGTGAGCTCCTTTGCAGGCCACTCCCGACGGCCCCTGATTGATCCAAACAGGGAGTCCTGGGGCATTTTTAAAGACTAACAAATGTATTTATCACATGAGCTTTCGTGGGAGAAGATCCACTTCGTCAGACCAGGGCTGGATTAACCAGCTCGGGGGCCCTGAGCTGCCCATCCCCGTGGGGGGCCCCTGCCTGGGATCCCCTAACTACGGGGCCCCCCTTTCACTGGGGGTGGGCAGCTGGGGTCAGAGGGTGCTCCTGGCCCGTCTCAGCCCTGCTCTGGCCAGTCGGCAGGTCAGGGGGGCCAGCTGATGTGCGGCGCGTAGCGGAAGAGGTCCCGCTGCGAGCCATCCGGTCCCCGTCCCTCTGGACAGAGTGAATAGGGGCTGGTCCGCGCTGCTCTGCCCCCAAGCTGGGCCAGCTGGCCCAGGGTGGAGCACAGAGCCTGGACCTGGCCTCTCTGGTCCCTCCCAGTGCCAGCAGGGAAGGTGCTGGATTTTCAGAAGAGTTTTAGGGGCTGGAGCCCGGGGCCCGGGGCTTAAACCCCTTCGATAATCCGGCCCTGTGCCAGAAGCTCTGAAGATGGGAACTTACAGAATGGGAGGAAAATGGTTTAAAAGTGCCACGGGACTCCTGAACTAGACTACCCCGGCTCCCGCTTTGTGACAGTCAGGCCAACCAACCAAAACACAGACCAAGGCCCAGGCTGGCTTTGGGCTGCACAACAAGAAACAGAAACGTACAATGGAGCAGTAAAGTAGCAGCGGGGAAATCGCTTCCGGTTCTGGCAGTGGTCATTTGTGGGCACCTCGACAAGGAGGGGTTCACAGAGGAGCCACACAGATGTCTCAGGAGCAGGCAGGACTGAGTGGTGAGGAGCGGGACGAATGAATAGTCAGACCCGGCTCGGCACCGGTGGAGGAGCGAAAACGCTCTTTGCAAGCCCGTGAAGAATAGGAATGCCGTGATGGGGGGCCAACGATGGGAGTGGGATGAAAGGAGGTGGAATATCACGAGACATTTCAGAACCAGGCGATATGTTACAACATGGAAGAGGAGCAAGGAGGGACCATGCAGAGAAGAGTCCGGCTGCTCCCTCATCACCTAACCGTCTTTCCCTGTGTCAGAGAGAGGCCCTGAGAGCAAACAGCAAAGGGCAAAACTCCTCGGCGGAGGCTGGTGCTGGTGGGAAGAGCCCCCGTTCACCGCCCTGCCACAGGCCCACGCTGCGAGACGCCCGCACAGGGACAGCTGATCTGACGTTCTGGTGGGGACGGCCCCGATCCCCATCCGGCTGCCTTGCTGCTTCTGGCGTTGGGGGCGGGTCGCTCCGCACCCCCAGGATCGCTTCCCCTCCGGGGCCTGTAGCTGCTCGAAGGAAACCAGTGAGCCCTACAAGACAGACGATACGCTCTGTGCCCTGCAGACGCTGCTTCACCTGGAGTGTGTCTGGTGAAGAACAACCCCGGGGTGTGCTCTTAAATGAGACAAGGCAGCTGCTGAGACCTTTTCAAGCTGTCCCTGTGCTCGAGGTAAACGTGAGCTGCCAGGGAGTCTGCTAGAGATGTTTGACCTCACTCTTTAGGGCCTGAATTTGCCAAAAAGAGACACCGCGGGACACAGTTCCCCAGTGCAAGGAAGGTGTACGGAGCGGTCAGATCTGACTTGCCCAGTCCCACCACGGGGATTTATGCCCATCTGAGACCGATGTTAATGATTACCCAAGGCACCGGATGGTGACAAACAAGCCCCTTGTATTGGTCTCTTTTGTGTTTCTTCCTCCCATTACACTAAAGTGTTCTGCATTGAGAGAGCTTTCCAAAGTCAGGAAGGGTCTAGGAAGAGTCACGTTTGAGTTGCTTGAAATATCTGTTCAAAGCTTAGCCTAGAGCAGTCTTTTCATTCTGGAGAACTCACTAATTCAACTCCTCATTCATCAGAACCACTGAGCAGCAAGGGCCTAAAGGGGGTTTTCAGAGTTAAAAAAAGGAAGTGAGGAGGACTTGCTCTAATGGAGGCTATTTGCTGCAATAACATGTCATGCAGGGCAACCGTGCTATAAATGGCTTGTGCAAAGAGAACACAGAGATGGAAAAAGTGCCGCATTGTTGTACTGAGAGCATATATTGAACCGTCTCCCTGCACACACAGATCTCCTCATGACAAAAACCAGCCTTTTAAAAACAGCTCGTTTGCAAGCCGCTTCCATGCCTATGCTACATCAATGTACCGAAACAAACGTAAAAAATTCAGAGCAGGGAAGTATTCAAAACGCATTGGCTGAGAAACTAAACTGCACAGCCGAGCCTGAATACAAGTTCTCTCCAGCTATGTTAGCAAAATGGGAGGAAATATTTCCGAGGAAATGGATTATAATTTGAATAAAATAAGATGGCCCCTGGGGAGAGAGAACTAAGTTTTGAAATAGAGCTGGTTAGCTATTATTTGAATGTAACTTTACCATGCTAATCTCTAGTATATTTATTCCCAATTGCTCCTAAAAGGAGATATGTACGGTGCTATCACTCTGCCTTTACTTACATACAATGCCCAAATTAAAGGCTAATATTTTAATGCCGATTTTACAGGTTAATATTTATTAAATGTGAATGGTAATAACTCTAGCTTTTCCCAGGGATTGTTATACAGTAAATAAGACTCAATGATTATCTTTGCTTCTGATCTCCTCAGTGCAAGTCCAGTCTTTTTTCTCATCAACCTAATATCCATGAAGATAAGTATACAGCTGTTTCCCATCCCCACCCCTCAGGTTAATTTGGTTAAATACGTTATTTTTATCCTGGACCCGGACTTTTCTTCCTGGCCGATGCTCACGTTGGCATCCAGATAAATGAAGGCAGACCCTCACACTTGTCAAAAACACATCCCGCTGCAGCTGATTTCAAAGTGACGACCCCAGACGAGTAAAACCCATTTCCCCCACTTTTTAAAAACGTGATGCAAATGACAGAAGACAGCTTGTGTGCATTCGCAGGGGGACAACGCTATCTGGTCCAAAGCCAACACCCAGAAGCTATCAGGGAACATCGGAGGGTTACGTAGGTCTTTGCAGCAGCAACACCTTCATTAATTAGAACAAAGCAATAACAATAGGAAAGTCACTTACATCCACTACAAAGATCTTCTGGGAGTCATCCAAGAACTGGACTTTCAGATGCAACATCCTCGAGTACACAGCAGAGCAGCCAGCAAATGCAGGAGCCTTGGTAATCTGCGCTGTGTGTCAGCCAGGGTTCCCTGACTCCTCTTTCACACACAATTTCACTCTCAGCTGGATGGTGAAGGCTGCAGTCGCTGTTACATGGGTGCAGACTTCTCTCTGAAGCGAGGTCTGGAAGCAAAGGAAAGTCATGACTAGGAAAAAACACAAATGCAGTAAGAAGAGAGCCCGACAGCTACTCTTCTACACACCAACTTGCAATCACTTTTGGCGAATTAATGTTAAATTAATATTGAAAACATCATGGGACAGCTTTCAGTGGCGTCACTTGGGATTTAAACTGATGTACCCAAGAGTGGGTCTGGCTTAAGCAGAGATTTTTCCGTTGTTGTTGAAGAAAAGCGACGGCGAAAATAATCCAAATTTCATCTAGAAAAGTCAGAAGAAGAGGATCTGTACTGTTCCTGGTTTAGTGGCCTGATGGCAATGGGGTCATTCTTTTCATCAGGTTAAATTCTTAAATACCTGCTTAGACGCTAGCCCTGGAGCCCATATGAAATCAAACTCGTTTTCTCCATTTCTGTGAACACAGCAGCGGGATAAGATGACCCGTTCGGAGCAGATTTGTATGTAGTGGACAGATCGGAGGAGATCGTTCACCAGAGCCTTGAGAAATGCTCCCAATGGACCCAAAAAGCCTTGTTCTGGGGGCTTCTTTCTGACTCACTCCTGGCACCATGTTTGCTTGAAGGGTCAGAATTCTGTGAGCCAACCTGGCCCCAGTATTCAGACCCGCTAAATACCAGCTGGCTGCTGTGAAACAGTTAATATTAACATTTCAGGCCTCACAGCTGACTCCCCCCATGCACTAGGCCAGTGGGTCCCCGTCCCCCCCCGCAAGCCCCCCATACCCGGGGATTGGTCCCATTTATCTTTCAGCACTGGGGCTTAGTACTGCACTCGCTTTCAGTAAGAGGAAAAGCAGTAGGGGCAGGATGCCATTAGATGGTGCGACTGAGCGAGTGAGTTGTCAGGGTTGGAGAGACATAGCCCTGAGCAGTGGATCCTAGCTCCCATGGCCATTTGGAACAAGTCCCGGGGCAAATACTCCCCACAATGCACCTCGCTGAGTACCTGGCGGTGTGAATGTGGGGTCAGTGGCGAAGGCAGAACAGATAATTCACTGTCTTGCCACTTGGAGAGGAATCAGCATCAGGCAAACCGGAGAGGGAAGGGAAGAAGAGGAAACCATTCCCTCCAGCCACCTTGCTAGCAGCAAACACAGCGTATGCAAGGAGCGGTGTGACCCTGGTGCGTTGCCATGCGGTCTCCACATGGTCCTGGCAGAGATGTGCGGGGACCCCTCAGCACTGGAGTGGGACTGAGGAGGCCTGACTCTGCCACTGACCTGCTGGGTGACCATGGGCACATCACTTCACCTCTTTGGGCCTCTGACCCCCCAACTTTTTGTCTGTCTGGCCCATTGAGTCAGTTTGCTCTGCTGCGTACAGGAGAGGTCTCTCTTGATGCTTGGTGCTCTGCTGGGCATCCCACTGCTGCTGCCTGACAGATAAGTAAAACAAACCATCACCAACTAGGGAACGTCATTAAGAACAGAGTTTTACGTTCTTGTGGCCTCTGTAAAGTGCCTCCTACCCAGACAATGCTCTGGAAATAACAAGGAGTGTTCATTCTAACAGAGCTGCCAAAACGCTCTCTGGGGTGTCTTTCACCTTCCTTTTCCCTGTAGAATCTGGCTAGATATCCACACGACAATTCCTGAGCGCGGGACGCTAGCATTCAGCCTCGTGGGTCGTAAACTGACCCAGCTGTATTCAGGCTGCAAAGAGTTAACTCGCTGTGCCCAGCCCTCGCCAGCTCTTCTGTAAAAGTCGTCGTTAGCAAGAGAAGATCTCCCATTTCTCTAACAGTTTTCTGCTGTATCTCTTGTTACACGTTAACAGGAAGGTGCTGCGGTCAGGGACGCTTGCCAGGATGCTGTACCACTGACGTCAGGATCTGGGCCAAGAATGGAACGATCATTCACAATGGGACTCCAGACAGCCAGAGATCTGAGAAGAGAGAGGACACCGCTTGGGCACTGAGGCGGGTGAATTGGCAGAAACCCTATAGCTCATCCGGCACCATCTAGCTGGTGAATGGAGCAGCCTATGAGCAGGTCCAATTTCTGAATGACGTCTCTTCCCATCCAGCCAGCAAAACAACTCTGTTGGCCAAGGCCAGAAAGAAGGCTCCTCGGAATGCTCTGGTGTGCTCGGTGCAGGATTTACGTCCAAATTATCCTCTCGTTAAAATTCCCCTGACTTCGAACAAACATGGCACCGCCTTGGACAAAATGAAAACTCTTTGACTCGCGATTCAGGCGGGTCAGGTCAGTAGCGGAGGAAGGGGCCACATATCACACTGTAGACTTAGTGCATCTGACTTGGATTGCAGCTTTCTACATGTGACAGAGGCGTTCTGAAACACTACGCGGTTAAAGACTGATTTGCACAAATCGTTACTAGCCGGGCCACGGTGCGACATCAGAACAGGTGTGCACACGCCAGGCGTAATCACCCTCCTGTTGGTGACCCTGACCCTGCATGGGCGCACAGAGCCTGAAAATAGCGTCTGAGCTGTTGGGTTTCTTCGGTGCTGGGGTGGGGAGGTCAGCTGGGTCCTCCCTGGAGGTTGGCACTGCGGGTTGAAAGACGGCGCAGTCGGAAGGCGAGTCTGACGGCAGGCTGACCAGAGTCCGATACATTTCTAACGAAAGCAGCCTGGACGCTGGTGGGGAACGGGGTCTGGGGGGGCAGTAGTTAGTAGCAGGCGCGACAGAGATCCAGGCCTGGAAGGATTGGGGCCGCAGCCAGGAGGAAGGCTGAGCACTGAGAGAAGCGGGTGACTTCTGAGAAGTTTCCGTGTTTGGCCAGGCTCAGCGTGTCCGATTCTATCCTCCCCATCTCTTTGGTTTTCAGTCCTCTTCTGCCGGGGAGGCACTGTCGTCGGCTGGCTGGAGCAGGGTCAGGAATTCTGATTCCTGGCTCCGCCACCGTGCGACTGAGGCCAGCCACATCTGCTCTGTTTGCTCACCGGCCGCCGCAGGGCGGAGGGACTGAGTAATGCTGGAAGCATGGGAGAGCGAGGACTGAACCGGGATCCGCAGCCCCAGGAGCGAGGTACGAGAAGCCATTTAACCAGCAGCAGCAACAAGTGAAACAACAGCGAGGCTGGCAATGGGGAATCTGTGGGAGTGGGGGAGCTGTGGGGGCAAAAAACATTGCCTTCAAAAGTGAGCTTGATAAATGCATGGAGGGGATGGGACGATGGGACGGCCTCGTTTGCTGATTGACTGATCTTTGGCTACTGGTGGTGGATATGCCGGTGGCCTAGGAAGGGAGGGTAGATGGGGGGTTCTGAGTTATTACAGAGAATTGTTTCTTGGGTATCTGGCTGGCGAGACTTGCCCACATGCTCAGGGTTTATATTTGGGGTCGGGAAGGAATTGTCCCCCAGGGCAGATGGCTACGGCTCTGGGAGTTTTTCCTTCCTCTGTAGCACGGGGCATGGCTCACCTAACGGTGAATTCTCTGTATCTTAAAGTCTTTAAATCGTGATTTGAGGATTTTAATAACCCAGTCCTAGGTTAGAGGCTTATTGCAGGAGGAGGCGGGTGAGGTTTTGTGACCTGCATTGTGACTAGATGATCACATTGAACTTAGAGTCTATGACAAACACAGAGTCCGGTGGCACTTTTAAAGACTAACAGATTTATTTATCGCATGAGCTTTCGTGGGAGAAAATCCCACTTTGTCAGACACTGCGAAGACAGGAAATTTACAGAATGGGAGGCAATTAAATGCAGTGATCCTGACCTGAGATCGGCCGACCGAGCCCTGCTGAACAAGGAGAGAGGGTCACTGCACACTGAACACAGTCCAGGTCTGCTGAATCCACTCATGCCCAGCCAGTAGATCCGCGGGCTGTCGGGGCTCACAACTCCCCAGCGTGCACTAGGCTGACTAGCAAATAACGTTGCATCCTACCTGCGCCCCATCTGGGCTCCCTGAGTGTGGGGCTTGGAAGCCTGGAGCTTAGAAATGTCCAAATGTCTCTGCCACGTCCGTGATGGGACTGGGCAGGAACTAACCGAGCCAGCGGCCGCTGGCCAACAACTGGAGCTGCCTCTCAGCAACCACCTGCCCGGCGGCCTGTCCCGCACGCTGTAGGCCAGGAGAGCTTAGCCTGGGGCCCCGTACGGACAGGCCGTGCCGAGGCTGGGGCAAAGCTGGCCTGGCTTGACCTACTCCATCCCCACCAGCCATGCGAGTTGTCTCAGGAAAAGGCTTATCACGTGGGGGCTGCCTGACACATCCTGTTGGGGTGGTCTGGCAGCCAGGGACCATACCTCCTCCCAGCCCTGACCAACGGCCACGGCCTTCGCCCAGCCAGCCCCAGCATCCCATCAGGCTAAATCTGCAGCTGGGTGGGGCTGGCCTGTGCTAGCTATGGGGCACGGCCAGTATTCTCCGGAGGAAGGAACCCAGTGGTCTTCTCCGCCCTGTCCCCAGCCCCCCACCATGCCAATAGCTTCCCCTTCTGCTATGCTCCATATCCAGCCCTGCGCTCAGCCCCGTGCCTCCCCCAGCACCCAGATCCCCACACGCTGCCTTCCCTGTTGGCCCCATAACCCAGCTCTTCTCTAGAGAGGCTAACAAGCAGAGGTCAGCTCTTCTGAGTGTCCCAGACTCCTGGGTCCCCATGTGCCCCGGAAGCAAGAAAAGCCCATATCCAGTCCTCTCCCCACCTGTCCCAGGGTCCCCTGCTCTGCGTCTCGCAGGGGGGCACAAAGGCAGGGGGCCCACGCTGGCACAGGAGGGCCCAGCACAGGTTTGAGGGGAAAGCAGCAGAAATGGGCTCCCTGCACCCCTCCGCTAACTCCAGGACCACAGCCACCTCGGCCTCTGGCTCTGCCCCTCGCCCGTTCCAAAGGGGTTTCCATTTACAGAGTTCGGGGGTTGGACTCTCCCCATAACTCCTCCCAGCCCAGGGCACCCGGCCAGTACCCAGGGCCTCTGACAAACAGCTGAGTCACCCCAGAGCATCCGGCTGCCAGCTGGCAAACATGCTATCCATTTCAGCCACCCGCCCGCTGCTCCCTCCCGAACTGTTCACTCTACAGGGGTCTGGCTTTGGGGTTGGGAAAGCCACCCACTCCCTCACAGATCAGAAAGGAGTCATCCCTGAAAACAGCTCAGCCGGGACACGCCTTCCTCACTTCCTTATCAGCACATCCAGGCACCAAAGATCAGGACAGATGCTCTCTGCTCCGTGCTTCTTGGGAGTAAGCGGTGCACACCCCTGCTCCCTGGACTGACACCACACACAGCTGCCTGGATAGCTGCCCTTTGATTCCTGTTAGGACCTGATGACTGAATCCAGAAGAAAAGGGAAAAGTTCCCCGGTGATTTCAGCCACTCACTCTGCGCTGCTCCACACTCCTCAGTGGACTTGACTGTCAGAAGGGGAGGGGAATGGACCATGGGTCTGTTCCTGGATCTGTCACAAACACACTTAACATCTCTGTGCCTCAGTTTCTCCACCTATAAACTCTTAGCCCCTTTCAGATCTCTGTACGAAGAGACCTATAGAGAAGCGCTGAGTGTTTATTAATCAGTCATTTGGAATGAGACCTGAGCTGGCGTCCCGCTCCTGCCTGCAAAACGGCTTCTTTGGGCATGGATTGCAAACATCTTTTCAATGCAAGGTGGACAAAAATCAATGACTTTTTGAATTTTTTATTGTTTAAATTATTGTAAGCTTTTCTTTTTAAAAATAAAACTGTTTAAATATCGAAATTTAACACAAAATACATCAAGATCTACCCCCAAGACCACCCCAACAAGATCTACATCATTTATAATCTCTCACAACTTTTAAATAAAAATCTAAGTATGCTGAGCCCATGATCTTCTATCAAAAAGAGAGTGAAAGGTGGTTTTTCCATTTAAAGAATCAGGGTGGCTGGGTCCCTATGGGGAACCCAGGTGTTTGTGCTAATTAATAGATACAAGAACCTGGCAGAGTTAAGACAAGGCATCAGGACCAGTCACTGAACCCAGGAGACACCATCATGTATTGACATGAATCCAACTGGATGATCTCGTGCACCTATTTTACAGCGTCTTCCTACCTGAGCTCCGTGTGGCCTCTAGTGCTGATTTCAACACCTGATGACTGGAAAAAAGAGCTGCCAAGGCCGCAGGTCATATAGAAAGACCCCGTCTGGGAATATTTTCAAGAAATTCCTCTATTTCTGGGGGAAAAAGGGATGTAATAATTCCCCTCTATTCGGCACTGGTCAGGCCACATCTGGAATACTGTGTCCAGTTTTGGGCTCCCCACTACAGAAAGGATGTGGACAAATTAGAAAGAGTCCAGCGGAGGGCAACAAAAATGATTAGGGGGCTGGGGAACATGACCTATGAGGAGAGACTGAAGGAACTAGGCTAATTTAGTCTACAGAAGAGAAGACTGAGAGATTTGATAGCAACCTTCAACTCCTTGAAGGGCTGCTCCAAAGAGGAGGGAGCTAGGCTGTTCTCGATGGTAACAGAGGCCAGAACAAGGAGCAATGGTTTCAGATTACAGCTGGGGAGGTCAAGGTTGGATATTAGGAAAAACTTTCTCACTAGGAGGGTGGTGAAGCATTGGAATGGGTTACCTAGGGAGGTGATAGAATCTCCATCTTTGGAGATTTTTAAGGCCCGGTTAGACAATACCCTGGCTGGGGTGATTTAGTGGGAGTGGTCCTGCTTTTTAGCAGGGGGTTGGACTAGATGATCTCGTGAGGTCCCTTCCAGCCCTATGATTCTATGTGCTAAATGGAAATGTGACTCAGAGACCAAAGGGTTGGTTGTCAGAATGACAGCGCAATGGAAAATGCTCCTCAGACAGCAATGACTTGGAAATGATGATGTGAACGTGCTTGAACATTAACAACCTGGATCAACTAGTTAGTAAACCTATTTTCGCCACATTCTTGGGGACTGCCTATCACGACTTACTCTGCTAGTAACTAGTAAGAGATTATGGCCATGAATTTGGTTTTTGGGTGGATTACTTATTTCTGAATTTCAAAGTATTAGTGTACAAAATATTTTTGGTACGTTAGTCTGTTGTTACTTACATTTTTACGGTTACCGCTGCACTTCTGAAAGGGTTTTTTTTATTGCTCAGTATAATCAAACATCCTAGGTGAAGAGGTCCTGTTTAAAAGTAAAGTTTTATCAGCCATTTATGAATTTCAATGTTTACATTTTTTTCTAGGATCTTTGATATGTTGCTAGAAAGAAGGATTTAAACAGATTTTAATAATCCTTATGACTTATTATTTTCCCTGCAAAACTGTGTTTAGAACAGCTTGTATCATTTTAAACAGTGGTACAAATAGCTGTGGTGGAAGGAACTTTTCATTTACAATCTCTTTGTTTAAAAGCAGAACACTGAGCAATACTTAGCGAGTGAGAGACTTGGTTTTTGGCTTTGGGGTTTTTTTTTTTACCATTTTGTTGCAGAGTCCAATTTAGACATAAAAGCTGTGAACGTCCTCATTTGCATTGTCTGCAGCTTCAGAGTCATCTACTGCAATCAGCTGTGCTGCCACTCAACATAAGCCGGATAGTAACCAAAACCTGTATCCGAAAAAAAAAAAAGATTTTCTTCATCATCCAGTAAAACCATCGCTCTACTCGTAAACAGGAAAAGCCCATTCCAGAGACTTCACTGATGAAGAGATTGCTTGGTTCATTTATGCACCAAATTCCTAACCATTTCATTGACAGGCTCAAGCATTATGACCTGGCAGAGTAGATTTCCTTAGAAGCTTGCTGGATGCAGTGTCTGAGAAGGAAACTGAACTGTGTGCAAAAAACAGTGATGGGAAATTGGTTAATCTGAGTGGTGGCGGGTGGAGCAATATGTACTCAGTGATCCAGTGGTAAGTGACACCAGAAGGTGCGGCTCTCTCTCTTTCAGACACAACGGATACATCAGGAAGTGCCCTGACAGCACTGTAAATAGCAGTGAAAGCTGTAGCAAACTGTGAGCAAAAATTCAAGTCAAGTGCAAAGCTGTGTCACAAACAATGGTGCAACCGTAGCAAAGACGAGAAGAAATCTACAAGATGATAATGAAGGGAACCTGAAATTGTAACATATGCGAGCAACACATTTGATGCACCTTATAGACAAAGATTTAAGGACAACTCCAGGAATAAAGGAAAATGTTGCTGGCCTGTCAGAATACTTACGTAACAACCACTCCGCTTCAGCTGCACTGAAGAGCGGGGAGGAGCTAAACTAATTTTCCCCAGGATCTACAATGGCATTCAGTGGTTGACTGTCTTGAGCTGTATATTTAGAACTGGCCTGTTCTAAGTTTGTGAAGAAAATCATGACAAAAATCAATGGAACTAGTCAGCTTGGGGCTAGGGAGAAATAGGATACGCTGAATGCATTGGAACCTATTTCCATAGCCTTGGACAACCGGCCAGAAGATGGCCGTTGTATTGCTGATGTTGGAAAGAACTTAAAAAGACCTGGATGAAAGGAATACGCAACAAGCAAGTTAAATTGCAAGCAACAAAGAAGTGGCTGGATCAAGCAAAATACCAGGGTAGCTGCCTCACTGTTGAAACAGATGCTGCAATGGCATCTAGTAATCCTCCACCGCTCGTGCCAACCATAAGGGGCTAGAGGTGAGCCATTCAAGCAGTTGGCTGATGAGGTTTTAAAGCAAGTCACACCACTGAACCAGGTGGAAGTCACTAGCTAAGCACAGGAACTAGAGTTTGGTGAAGCGCTCAACCAGCTTTTGACACCAGTAGCCACAGAAGGAATATTTACTGCATTTGAACTAATTCATTCCACGTTGAGAAATCAATTGGGAGTGGAAAAACTGGAAAACTTGTCTGTCTCTCTGCCAGTCTATGAATAAAAATGAGGAGGGAGGGGACTAGATCTACTAGTTTTAAAAGTGGGAAGGGCAGTGTAAGTAATTTAGGCGTCTGTTTCCTCATTTCCAAGAGGCTTAGGCAAATACAAACTTAAGCTTTCAGCTAGGCATATTTGAAAATTTTCCCAGGCTGACCTGAAATAATCAGTTTAAGTCACTGACTGCAGTAAATCCTTCTGTTTATTAAATCACTTAGCAGTAAATGTGAACCACTTTGATCATTTTATGTATCCCAAATATTTAAGATTGTTTTGTTTAATAAAAATAAACTGCATATGCTATTTTTGTGCTCAATTAAATTCGAGAGTCCGTCCTAATGCAGCTTGACACAGATCATAAGCTGAATAAATTATCTAGTAAATAAGCAGAACACAATTCACCATTTTCTAACATCCTAGAGATGTAGAACAAATAAGAATCTGAAAATATTAAGCTATATATTTGCTTATATTAATATAGTGCATCAAACAGTGTAAAAGCTCTATTGAATTGCAGGTCAAGATGTTGTAATGCTTGTATCAACAATGAGAGTGCACTTTTCTTTTAGAAACACTGATTGAAACTGATTATTTCTAGTGAGGTTTTCATTTTGGTGATTTAAAGAATGATTTAAATTGCTTATTTAAACAATCCACCCTGTCTTCATGCCTCCAACAATGAATATTTCCTGGCTGTCCTCATACTATGGGTTGTTCTTATATTGCCTGATTCTGCCACCTGCTCCCCTGTGTGGATTCATACCTGCTCATCTTAATATCACCAGAATTTATTTATTTCCTCATGTGAAACTTAGTTTATTGCTACGCTCAATGCTGTTGAAGTATGATTTGCAAGATCTGAGGTGACTGTTTGACAGATGAGGACTAGTTTTCCACGTCTGGAAGCTGGCAGAAGGTCCCATTGAAACATCATTTTTTATTTTAGTTGTTAAAACAATATTAAAGCAGGATGGAAACCGCTTGACAAACCGGCAGCGAGATGCCATTGCTGCTGATGGGATGGCTGTGATGATACAGTTTTATAATGATTACAGACACTGGCATGCACCACAAAACAATGCAAGATAAACATGGGTACAGACTGAAGAGAGCGGCCCAAATTCTGCATAAGCCCCACTGACTTCAATTGGCCTGATCCTGCACTTTGGTTCCCAGCCAGACCTGCAGACTGAGAATCATTGCATGCACAGATTGGTAATCTATTGGATATTGCGGAGAGAAGCTGCCGCCATTTAAGTTTCAGACCAAACCAGGGGTTGCTTTATTTTGAGAACTAGACAAATTAGAAGTCAATTCAAGGAACCTTTCCACCCACTCATTTGCCACAAGTGAGCATGTGAAATTCACGTCAGCTGGGTTATTTGTTTCTGAAACACAACTGAAAACTCAATCTCACCATCACAGTACACGACTCTTAAAGAGCTGATAACCGAGAGCATTAACTTTGGGATCAAACCTTTCTGAAAAGGATGGAGAGAATTCCCGTTTTATAGGGCATGCAATAGGGGTCTGGTCTGGATAGGATACCAAACAGATAATCCTAAACCATAAAATTATTCTAAACTGCCTTAGAATTTGGCTTTTTCCCCCAGCGTGAAGCAACCGCACCACCAAAACGCTGAAGGCCCAGTACGGAACACAAGAAACATTCAAAGAAAACAAATGCGTAGAAGCCACAAAGAAGAAATGAGACTTTTGCTTTTACAAAGTGCCCTCTTGTGGAAGTTGCGCTCAACAATCCAACAGAAAGGGGATCATTTAGTTTGCAAGTCCGAGAACTGCAAGGTGCAGTGTGAGACAATCCAGCGTGCCCAGATTACTATTTCCTGATTTTAGCTCTGGATCAGAAATGGATTGTGCACACTGCCTAAGAAAGGCCAGGATTAATACCAGGCACATAACCGAGCACACAATAATGCCATTTGCTGTGAACAAATGCAAATGCCCCAGGAACTGCTTCCGAAGTCCCAAATAACAGCATGGGCTCCCAATACGGTCCACATTGATGTCCCAACAATGACGTGTCTGGCTTTGCTCCTGTTACCAAAGGAAAACCACAAAAGGGCAAGAGAAGAGCCTAGTTTGCACACTCCACCGGACAGTGACATCAAGCAAGACACGAAAATTGCGCCTCATCCATGTCCAGTCAAAGGAGCTTTGATGGCCCCAACACATGGGCTTCTCTGGGCACCGAGCCACTTTGAGCCATGGAGATGTGATTGCAACAAATCTGTCCTGCAGCACAAGTAATGCATTTCTTGTCTATGCACCTTTCATTTCAACCTGAGTATTTTCAGTTCCTGCAATCAGTCCTGAACGTGCATCTCCCTGCACCAGAAAGAGATGAGAAATCATTAGCTCCACCGAGACGATACGGTTACGTAGCTTTGCTGTGTCAAAGATGTAGGACTGATCTCTCCAGGGTCCACTGGGAATCACACGTGGAAATGACCACTATTCTGTCCATAGGCAAAAAGAAGCCAGACACTTGTTCGAAACATATTCAGAGTTCGAAGTGCACCAGGGATGGCACCCATTCTTTATCAGCATCACAGAAGTCCCATTTACAGGTAAGCCAATATCTCCTTTTCTATCCAGGCCGCACCAGCGACAGAGACTCCTGAGCTATAATCAGCAGTGACCATCTAATGAAAGAGAATTAAGGGAGGATGGAGAAACCAGGCACGTCATTATGGACTCTACAGCCAAAGGCTGATTGTGAGGAAGCTGCACAGCAAGTCTAATGTTTGGTGAGTGGACAGAGCACGAAAGGAAAGGACAGTTTCCTGAGGATCGGCCTCTGCTCGTTTTCATGACAGGTGTGGCTTTCCTCTTGGCTCAAAATGAACAGCTCTTGTTGAACAGCTACGGATTTTTCTCTCATTACAACAGGTGATTTGACCGCACCTTCCTCTATGTGCTGTTCTCCAGTGTTTGAATCCCAACACCTATTCTGATTTGCTGTTACAGCCAGACCTGATCCTGTGTCATATACTTCCCCGCATTTAATTTCCTCCCATTCTGTAAGTTTCCCATCTTCAAAGCATCTGACGAAGTGGGATTTTCTCCCACGAAAGCTCATGCGATAAATAAATCTGTCAGTCTTTAAAAGTCCCAAAGGACTCTGTTTGTTTTTCTGCAATAGACTAACACAGCTCCCCCGTTGGAGCTCTGGATGAGTGAGTCCCGGCTGCAGCTAGGCAAGGAAATTCATCTGCTTTGTATACCTGCGGTATGACTGATCAGGCCCCTCTCACACTGTGTTTGCAAAGAAGGACCCCTCCCCAGAAAAAGTCTGTCATATTTCAGGCCATCCTGCACTTTGTCGTTCTCCCACTGTAGAGCTCCAAGGAAATCTAAGGCTGGATCAAAGTCATTCTTTTGAGGAGCAAAGGGGTGGAGCAAAAAGACACCAGTGTGGCATCCTGTTTTATATGGAAACTGGTCTTGTGGTAGGAAATCTAGTGCAGTTCTCAGATTATGCTGCGTGGGAGGTAATCGAAGTCTCACATGAGGAAGGAGGGAGCGCTGACTTTTCCACCTTTCCAGGCAGAGGGGGCAGTCAGACATGAACAATTCTGAAGGTTTATGGGGATGATCTCCCAAATTTAATTCAGGCGATAGGATGAAGCAACTTTTCTTGTCCTTCAATACTATGCTGATGGGAGATACAGAAACACTGGTGTGCGATTTTAGAGGGTCGCTGCTCTTCACAAGTGTTTTAATTACCTTACAGTCCCCCGCTAAGAGGCAATTACAGCTGGCCCTCCCAGGCCCTACGCCACAGTGTGATCTTTGACAGCATCTGGGCTAACCCTTCATCCGAAGTCAGCTTGACACATTGTCAAACGTCCCGTGACTGTGGAAATAGGGCATTGGGCAGGAATGCCAAAGAGAAAACAGCAGCTGCAACGGGAATGCAACTATCTGGGGTGTCACGGTTTTAAGGGGGCGCTCGGGACAAAGTTCCGGGTCAGAGAGCTGTCACAGAGGGCGTTGGGGAGGATGAATCCCAAGCTTTTGAATGGTCGTTCTACCTGCCAATTCTTAACTACATGGGAAGTCCATAAGGGGTAAAGGTACCGCTGAAGAATGACCACACGCTGGCCTGGATCCATTATTCTGCAACCTAGGACTACGTGAGCACCGAAAATGTAAAATACCAGCACAGGAGACAGGGATAGATTTGGAGACAGCCAGAAAACTAGCTAATAAAGGATAGCCTGGGGGTTTTCCAATGATACTTTCTACCACAGGTATCAAAACTTCCAGTCTGAACACGCTGGATAAATTTGATACTGCAGCGTATCAGATATAAACATTGCTCTCATGAAGAACAGAGGCGTGCTGTCTTTTTAACTGACACATGCATTAGACCATTTTCATATCTCTGTACGCTTTAAAACAAAGCCAATTAAAAAAATTAACCAGCAATACTGTTTATATGCCCCACTTCTCCATTCCCATAGCAGAGTGCCTCACGATCTGACGTGTATGTATTGTCAGCCGTCCAGCAGAGTAGGAAAGAGCCACCTACATTTCACAGCTGGGGAAACCGAGGCACAGAGCACCAATTTACACAGGAAGTCTGACAGAGCAGGAATTGACCACGAGTCTCCGAAAACCAGCATTCTAACCCCGGACTGTCCGTCCTCTCCTACAGGCCTTGGGATACCACGGCTCTTTTAAACAAAGCACTTGGAAATTACAATGTTCTCACCACCCACTGGGCAGAATTAAAAAAAAAATGATCATGAAGCCCATGAGGACTATGGAACATAAGCCTAAAAATGAAAATAAATCACAACAATTGTCCGAAATTAATATTACTTGATGTGTCGGCAGCATGCCATCGGATACTGCCCTTTCTTCTCCCGTTTACTCCCGTGCCTTCGCTAGCCCGTGTCTTCAGGAAGGAATCTGCTCTGCAAGGGAACGCGGAGAGAAGGCACCAGACGAGGTGAACATTGGCTCTCTCTGGCTTCATGCCAAGTTACCATTTTCATCCGAAAAGATTCCTTTCCCCCTCACAATGAAGGAGGCTTCTGGCAATTGCATCAGCTGCCCCAGGGAAGACTTTGTAAGCTCAGAGCTGCCATCCATGGAGCGACCAGCTGTAAGCGCAGGCAGAATTTGGCCTTAGAGATGGAACTCGTTAAACAATCCCTGGCAGGCCAGACCGGCATCCTCTCTGCTCTCCCAGGGCAGTGCTAACTGGAATCTGAAAGTGAAGCAATGGATCTCACTTTCGCGTGTACAGAGATAGTCAGGAACCCCTTTCGTAAGTCCTCTGGTGGCACTCCTCCGACTCTCTGTTTTCAAGGCTGCCGGAAATCGGCCAGAGCAGCAATCTGGGCAGAACTAGACTTGCTTTGTTGGGTTATGCTTTGTATCCACATGCATACGACCCTGGCTGTGTCTGTGTGGGTTCTTCACATTATTTCTATTGAGTGACACGCACAAGACGCACCATTTTCTCACTACAGCAAGCTAGCGAATCTGAGTACGTGCAGTGCCGTTATTTTGAGTGGTGGTAATTTGACCAAAAATTAATAAAGGCATCAGACACGCTTGCCCTCAGCGTTTTGAAACACAACCTAGCGTACACGGATTTTGTCGAATTAGGTATTTCTCGTTTAGCTACTTTAAATGCCATTAGGGAAGCACTAAAGGGAGATATCCTCATACTTGCATCACCCCTTGAGTGTCCCTTGTGGATTTCCTTTTATCACTTGGGTGATCAGCATCTCCGTTACCCTCCCCCAGGGGCAAGCAGCCATCCTGAAGAGTCCTGCCCAACTTACTGCACCCTCAGCTTGCGGAAGCCGCACTCACTCATGTATTGCTAGGACTTCTGGGAAAATATCCCAGGGTTCTTTGTACTACAGTAATCTGAGCCACTCTGCTTCTTTCCTAGTGAATCGTCTGCTCTTCTGGGTACACCGGGGTATTGTGGGAAGGCCCTGGAGGACTATCAGCCCTCAGTGGCTAGGCTGGGAGTCACTTACCAACCCAAGCTGCAGCTTGTATGCTTAACTGGCAAGCTAGCCTGGACTCAAAGCCCCACCAAACTCCAGTGAGAGAGTTTTGTGCGTGGATGTGAAGGGAAGGGGCTCTTAACGGCAGCGCCAAAGAAGAGACAAATTCCAAAGGGGTAGCCGTGTTAGTCTATTGTAGAAAGACAAAAGAGTCTTGTGGCACTTTTAAAGACTAACAGATTTATTAATCGCATGAGCTTTCGTGGGAGAAAATCCCACTTCATCAGACGCTTTGAAGATAGGAAAGTTACAGAGTGGGAGGAAATTAAATGCAGGGGAGTGTATGACATAGCATCAGGTCAGGCTGTAACAGCAAATCAAAGTAGGTGTTAGGATTCAAAACACTGGGGAACAGCACATAGAGGAGGGGGGAGGTCAATTAATGATGCAGTGAAGATATATCGTTAGTAGATGTTGGCCTGTACAGTTACTGCCACTTTGCTTCCCTTGATGGCCTGCAGCCCTTTTGCTCCAGTCCGTGTGTTACTCCTCCAGCGTGGTGTCACCTACCAGTTGAATTTCGGTCGGCTAAGGAAAAACCTGCTCGTCTCGTCAGTCAGAAGAGGCTGCAGAAGGTGTTTCAAAGCACTGGAAACATCACAGCCCGCAGAATGACGCACTTCTTCCCTGTAACAAACACAGCTGTAGCACAAGACACACTGACTTGTTAATTGCAGAAGAACTCAGTTTTGTTCCCCTTGCCCGTGAAGGTATCACGGAGAGACACGCAATGGGGGCCTGAATTGGCCAAGGTGTGCCCCTCTGGGCGGCAAGCTTCATTCTAACAGCTAGTCACTGTTTGTTAATTAACGTGCCAGGGTCCTACCTGCTCTTTCTTCAGTGCAGTTCATTCCAGGATATCATGTCTCCGCGCAACAAAGGGAGCCTGGGCGATTTGTTCTGAACAGTTGGAAGTGAGACTCCTCAACGTTTCTCTAGCCAGAGAATGAGCAGCATTCCCTCCGCTGTCACTCAGCGGGAGCAGCCAGAGATGTCGGGCAGATAACACCATAGTCTGATATACACACCTTCTAGCAGTGCGGGATTATAGCGCAGATAAGGTGACTATGAATGTCCTGCAGGAGTCACTGAGGTCGAAGCTGCTGAACTGGTAAATGTTTTTAGGTTTCTAATATAGTCAGATAAACCGTGATGGGTGTAAATGAGAATGTCTATGCTATACTTCTAGCTACTTGCCCACAGTTACCCAATGATGTTCAGTAGCCAGAGTTCTTCTATTTACCACTGATGTGTGCCTGGTATTCTGGGGTGAAATGCAGGAAACTGGGCTTCTTCCACCTCCTCTTCACCACCACCCAAACTTCCATGAAGAGGGGCTACACTGTAATGACACTCTCTCCTCCTCTGGAAGAGCTCCAGAAGTGCCGCTGAACCCACCAGGGCTAAGAGCTTGTAACCACTGGATCTATGGCTTGAAACCCTGGCTGAACCCACTGGCCTGCTCGCAGTTACGGAGATATTTAAACAGCCCACAGGGCGCGGGAGCCATAAAAAGCAAGTTAGCTACATGTGTGTCTCATATCAGACTAAATCTAAGTCCATTGAACAAAGGAGCAGGAAAGATTAACTTTGTGTAAGGACCTTACTCAAGGAGGGGCTGCATAAGGCGCACACTGCCCGTAGTTAGAGGTTTGCTTTTATTTAATGTCTTCCATTAGAGAAGCTTGAACCATTTTCCACTTCATTCATGAATTTAGTCTCACACCGCCTCTTCCCAGAGAGTGTGAGGATAACAGAATATCCATTTGCAGGATTTCAGCCCTCGTTTCCTGATCCCCCATCACAGCAAGTCAGTGAAAGACAGGGGCTGTCCTATGTCTTCCCCTATAGCAGAGGCGGCCAGAGCTATCTAGTGCTTTACATCTTCAGTCATTTACAGACAGGCAATTGATGTGGGCCCCTACAGGGCGCAGGTTTATCCCCAGTTTCCAGATAGGGAGATAAAGCAACTTGCCTCAGGCCACCCAGTCAGCTAGTAATCTAGACAGACTATACAGAGGTGCTCGAGCAGTCTTTATAATTAGTACACTTGAAAATCTATTCTGTTAGTGGTTTATTTTAACCACTAAGATTGCATTACCCCAGCCCTGCAGAACAGCAAGCTGTAAAATCAACGAGTGAGCCCCGTTTGGTAATACAGCTATCTATTTTATTAAAAAAGTTACAAACAGGTGGACTGTAGGGTTGTCTTACAAAATGACAAGAATGAAATCTATTGGAAATTCTTTTTACAAAGCATTATAGGTAATTGTTCAATTTTTGCACTTCTTATTCCAGATTTCACCTATCACTGATAAAGATACAGTACATTAGATATATGATGTTAGTTACATTTTGTTCGTAGAGCCCTACTGCAGTGATTTGAACAACTCCTAAACAGATGCCATAGAAGAGACAATACATATATTGCATTTATTATTAGCTTCTTATTCTAATAAGCAACTTCACATGCAATCTATTGAGGAAGCCTAAAATAACTTTTGGTCCCTTTTTTCAAAGTGTGCTGAAGAAACCATCTGTTTTTGTATTTTCCCATCCTCATCACTCTAAGCTAGTTCAAGTCAAGGTATTTTTTTTTTTTGCTGAGGTCAATGAAAATGACCCATAGGAAAAAACCACCAACTGATATCAACTCAATTTTTTTCCCTTAGACAATGGAAAACTAAGATCTTAATGAATTACGTTTATTTCCTATTACCTTGTATAGCTACTAAAAGATCAACAATCACCACTGAAATCTACTTTGAATACAGGGTTTGGTTTAATTTTGGTATTAAAGTGCAAACCTAAATATTAGCCTCAACCTGTTTATAAAAGTTTGTACAAACAGGGACAAGTGTTGTGAGTAACCCTATACCAAAATTAGCTGTTTTGATATCCAAGGAGGAAGTGTAGAGAATTTATTCTCATTGGAATTAAAATTCCACACTAAGAACAGTCAATAAAACCTCAATTTCTGCTCAATACTGTAGGTATCAAGACCCTGCGTTCTAGTGACCCATTAGGTCCCATGACTGTTGGAGCTACTCCACCGCTGACTTCTTCTGCAGTTTATCTGAGAATGCCATCATCACCCGCAATACATTTAGTGAGTTTTTAATCGTTTCAACTCGCGTATCCAACACTGCTTTTCCTGGAGCTTTCCTTCTCCACGTTACGTAGCTACTACTGGGGAAAACGGGTATTTGTATTTATTAGAAGCATGTTCAAATGACTAAAGCGGGGCTCCTAAAACCTAGAACTTTGGTGCAGTAGGGTGAGCTGTAGGTATTACATTTCTGCAAAACAAATTACATGTTTTAAACCACCACTAGAAAAAGCTCTCATGGATGCAATAATTGTTAATAAAACTGAACAAAGATTTCGTCTGCTCACTATACATTTTCATTCTGCTTTCATACCTGTGTTACGGTTAAAATTTTCAAGTATTCAGACAAAATGTTGATCAGGTAAACAACACGGAAGGCAATGGCTATTGAAAGCACACTTGCAGTTAATATCACTGAAACGTGGTGCTTCCCCCTTGTTACACCAACTTTGTCTCTAATCCTAACTGGTTTAATGGGGAAAAAATAAAACGGAAAAGCTAGCTGTGACAGTGCAAGAAAAACATTAAGAGATATTGCTTTAACATATTATTCAGAAAGACAATTAGGAATTATAAAATGTAAGATCATTTTATTTGCATGATCCTGACAAGTGCAGATGTCACTGGGCAAACTTGAGCGAACTCTGGTTAGGCATACAACTCAGTTTGGAGGGTACCTGGATCCCTTTTCAAAGGCATACTGAAGCAGACCAACGACTATCAAATTTAGAACAAGAGAAGAAAAAAATACTGCTGCATTTCAATACTGCAATTGCCATTAATAAAAGCAGTCTGAAAACCCACAACATTGTGAAGAAAGAACATGTTAGCTTGATATGCTTGCTAGCCCATTTCAGATAACTCCTGTTGTTGTATCAGGCCCATTACGAATATATTATCACAAGCACCATATGCCTGAGAAAAGGAATGTTACATCCATGCAACCTAAGAGGTGTCTTCAGTATCTTTTCATGACACTGTCACACGTAAACAAAGCCTCAAAGTATTGACCAATGATATTGTAGGAGAAAACTTTGCAAACAGAATTAAGCACTGATGCGAGGTAATATACAGAAGTAACTGTTTGTTTAAGGCTCAATTTATTCTCCATTAAAACTTTTTAAAAGGCATTGAGTAGGTAATACTGAGTTTAAGTATTTAATAAATACAAGTTCCAAAACTGATTAAAGAAATCAATTAACACATTAAAAATGAATTTTTGCATATTAGCCATTAATAGGAACGTAAAAGCTATAAAAGGAAGATAAAGGACAGATTTTAACTTATGGTAAACATGCTAAGCATTCCTGTTTAAGGTCTGTGGATCTGGAAGGCCACTGACCTTCTGCACTTCGATTATGGCAAGGTGCTGTGATAGAGAGAGGTTCACCAAGGCTCAGCTCTGCAAACTGGGCTGAAAGTTCTCCAAAGCAGCATCTGGGCAAGTTTCCTCTGAGTTTTATCTGAAATTTAGAACAAAGAAAGGAGTAAATAAAAGCCGTATTCAGATTTACACATGTTCAAATCAAGTTAGCTTTAGTTAACACGTTAATGAGAAGCTGGTGAAAATGTTCCTACATCTTGACCCAAAGAACCAATTTTTCCACAGAAAGAGTTCCTGGTTTTTCCATCAGCTCTATCAATGGAAAGCAGGCTAGCAAGCGTTATCTATGTACCTCAGAGCTCCTGATGAAGATCTGAAGGCGTAAGTGAAGAATTTGAATTATTCTCTAGC
The DNA here is from genome assembly GCA_007922175.1 of Pelusios castaneus. Lineage (NCBI taxonomy): Eukaryota > Metazoa > Chordata > Testudines > Pelomedusidae > Pelusios > Pelusios castaneus. Next base: position 3,285,253 of record ML685771.1, read on the forward strand.
GGTGACATACACTGGGTTCAACCCAAACCACGCCAAGATCATCTGAAGCAGGTGTGCTCTGTGTAAACACGGCCAGCCAGAAAACACTACCTTGCTCATTCCCCCAGGAGCACAGGATTTACAGGCTCAGAACAAGATTCAGTGATGTCAGATTTTCCATACCCCATTGTACATCAGGATGTTGAACCAATCTGATTTTCAGTAACTAGACCCTCCAAATTAATACTAAAAACCCTATTGAAAATCAAAGGTTAAGCTGTTTCTTGGTAGGTAGGATTGCATGCGCAGCTAGTTCAAGTTAAATAATTCCCCATCCATGCAAAAAAATACAGCTACTGATTCCATAATACTCAATAGCTAACTGCTACATATTTGTATTTCAGAAAGGAAAAATGTCCTTAGAATACAGAGCCACGCCTGCAGAAACTGGGCGTCCTTTGAAAGAATCCATGAAACATGCAGGCGCATAACCTCTCACGTAGCACAACCGGAATATACTATTGGACATTTTCAGAGAATTTTCAAAATGGAAAAACGTTGCTCGTTTTGAATGACGTTTCTCTATGGGGTGTCAAGACTTTTCTAGTTTCCTCTTTATCAATTCAATTGACAGTAATTACAGAATTCTAACTAATTCAGCTAACGAATTTTACAATGGGAAGCTATGAGCTATGCTCAAAGCTTTAACAGGTCAAGCTCCAAGAAAACGTAAGTGACCAACATTCGCAGCAGAGCTCTTTGGGAGCTGTACTGAGTCCCCCAAGGACTCAAAAACAGAAAGCTTGATTTATCAGACAAGACAAGATCTGTACACCCAGACCCCATCTTCACGGGAGAAATTTTCCAGCTTTTTTCTTAGCGTTGCTAACAATGGTGCAGATCTATCACTTTTAGCAAAGCTGAAAACCCTACTGCGAAAAGGCTGGCAGCAGCTGACTGCTAAAAGGGAGTCTCTCTGACTTCTTCTGAGCAGGGGTACCGGGCATGTTAGGAATGCCAGGAGCCGATTCATAATCGGGTTCCTGATGCTGGCAGAGTGGAACTGCTGATGGCCACAGGGGAACGTTTTTAGAAAGTGCCCCTAGTGTAGACAGCGAGTTGGAGGGACTACTCAGCCCTGAGACTGTTCATACAGTGCCAATCAGGGACTTGGACAGGAATTTAATGAACCAGCATAACTATTCATATGGTCTAAGACCTGCATGGGAAAGGCAGGTTGGGTGAGTTTTACAATTTTGCAGACTGCATATGCCAGGGGATTACTTTTCTAGAGCATGATAAAAGTGGGCACTTGCAAATTTAAACTCCAGTGAGATGTTCTCCCTTCAGACCTAGACATGCACATAGCTCCTATTTGTATCATATTATCGAGGCATGAGGAGCGGCAGACAACTCATTCAGAATTTCTGTCCACATCGCTCATCACAAAATACTGTGCAAATTCAGAAGAATGCAGATAACATGAAATATATTTGGTAGTGGAATCATTTGTTGAGGAAGTTTTGGGGGAAAGACGGGCTGTCAGATTGAGGAATCTAAAAAGCAAGAGCTACAAGTTGATAAATTAAGTGGCAGCCCATCAAAACTGTAAAGTCACCTAAAAATAAAAGAAATGTAAGAATAAAGTGAATAAACTACTAACTAGGAGTCTGTTCATTACAATCTGCCATTAAATTAGAGAGGGAAGGGAGGAGTGCAGAAGGTACCACTCTTTCCAAAGACTGCGCGCAATGGGATGTTAGGGGACCGAAGAGCAGGAAATTCACGTTCAGTACCATATGAACCAGCTGAAAGAAGAATTCAAGAGTGTTCTAGATGTGTTTTAGAAGAACATGGCATGAAAGGGACAAACCACCTTGGCTTCTCTAGCAGAAAGTCCCAGTTCTCCTTTTGACTGGGATTTTCTGTCTCTTACGGTGCTGATGACTTAAGAACAGCGGAGAATCCGGGTTTGGACATTTCTCACAAGAAGGTACTAAGAAGTAATTTCTGCCATGGATTATTAGGAACTGACTAAGAGAGGAAACGAATAGCATGAATAAGTGACCACTTTTTATCATGAAAACAGTTGGCAGGAAGGTACACACAGAATCCACACCAGGAAGAGGGAGCTGAACAACAGAGCGGCCAAATGTGCAGGTGACATTTCAGTTTAGTCAAGGCTTCGGAGAGAACTAACGTAGCTGGCTCCGTGGCAACGTGCTCACCACGAAGGCCTGAACAGGTGAGCAGACAACGGCAGAGACGCGACTCAGCATCGGTAGTGCACACTGAATCGTCTCAGACACATTGCCGTGCTCGAAACCGACTAGCTGCCCTGGCAAGAGAGGGGGTGTCTCTGACCAGCTCGGGGGGCAGGAAAGGACAACAAAAAAAAGCAAACAAGTTGTTGGTACACACGTTAGTGGTTCCCAAGCTGCGACCCACACCCCTTCGCTAGCAGAAAGATGCCACCAGACTGCAGTTTTACCAGACTGCTACTGCCTACCTAAGATCCCCAAGCAATTATCCCCAGGATCGCAGACACCTGGCAGAGGAAGTTGTCAGCTGCCATCTCACATTCCAACATACTGGATGGAGATTTCATAGCCAGGCTCGTCAGCGGACCATAGAAGCCAGGAGACAAGGACCAAGTTGTGGGAGCCACAGATGCAGAAAGAATCTAAAAGCTTGATCAGAAGGAGACACCACAGAGCCTGAAAAGAGCCAGTGAATGGGAACGGCAAGGGAGCAGGAAGAAGGCATCAGTGCATAGGGAGGATTGGATTGGACATGACTGGTCTATGGATATTAAAAAGACAGTGGGAGAATGGGGGAAGGAGAGAGAAATTTGCTTTGCCAGGGCTGGAGAGACTGTTTGTGTAGGGCAATTATCCCCTGCCCTCCTGCAAGAAATAACGATAGCTTCTTGTGAGATATCGTGTAACTGCAAACTGAGAAAAGCACGGGAACTCCTGCGATAGAAGACATTTGAATAGCATTATGTAAGTGAATGAAACACGGCCACCTTGAATGCTCTCGTCACCCTACTCAGGAGAAAGATGGCAAGTCAGAAGGGCTCTGGAAACGGAAGATGTAAAGAATTAAGAGGCACAGAAAGACTTCCACGTGAGGAGAGAGAGTAAGCATTGGGAATGTTTAGAGATAAATGAAATGGAATCAGATTAGCCAGCAAAACTCAATGCCTCTAGGTACAGAGGCAAGAATGTAGCAGGATTCAAAGGAGGACATTGAGGTAGCAAAGACTGTGGGTGCTCTCCTTAGCTCTGGTTTTGTGGGTTTTTAAATAAGAGTTGCAAACTGATGTTTTAGGACACAACAACAACTGATTGATGAGATTAGAAAGGGTCTCTAAGCAGACTATGAAGTTTCACAAACAATCCCCTGAAGCATCTGGTTTGCCACAATTCAAGAGAGCATGGTGGTGTAATCTGGCGTAGAAAGGAAGATTAGTGCACGAAGTGTTCAACATGCAAGGAAAAGCCAGCAATGCTGTGCTGGCCAGGATCGCCAAGGGTTCACCGCCTGGAACTCGTGTGGGAAGCAGTCACAAGACTAGCTGAACCAGCCGGTTCTGGTTTACTCTCAGCGGTATTATCAAAATGAGTAACTCAGCAGCATCCGAGTCGAAACAAAAGGCAGCTTTTCGTACTTTCTTTATTCAGCGCAGTCGTCCGCTATCAGTCCAGGGTACTGCCCCAGACCTCCCATGCAACTGTGAGCAAGTCTGTCTCTTTGTGCCTCAGTTGCTCATCTGCAAAATGGGGACAGTGATATTTCGCCATGCACGGGAGTGTTGCGAGGCTGTAAGTACGTTGCCGTTTGTGATGCTACAGGAGTGGAGGTCACAAAGGTGGCCAGGATGGACATAAGACTTCACATTCCCAAAGTGATTTACAAATATAATGGATACTAACAGAGAGTTCTCTGTCCCCATACTCTTGATGTGGAAGTGGTCACACAATGCACAGCTTTGAGCACAACCCTATCCTAGTCCTCCTCACCTGTCATTCTCCTACAAAGGCGGCTCTTGGCTAAAGCAATTTTCCCAATCCCCTTCCGACAAGATTGCCCAAGGAAAGCAGTTACATCTTGCAGCACGATTGCCTGTCTCTATACATAGAGACAGCTGTGCTGGAGAGGGAAAACGTTAGCCACGTCACTCAAGGCAGCTTCTACCCCCGCAGCAGGCGGATTCCAGCTACCCCAGTGGGAAACGGGAGGACGGTGGGGGGGGGGGTGTGTGTGAGTGAAGCAGAAAGGAAAAGGGCCTATTGAGCACACCGCACTCTTCCCACCACACCTGCGCAGAGTCACGGGGGAGGAAGGAGTTCCTACAGCACAGCAGAGGTGTGAGCGAGGACACAGTTCTGCCTCCCATCAGAGGGACAGCCCTGCAGACTGAGCTTTTCTCTCCTGGGGCTGAGAACGCACAGACAGACAGGCCGAAGAGCCCACAGTCCCAGTTGGGAAGTGCTGACTGGTGAAATGCAGCCACTTCTGAGGTGCGGGCAGCCAGCCAGCCCACCACTAGCAGCAAGGGGAATTCTGGACAAGGACAAACTCCTCCACTCAATTCCATCTCTCCAGTTCTCTTCACCTGAACGAAAGACTTGCACACATTCTTCCATTTAAAGTACTGCAATTACTTTCCACTACAGCGCAACCCTACAAACCAATGCAACGAGCCGACTTCAGAGCGAGCTTTTGGGAACCCCGTATTACCACAGCGCTCCCTTTTTTATTGGGAAGGGTTTGTACAGAAAGAGGTGGCTGGAATGGCCTGTGTTTGGAGTTGGCCACATTAATGCTTTCTGAATGTCTCCTCCAGCCAGACTAAATTAACCTCAGCATTTCTCTCTCAGGTCCTAGACCACCAGCTCCCACTTTCACTGGACCTCACAGCAAGCAGAGAACCTTGCTCAACACTGAAGTCAGGAATTGTATGGAAATTGCAGGAGTTCCCAGAAGCCAATGCTTAAGCAGGGAGTCTTGGCAGCTCCGTCAGACATCCACTGGAGTAGAAAGCTGAGTTGGGTGGCCGGCGTGGGCATCCTGGGCGCTTTGTTAAGACAGTGTGAGTTCATGTCATGTACTGAATGCCGCACTAGCCTGGTTAGGGGGCACTCAGCACAGTTAGTTTATTGGCCTCGCCGCAATGCATGTGGATAATGGTATTTGCAGGTGATCTCTCAGAGGTCATTTGTAGCCAATGAAGTCACCGTCCCAGTAGGGTACCGGGGATAAAACTGTAACCAACACAGTGCTCGGAATCCTGCCCACGAACTGAAGCATCCTTCCATGTAGTGAGTGCCCGACCAGTAGTAATACACCAGGTATTTCAGACAGAGGCATCAATCCCTGGTTACACATACTGATGCAATATACAGAGGTCAACTTCACATAAAGATGCCCCTTTTTAACATATTACATGCGCAGGTGTGGCTGGGGCCACACCCCCACAGCAAAGGCTGCAAGACAATTCATTTTAGCCCAATGATTTTAGAGTGCTTACAGCATCTTCATCTGCTCATTTAAACAAAACAGGTAACCACCTCAATAAATCATGCGTATACACCCACCTGCTCGGTATGGCCATGATTGAGGTTTTTCTTTATTCTTCTCACTGGACGATGCAAGTTGTACAACACTGATCTTGTTTTTCAGGCAGGGACGCATAGTTCATCTGCCTGACGATCTCTGCAAACAGTTCATCCACCATGGTTTTACTCTTGGCTGATGTCTCCATGAATGGACAGCCCCACTCCTGAGCCAAAGCTCTGCCTTCTGCAGATAAGACCTCCCTCTCCGATTCCAGATCCACTTTATTCCCCACGAGGATTAGAGGAACTTTTTCATATCTCTTCACTCGGACAATCTGGTCCCTCATTGGCTTGATGTCCTGATTAAACAACCCAACTGGTTAATACACGGTTAGTACTAATCATAGTTTTCAAGTACTAATTACATTTGATTGCTGTAAAAGTTACCAGTGGTTCCAGAAAACAGACCGCTTTAAAAACAAAGCCTATAGACCTCTCTGTGTTACTGAGTAGAAATGTAATAGTTTATGAAAAATTCCTAAATGGAATTCCTTGGATTTAGATTAGGGTATGTCTAAAATTCAAAACGAGGCCTACCCTCCAGCCGTAATGCACACGCTTAAGAATACAGACTACACCTTCCTGGATGTTTCTTTAGAAAGTGCACTACGGCAATGCACTAGAGGGTACTGGAACGTAAAATTGCTTCTCACTTCCCAGAAAGCTTTTAGGTTAAGATTAGCGCTGAGCAGCAATCTGGTAAAACCATTTCCCATTGGGAAATTCTGATTTGTCAAAAGCAGAACTTGTTGAGAAGGGATTTCCAGCCACAGTTAGAGAGCCGCTCACCTACCCTTCAAAACCCAGTAGCCTGGAGGAGATGGTTCTCACCACCCCAGGCAAACTCTCAAGGCTGGGTGTGGTTTTTTGTGGAAAGATTTTTTTCACAAGCTGGGTGACCAGTTTTCTTGCCCAGTTCTAGTTAAAATAAAGGAAGATTTTGTATAAATTAACTTAAACGTTTTGTACAAATGAATCTATTTTCTGGTCCTCAGCAGGATTTGCTACAAAAAGTGAAGTTTGCCTTTAATCTCATGTCAGAACCTGAAGTCTACAGTACACAGCCACGTTACGTGATCACTTAAACAGAGGGGAAACCTGTGGCAGTTAATTCAATTTGTAATTCACTATCTTCTCCCCCCGTAGTAGTAATATGCTGGTTATGCATAAATGACCAATTCAGATACAATAAAGACATGCTTTAGTACTTTGTAACAATCCCATGAACTTCCCAAAGATAAAAAAGGAAGAGACATTATATACCATATTCTTGAAAGTTAAATCCAAGGTAGTGGAGGATCTAAAGTTTTTAGATTTTTTTACCATAAATAAAGGTTTACATTTTTTGCCTAGTTCTAAGAGAAGCAATTAGAAGCTGCCTCTGTTAAAAGAACCGCATGAGGAGTTTTACACCCACACTGTTTTGATTAAATGGGCTAAACAAAAAAACCCAAGTAACTGAAGTGAAATATATTCGTCCATTCTTAGAATTTTTTTTTTTCTTAACTACATGCCTCAATTCTTGAGGGGAAACCCAATTTCTAGGTAGATGAGAGCTGACCATAGGCAAGAGAGAAACATTAAAGCAGAATGACTGCTTTGCAAGGAAAATAAATCCCTAATTTGGAGACAATTTCTGTAGGTATGTACCCACATCCAAGAAAATAGCCAGCTTTCCACAGAAACATTCCGCTTTAGTAGAGGGTAAAAGGCTTTGCTGAGCAGCCGGACTACACCCACTTCAAGCAACCTAACTGGAGCCAACAAATACAGACTGCTTATTGCCACAGGCAGTTTAGGCCACTAAAGGATTTCCCCCTCCCTCGCCCCCTTCTTGTCAGGTTTTGCAGCGCAGGTCTGTGGGTTGAATTTCGTTTTCACACGTGCCCTGTCTTTCTCAGGTACACCCCACCCACACTGTGTGAGCATCAAGTTTACCCCGTGGCAGCTTGTTATACAAAGAGAGAGGGAGCGTGTGCGCTTATAGCAGGGTAGATTCACAGGTTTTAAGTAGTAACTTCAGTTCAGAAAACAGGCAACCCACCCGCTGCCCTCCAAAATATTTCTTTTTTAAAAGTGCTGTTTAAAAGGACACAGTCAGGTTAAATCTAACCCCAAATTTGGGATTGATAAACATTTCTTTTTAAAGACTTCAGACAACTGTTTTAGTTACAGGAGTCCAATGGGAACAGTTTAACTTGGCAACGCAAGAATGGTCCTACCCTGCCAGTGCCTGGGAACTGATGGATTTCCTCCTCTCTATTGACAGGGCTGATGCGCTGTCCCAATAAACAAAAGGATATCTCCCTCTTCACAGGTGTTTGGGATGAATAAAATAAATGGGCTTTTGCTAACAGCAAACTGTTGACAGTGGATTCTCTGTATCATAAAGCCTTCAAATCCTGATTCGGGGGCATCAATAACTCAGTGGCTTGTTAAAGGAATGGATGGGGGAGGTTGCGCAGGTCAGACTAAATCTTATCGGTCCCTTCTCACCTTAGCAAATGGATTACAAATCAAAGCTTCAAAGAGAAACTGCGGAACTGGAATTTATATGCAGATCTGACACTGTCCACTGAGGGTTGAGTAGAGACTATTGCGTTTCTTTTCCTCATTACAACGGGTAATTTTGCTTTCTCCCCCCCCCCCCCCAATGCTGTTCCCCAGTGTTTGACTCTTAACAACTGCTCTGACTTGCTGTTACAGACTGACCTGATCCTATGTCATACACTTCCCTGCATTTATTTTCCTCCCATTCTGTAAGATCCCCATCTCCAAAGTGTCTGAGGAAGTGGGATTTTCCCCCACAAAGCTCATGCGATAAATAAATCTGTTAGTCTTTAAAAGTGCTGCCAGACTCCTTCTTCGTTTTGCTGACCTTAGAGTCCCTGAAACTGACAACCACCCTTTCGAATACCCTGTTAGCCCCCAGCAGCTCTGGGCAATGGCCCTGGAGCAGGCACTGTGAGATTCAGTGGGGTCATGGGCCACTTCCTCTTTGGGCAGCTCTGCCTGGGGTCCTGGCTCATCTGGTTCTTGGAAGTGTTGGGGGAGAGGTTGTGTGTCTGTGTGGGGGGG
>ML685771.1:3298933-3439790 GCA_007922175.1 Pelusios castaneus
GTTCCACACACGGGTGGGGGGCGGAGAGCGGGGGCGATGGCCGGATTCCACCTGGGCCGAGATACGCCGCCCACCCGGGACCCAGAACCCATGAAGTGACACCCCCCAACCACTCCTCCCGCCCAGGGGACCCCAGTGATGTGACTCCACCCATCCCCCCACTGGGCCAGGACAGACCCCCCAGGCCCCCAGTGCAGCGGTTCTCAGGACACAGTGGGCGGCGTATCACGACCCAGGCCAAATCCGGCCATCGCCCCCGCTCTCCGCCCCCCACCCGTGTGTGGAACCTGCCCCGACCCGGGGCTGAGACCCGCCGGCCGTCGCCCGCCTGGGTCAGGCCTGAGTCCGGGTGGAGCAACCCAGAAGCGCAGCTCAGCCGCCGTCTGCGTCTGGGTCATCGCCGTTCCTTCTTGCAGGTCCTGAGGACCACCGTCCTCTCTCTGCCGCCCTTTGCTTCTGCCCAGGGTCAATTCTTCCTCCTCACCCTTCGATGCAGTGTCTTTTGTGCGGCCTAACCCTGGCAGGGGGAGAGGAGCCCACCCGGCTATTACTGCTCAGTGGTGGCTGGAAAAGGTTTCTAGCGCTCATGGTTGAGAAGAAAAATCTTGAAAATAGGCCCTGCCGGCCCAAGAAACAAAACTGAAATAAAAAGCATCCAACTGGTGGTTTGTTCTTTTAAATCTCATTTGAAGAAAGTCCAGCAGAGGTGGGGAGCGGGGAAGACTAAGGACTGATGAGTGGAGTTGGGTGAAACTCAGACTTTCCAGTTCACAAGAAATTTTGACATTGGAATATTGCTTGCAAACCAGAAATCCCAAAGAAAAGTTCATTTTGAATGCACCAAGGTGGTGTTTCCACAATGAAATATACTCGGCAGGACCCAGGGTCCTGGCTGAACTTCACATTCGCAGGGATGAAACCACACGAATGTCACTTTCAGTTTGCTGCTGCTGAGGCACCTAGAGTCTACGGATAAGGAGCAGCCCTACCACGAAGACTGCGCTAGGCCTAGGGCATCCTAGGGCTTCTAATTTTCTCGGCCAGCTGACTTCCAGGGCTGCCTGCTTGGGCATTAGGAGGCCTAGGGAAGCATTTGGGTCCCCGGCCTGGGGCAGGGTACAGGGTGAGCGCAGAGCCGACCAGAATCTCCAAGTTTCTAGTTCTGTAGCAGACAGCCTGGAAGCCCTGAGAGCCCCAGCTTAAGTCAAAAGAACAGCTATACTGGATCAGACCCATGGCCCATCTAGCTCCGTGTCCTGTCTTCTGACAGTGGGCAGTGTCACGTGCTTCAGAGGGAATGAACAGAACATGCAATCAGCAAGTGATCCTGCCCATTCCCAGATTCTCAAGGCTCCCAGCGTAGAACTTTTCCAATTAAAAAGGGGGAAAGATAAAAAGATTTTTTTAAAAAATAGAGTAAATACAAAATTAAACAATATAAAGGAAAATGTTCTGTTTAAAAAAACCCCCCAAAAATGACATTGGAGATTAAAATTTTCTTTCGATGTGGAATATTTCTGCAGCAAATCAAATAAAAAACTCAACAGGATTTTTTTTTTTTTTTAACAGTAGCAAATTCTACCAGAAAAAAACCCATGTTTCTGACAATTCCGCTGCAGCTTCAGGTCAGTTATTCTATTCTGCAGAGGACTGGAGGCAAGTGACGCAGCACGGTGACTTTGTTTGCTCTCTGGTGTTTAGCTTGTGCAGGTCGGCAATATGTGGCCCCTTGTGTGTTCAGCTTCCATCTGGGTCCATGGCAACCCCAGTCATGCTGCACAGGGTAGGTTTGCTAAGAAAAGGCACTGCATGTAAATTTTAAAGGGGTAGCCGCGTTAGTCTATTGTAGAAAGACAACAGAGTCCTGTGGCACTTTTAAAGACTAACAGATTTATTTATCGCATGAGCTTTTGCCTAAAGATGGAGGAAAAATTGGGAAGGGCAGTTTCATATGCACCATGAGGGAGAAGGAACCAGGAAGGATATGCACCAGGAGGAAGGCCTGGGTAATGCTGAATGGAAGGGGTGAGGCAGGACAGGAGGGCTTAGCCCTTCCCAGGGTTTGGCATCATGCCCACAGCTTGCCATGTAATAACACTTGCACCAACCTGAACTTGCTGGAGAGAGGATGGGAGGGCCTGGCCTCCCCGCCCCCCCTTTCCTGGCTGGGGATGGGGAGCTGTGTGTCGCAAGGTGTGGGTGCCCCCATGTGGATGGGAGAAGATGTCAATGTTGCCCTGTTGCAAACCCCCACCCCTCCCGCATGTGGGGAGGCGTTCTTCACATTGCCAACCCCAAGCACTCGAACATAGAGCCGGCGAGAAAATGCCAGTTCACTGAACCTGAAATCGCTCATGAAAATGAGTCCAGCTCCACAAACTTTTGTTGACTCAGAGGCAGTTTTCTAACAGTTCTCCCAGTACGCTGCTGGGGACCCTGGCTTTCCAGTGTCCACAACTCCAAGTCCGCCATGCTGTTCAGAATGCCCCAGAGCAGGGATCCTGACCCTGCAGTGTCTGCAGCTCCGAGGCAGAACGGCCACGCTAGGGCTTCCAGATTCCCTTCCAGCAAGGCAGCCAGGAGCTGGAAACACTGCCTATGTCCACACTGGCAAGTTAGTTCGAATTAAGGATCCAGTCTATATGGGACTCAGGGCAAAGATTGTTCAAAGCAGATAAAAACAAAGAAAGAAAAGTAATGAGTTTTATTAAACGTTAACTTTATAAATCATATGATTTAAGAAACAAAATAATTACTACCATATAAATCTATAACAAGATGTGGCTAATTTTGGGAACTCACATTTACTATTTCACAATACATATAAACAAGAAAAAAAATGAATTTAAACAGAGCAGCCCCTCAGAAACACTCTCCACTCAAGTGTCCCAAAGTTCTGGTGAAGTTCACCCGGCTCCCAGCGACAGTCTCTGTGTGCTAAGCTCAAAGGCTTGAGTAGGAAGAAGCAGCTCCTTGCTCTTTGTCTGCTGGACTCTTCCAGGCAAACCCCTGCTCTTCAGACAGCTTGCTGCTTAGGCACCACTCATTTATAGAGAGAGAGGTATAGAAAGAAAGAAACCCTGTTACAAAAGAAAACATACAACTCTGAGAATAACCAAGTATAATTAACTCTTCCCCCTTATTACATTAAAGAACTGTTCATTCCTCCCACTATTTAATACAACTCAAAGTATGCAATGAAAAGAAACCCCCCTCCTCTTCCAATGGTCCCTTTTCTGCACCCAGTGCCCCAGCCTGCCCTGCTAGAGGGTTAGCAATAGCACTGACCTGGAGCAAAATGCTCCAGAGTGGGGGAAACAACCTGCTGTCTGCTCCTGGCTGCTTCGCCCTGTGCACAGAGCACGTGGGCTCCTCGCAATCCAACCCCCCCGGCTGCTGGCTCTCGGGCATCTCGCTCCAGGGGACCCTGTGGAGCATGCCAGAGCTGCCCCTCCACAGACCAGACTCTCCTGGCTCTACGCAGCTAAATCTGCCTAGCAACAGTGACCCAACAGATCTCCTAAAGGGAAAGTCTCCATTCAGACTAATGGGTTACAGAAGGAAAAAAACCACCCTTCAGACCTTAGTCTTCTTTAAAGAGTGAAAGTTATTAACTCAATTGCACATTTTACTGTTTAAATGACCCCCCCCCGCCAAGTATCCTCCCACTTTCTTACTGGTTTCCATCAGAGACGTTTTCCCATGAAAAATTTTATTTTCAATGAAACATTAATTTCCAACACCCTCCCCCATCAAGTTTTCAGTAGAAACTGTTCCACACAGGTCCTGAGGCCTAATTTAGAAAGAGGCATTGCTTTTTTCTATTTATAACCTTCTGGTTTAAGTTATGAGCTCAGCGTGATCTCACATGGCAGCAGAGACAAGCTGACTCATTTTAGAAAAGGACTGTAGGAGTAATGCTCCTTTGCTTTTACTGCAATTTAGCGTTTCTGCAGGCTGCCAGGTAATTGCAATTCCAATGCTCCTTGAGGAGATGATTTTAGATGCTCTCTGATCCTAATTCAACTGCCAGATAAAGCCAATGGAAAGTCTCCTGTTGACATCAGTGGAAATTGGATAAGGCCTCCTCTGAAGATATAACATTCTTTGGCATATTAAAGATCACGTATCTGCATCTCTATCATCTGATTGTTTGTAGACTGGCTGCACCCTCTCATATGCACAGCTCTTGATACAATTCTCATGTGGCAGGACTAGGAAACTTTTACACCCTCTATGAATCTACCTCTCCACTGGCTTTGACCTCAGGTCAGGAGCCATTAACCCACCGTGTTACAAAAAAGGGTAAGGGGACGCAATCGTTGGAAGGGATATAAGGTGATATGGTAGCATGCTTAAAAATGGGTTTGTCATGTCTGCAGAGGCAAAATGCTATTAAGGAACTATTCGGTATAACACAATTTATATGTATTACACACACACACTGATTAGAACATGCTCCCTCTCACTCGAGTTAGAAGTGTGAATAGGTTCTTAGCATAATGCTGAGATCTGACACTTTAGCTTTATTTTCTTTCGTTTCGTGTTTGTATGAAAAGTCTTACCAAATCAGTACAGACTATCATTACAAATAAACTGATGTTGTATGGCTCTAGGAAACAATCTGTTTGATTCTTGAATTTTGTTACCTTTCGTTCTCTTCTGCTTTGCAGTAGCTGTCTTGGAGGATATGAACTCAAGAGACACTAGGTGTCACTAAAGGATTTTTAAAAAGGCAATTGAAACCTGACAATCTGTAGAAATTCCCTTCAACAAGACTGCCAAAACACAATACTGGATGGTGTTTGTCACCAGACAAAGCACTTCTCCTGTCCACATTATTCTGAAAATACAATTGTACTCTTCCATCCCTCAGAAGAATTGACTGGAAAATAACATATAGCTGCCACTTCCATTTTTAATCAAAACTCTGTCCCTTTTTAACACATTCCAATATTGTCTTGTCCGAAAGGCTTTTCCATTAGGAGAAGAATTCTTCTACAACATCAGCACATGAGCTTATTTGCTTCTGGACATCAGAAAGCTTTGCTTGACACTATCTGAAGAGTAAAAAACGAGAGTGCTGTGGCACTTTATAGACTAACAGATTTTCTTCAGCATAAGCTTTCGTGGACTGTAACCCTCTTCGTCAGATCATGAAAGCTTATGCCGAAGAAAATCGGTTAATCTATAAGGTGCCACAGGACTCTCGTTGTTTTTTGCTGTACAACAGACTAACACGGCTACCCCCTCTGGAAATATCTGAAGAGTGAGTCTTCCAATCTACAGAACATGTAGTAACCCTTTCCCTTCTCCGTCTTGTCTATTTGGACTGCAATCTCTTGGCCTGGGATTGTCTACTACTCTCTTTTTGTACAGTGCCTTGCACAATGGGCTCGGTTCTTTGTCAGTTCCTATGCAGAACAGGGGAGTGGTCTCTGATCAATAGCCAGTGGCCAATTAAAAAACAGCAGTCAAATGTCCTGATGATGGCCCTGCTTCACAGTCAGACTGGGTAAGTAGTTGGATTTTGCCTATTTGTTTTCTTTCTTACACTAAGGGAATAAGAACATTATGGACCAAACTCTGAGGGGAATTCTAGCTGGTGGAAAAAACCTTCTGCCCTGCTCAGCATGTAAGTTAGACCAAGGCAGTCATCCCCATTTCTTACTTACAGAGTTCTGAGACCGTCTTGCCTCTCACCTCTGGATTTGTTCCACTGAGGGTATTGCTGGAGCGAGTACAAACTGAGTTCCTGGAAAAGCAACCAGCTAGGAGATATAAAATATAAGGTGTTTGTTAGCTCTTCAACGTCTGACGAAGTGGGATTTTCCCCCACGAAAGCTCATGCGATAGATACATTTGTTAGTTTTAAAAGTGCCCCCGGACTCCTCGTCTTAGTTAAAACAAGCCACTTCTTACTCCCACCTTATTATAAAGCACCGACCATGTACTGCATGCAGCACATCTTACGGAGGAGCGACCAGTCGAATTTTAGTCATGAGGCAATAACGTGTAAGAGTGACAAACTGCGGGGAGGGGAGAAGAGGTGAAAGGGACAACGAGGGTTACAATAATAAGATCACACGGTCACTTAGGTTTATCGTCTACATGTCTTCCTCATCCTGCTGTTCCGTTATGGCGACCCTGTTGGATGGAAGGGCTGGTAAAGGAGAGAAAATGGGGCGAAAAGCACAAGGGTGAGTGGGTGTGAAAGGGGAAAAAAACCATCTTGAAGGGAAAGTGAATTTGGTTTTACAAAGTCACTGCGGAGCCTGGACAGCGTGTGCTTACGCAGCCCTCAGCGCAGGATCCGGCCAGAGATCCTGGGACCTCTTCTGCTTAGATTGCCTTCGACTTATTTCCCAACATGCTGCTTAGGCCAATTTACAGCTGGCTTCTGAATAGAGGCTGTGTCCACAGTCCACATCCCAATGCCGCTGAGCTGCTTGGCTTTAGAGAAGCCCTCCCTGGGCCATTCCCTCACAGGTGAGCTTCTTTCTAAGCAAGACTCTCCACACCACCTAAATCTCCGTAATTAGCTACTCAATTGGCTGTTTGGGACCCCCTTGCCCAACTCAGCTCTCGCAGGGCCGGTGTGGGGAGCACACCCCATCACAGACAGCTAGCACTACTGGCCAGATGGCGGAAATAACAGAGTCCCTTTTTGCATGTCCTGAGCTGCACCCGGCCCTCCTTGGCCCCGGCGCAGGATCTGGGCCTGTCTATCATTTAAGAGCGTACAGTCTGGAGCATGAAAATCCTAAGCACTATTCTGACTGGAGCTGTGCCCGGCAGCCACCAGAGAATTCAGAAAAGGCATGGCAGAATGCAGCTCTTGTGTTGTGTTATTAACCAATGCACAATATTTACTTACGCCATATGGAGCTAAAAGAAATTAAACCCGTGCATTTTATTCAGTTACGGTAGCATTGATTCATCAGCTGTCTGGAATGAAACCTGCTGACTTGGATAGGCGCAGAGCAAGGGATAGAAGACTGTCTCCATTGTGGCCGAGCTACTGATGATGCAGGATAGGGGAGCGGCCTTCACATGATTTGCTGCACCACAGGCGTGATGCCTCCAATGATCACCAGTGAGATTCCCAGCCCATTGTACGGAATTTGGAACATTTACCATACATCAGTCATGCCATGGTTTTCCTGCAGTCTGGAACGACAGTGCTGAATATACCCTACAATTCTACAGGCCACCAGAACCAAAGGCTCCCGTGGGTTTTTGTACAGTTGGCAGGTATGTAAAGAATAACCCAGCTCCTTTGTTTCCATCCCCTTATTCATTCTACTGCAGGAACTGGTATAAAATGTTGATTTCTCTCCTCTCCCATCCTCCCGCTTAGATTCCATCTGTGCGTTTTCCAGACACTGGTGGAGCCATGGAGAACATGGGTTTCCTCCCATCTACGCCCAGGCAGCGCTGTTCTACGTCCTAGATTCCAGGAGGAATTGAACACACCTTTGTTGCTGTTGGGACACAGAAAACAGCCACAGTTCCCAGGCACTTTGACGTCAGAGGAGCTGGTGGCGCCCAGCACTCTTGGAAATCAGATAACTTATTCATGTGCAGCACCAGCATGGTTTCCTCAAGTGGGGCTAACATCCCCGGAGTTAGCTCAGGGGTAGATACTTGTAAACAGCTGCAACGAAGAGAAGCCCTCGGGGACTGGGGCATCTCAGCTCGTACCGAGAATGGGACTGTTTTGTGACATGAATTTCAAAGACAGTCTGCATCTGTTTGAGTTCGGGATCAATTTCGAAGGCAGCAAATGACCATCTCTGAGCTTCCCTGTCTGAGCCATTGCCCGCTAGGGAGACAAGCAGAGCCAGTTGCACATGGAAAACAATCAAGTTGTGGTATAGGAAGTAAACGCACGACCTGTTCCAATTGTGCACATCATACAGTGGATGCCTGTTCCACCACTGTCACTCAGCCCCACTGGCTTCCCAGCCATTACAGAGAGAACAATTTCTGTCCCGTTTCTCTCATTGCTATCGCACTTTCCTCCGTGATACCAACTCTCACCCTATTATTTGTGAGTCTCATGATATTCGGTGCTTTTCTTAAAACCCCATCTTGTGCTGTCATTGTCATGTGTGAGCCTCTCAGCTTCCTTTAAAATAAAAACAAGTTTCTAGCTCGTATGGTTGCAGAGACCAGCTTAGAAACATGATCCCAAAGGATCAAAACCCAGAAGACACTTTAAAATGTGTTGCTTTTAAATCCTACACGCAATAGCAGTTAGGGAAATTTAGTCACATTTAGGTTTTGTAAAACAAGAATCCACCAGCCAACCGGCATGATTTTTCAAAAAATTCCAATGAAAACCTTTTAAAACAGTGTTTGCAATTCAAATGCCACAGCAATGGGCTGGCTGCTGAATTAAAACCTAAAAGTGAAATTGACTGTAAACACTATTAAAAATAATAGTTTAGTTTAGTTTAGTTCTACGTCTAAAACTGAGAAAAATAGAACAATTAGAACAAACAAACAAGCAAGCAGAAAAACCCCCTAGGAAGTAGAATGCACGTCTAGTTACATGAAGTTCATAAGAGAGATTAGGACATTTTTCTTTTCAATATATGACTTTTAACCTGCCCGCTTCCTTGTAAGAGTGAAACCACCATTATTCAGAGCTGTTCAATTCTATGGGAAAAATACAGCACAAAACTCATTAAAGAGTGCTGACTTACAACTGTTCATTACATGATTCATTATCGTCCAACATGTAATGATCGCAGACTATTCAAATCATTTTACATGGACTCGCTGTAGAATTTGACGTTCAACCACAGTAAAGCTGGTGGGAATATCCTACTGGTCATTCAGTTTGCTGATGTCTCCAATTGTTCCCTTTCCAAATGTAAAGAACCTATTTTGAATATTTGTTAAATAAGCTTCTGATGCCATCTCTACATTCTTGTCTTCCTTTTTCTCTTAGGGATATTAAATGTTTGTTACTAGTGCTGGGGAAAATGTGTTATATCAGGCTGTGGAGAAAATGCTGTGTTGCTACCCTCTTGATATGAAGGGGTTAATCTCGTTTCAGGCCCACGGGCTAAGCAATGAAGTGACCAGATGTGTGTCACATGACTCTGTTGATAATGGTCACAAGAGCGAGTGGGGAAACTGAGTCACACATCCTTTTCACAGAAAAATGATACAGCTGTTTCCCACTTTCTCCACAGCCTGCTATAAAGGCAACAATGCTCTATCATGAATGGCCATCACATTATGGAGCTACCTGGGAGAGCCACTGGATACCAACCGTCAGATTTTGGAATTTGAACCTGCGGGCCCAATGGACTCTCTGGATGGCAAATGACTTGTTTGACCACAACCCCTCCCCTCACCTGAACCCTGGGAGGCTGCACATGTGAAAACAGAGCGACCAGACCATGCGACAATGAGCTGCGGTGTGGACAGACTTCAGGAAGAACCCTACCTGAGCAAGCCAACGCTGGCGTGGAGGTGAAATGCACGCACGTGGGTCTTGTTTTTCCATTCTAACCCAGCATCCATAGAGCCCAGATTTTGGCTGGTGCACCCTTATTGTCTTGTGCGGAGAAGGCTGCCCTGTGTCATGACAAACTCCTGCTGGATGTGGGGAAGCAACCTGGGTCTCCCCCTAACCAAAGCCGAAAAGGTTCATTCTCCTTGCATGGGTGCTGGTAAAAAGCAGGGGTCAGTCAGTTGTGTGACAATGGATGTAAATGGGACCTCGAGTACGCCCAGCATCTGCAGGCTGAGCTGTTCTCTAGTTTACACCAATCCAACCTCAGGGAAGTCAGTGGAAGAGACTGTGAGCAGAATGTGGCCCTCTGCCTGCTCTCTGCCCCCAGTGGGAATCCCAGGCGCTTCCATTAGCACCGAGTGACCCACGGCAAAGAAGAATTTGGAGACAGCTGGGTGGGAAAATCCCCAGTGTTATTTACTCCTGAGAAATTTTGAATGGAAATTTTTTTAATTTGATTTCTTGTGGGGAATTTCTAATGACAACAAAATGAATCTTTTATCTTCTGGTTAGAAATTTTCTGTAGCCCATGTAGCCGAAAATTGCCCTGCCTCCCCCCAAAAAACTAGACAAAACCCATTTTTGGCAGAAAAATAAAATTTCTGCCAGTTGTCCATTTGGTTTGTGTCTCTCAATCCCGGTGATGATTCCACTTCATTCCTTATTTTAACAGGCACCTTTTCACACCGCTCTCCTTCCCCAGACACTGGTGGGGCTGCACTGTAGATGTGTTAATGCCGGGAACATCTTTCTTATTCATTGCAACACATGCCGTTTTCATTCAGGAATGGAGCCAGTTAATCCACTCTGAGCCTCTTGGGAGGGTCAAAACTTGCCCTGAATCAGGCCAGAGGGAATTTCCAGACAAGTGTCTTGGCTGGCTGGTGAGCAATGTCCAGACATCCAGGGACTCTTGCAGCGCCCCTCGGAAAAGCTAACCCAACTGTCTGTGACGTCAGAACACAGCCATCACATTCAGAGATTTGATCCACCTTCTGGGCAAGCATCAGGTCAGTGGAAAGCAGCATGTTGTCCCAACCTGGGTCTCTCAGATGCCCTGGAAACAGACACCTGTCCCCTCGGAAAGCATCCAGAGAAACTCTAGAGTCCTCACAACACCCAGGAACGCTGCAGTCATGACCTGGGGAGTCAATAACATCAATAACCCTCAGTGGCCGTTTGTTTTCCTCCTTCTGTGTGTGGCATCAAAAGGGATAAAAAGCTTGGGCAGGGACGACTCTTTGCAGAGTTATTTTAAGGTCTATACACTGGGGAATATTACCGAGACCACCTCATTAGTCTACTCTAATTGGCCGTAGTTGCAAAGCATAGTTTAAATTCACAACTTGAAAAGCGAGAGATGAGTTTGCCCGAGAGTGATTGAACACAGTGGAGGTCAGCAGCGGACTCCAGGGGTAATTACCAATTGGTTTTTAGCATTGTATCCTGCAGTTAGGAGCTCACTGGACATCACGTATGGGTAGAAGCTACAGACTGAACCCCAGCGGCCTCCGTCTGCCCTTCCTAGCGCCGAGAGGGACGCAGCTAGATTTGTCTCGCAAAGCTGTGGCTTGTAGGCTTTGCAGTGCCAAAGAATTTCCTAATTCAAAGGCGCAACCGATGCCGGAGAAAATCAAGTCCTGTTCGAAGGGGAACTTGACCCTCCTGTTCTCTCCTACCCTGGCCCTTCCCTGATCGCATCCCAGTTCTTTTCAATTTGGAAATTGCAAACCTGGGAGGGGAAAAGAATCATTCCATCTCGTGACCCAAGGTGGATGTTGCTCCTGGGGACCTTGCTTATGAGCAAGAGCAAATTCCCAGCATCTGCTAAACGCAGCCCTTTAGCCGTGCCAGCTGCCAGGGTGCACGCGGCACCCCCCACCCCATTTTAGTTCCGAGCTTTTTACTGACCTCAGCAATTTCCTACTGCAACCAGTGTCAACAGAGAGCCTCCAGGCAAGGACCCTCCACCCACCGCCATCTCCACCATTTCCTGCAGCACTAGCCGTCTGCCAAAGCCCCTCTGCTCCCTCCACCCCATGTCTGTCACCCCCCTCTGGCCATGGAGCCTGCCCCAGGATTCTTCAAGAGCAATGAATGCACTCTGCCCCGCTGCGAAGCTGAGCCTACTGCAGACGCCGGCTTCTCGGCCTGGAAGCAAAGGGCCAAGGGCCAAATAGAAATACAGGCAGAGAGGGGCTAGGAACCTGCTGGCTGGGCTTTGAGAAGCGTCCCCTGGAGGGAGAGTGAGGCGGGGGGGACACATCACTTCTCTTCCCTGCCCCCAAAGAGGGAGCCAGATGTTCACTGGGACATCACGCTGGGAAGTCTGCGCTACCCCAGCCCAGGAGATTGTCATTGCTCTTGCCCTGAAAGGCGGTGAAGATGTAAAGAATTACGTCTCTTATTCCAACAGACTTGATGGGGCCACAGCCTCAGTGGGGCCAGTGGATCCTCTCCTCACTCACACTAGCTGAAAATCTGGCCAACCGCCTCAGGTACAGCTCAAGAGCAGGGAACTTCACTCACTTAGATGGGACGCCCCCATTTCCTATTAATCTTAAGACAGACTGACCCTCTTATGAAGGGATGTTTCTGTGAGCTTTACAGCTGTGCACAGACATTTCTGAAACTTCTACATTCAGAGACAGGCCTGCGTCGAACCACGAGATCCCAATAACCCCAAATGCTGGGGAAACGCTCACACCCATCTTTGTCTCTTCCCTGGGGACCAGCTCCGAACACCACATTCCTTATTCACATTGCAGAAGAACTAGCCGTCCATTTTGCAGCGGCCAGGTTGCTGCATAAACACATTTGGGGACATGGCTCAATACATGTTTTGTGACCGAGATCAATCATGCCAGGATTTTGCCTCTTGCCTCGAAGAACTCACAGCCTAATACATCTCCATTGTTCCTCAAGACCCTGCTTTTCTCTCTGGCTGTTCCTCCCTTTTTTCTGTGTTTTATGGTACGCTAAATTTTTCCTCTTTCCCTTTTAAAATTCCTCCAGTCTTCATTTCCCTCCCCTTACTCGCTGCATAATTCTGACATCTTTTTAATCCCATTCCATTTTCATGCCTTGCACCACCCGTATGTGAAGTCTTTGCATATTATTCCTGCTTGACACAAATTGGTGCATGTTCCTTAGAAAGAAAATTATCCTCCATTATACGGTGCTTTGTGGTAAGTGAGTTATGGACATTATGCTATGAATAAAAGCAGCAACTCAAGTAACAATAGTAGCTGGATAAAAGGCAAGAAGCCGCTTTTTTTTGAGTTGGCTCCTGTTCTTAATTTATATCTTACAGGCCAATGCGTGTTCCAACTTACTCTGGATTCAGAGTGCTGTATCTCCACTGAAAGTAACAGAATGATATTCCTGTCACTGGAGTCAGAATTTGCCCTGGGTGGGCGTCTGTCTCTGCATAAAATAAATGTGGACAATCATGGCTGGATCTAAACAAAAACTTAGATCTGCGAAATTCGAACCCAGATCCTTCCAATGAGTCACACTCAAATCCTCTGATCCATATAGGCCAGCACTCTGGCATGCTGGTCGTCCAGATCTCACTCTGAATTCTGGGGCCTGAGTCCGTCTCCAGCCAAACTGGAATAACACAAGCGAGGTGTCACACCGAATTGTGGTCAGCAAGTCTCCGGTAGGGCCCACTAGTTTATCCAGGGTGCCAGGGGCGGCTGACAAGCCCAAGAGGATTACTCATCAATTTTAAGTTTAATTAAATAAAGAAGACATAACCTCTCCAAAATTTCATTTTCATTTTAAAGCGGCAGCTTTACCGTCACTAAGAAAGAGCTCCCAGCAGAGATGAGTGAGCGAGCAGCTGAGGAGGAAGTGGCCAGGGTCCTCTCGCTTCCCTGCAGGTTTCACCATATTTAGTTCTAATTTCTAACCATCTCTTCCCCTTTCAGGTTTCTGCCCATCATGCCCAGGCTGCTCTTGCATTGCAGCTGGGGGCTGACGGGCACTTTAGCACGCACTCTCCCTTGTGAGCACTGGGCGGGTTGCTCTGGAGCAAGCTGTGATTTTTCACTAAGGTGTGAATGGGCAGGGGCTGGTCACCCACTGCAGCAGACGGGGCAGCGTTTTCCTGCGGCTACTCTTTTCCTTCTCTAGCTGCTGCTGTCCCACCCCTGGTGTCTTTTCAATGGGCCGTTCTAGTTAAAGTCCTGAGCTGGGAGCTCTCGGCAGGTCAGGTTCAGTTCATGGCCACCCAGCTTCCTCCTGAGAGCTGCTCAACACCACAGCCAGGGGAAATGATGGTTTCTCTTTGAAACGCTGATCTGCTCTTGCAGGGCGTGCCGAGCAACTCCATCGTCCTCTTCCAGGGCTGGGCAAAGGCCTCTAATTGGGTCCTGCTGGGAACCGAGCCTGGGATCCTGCACCGCTCCCCCTCCTGGAGGTTGGTGGGCCTTGCCCAGGGGGCTGCATCCTCCTTTCTCGCGGGGCAGATTCCCCCCACAGGTGATGGATAGACGGGGATGCTGGGTTTTGCTAACATCACCGCCGGACCCAGCAGGCCTGACCTCGCTGTGAAGTTTCTGCTGCACTCTCACGACCGGCGTGAGACAGAGATGGCTCTGGGGCTCCAGAGACGTGTGGCTCCACACTGGGAAGTCAGGTTCCAGTCCCCTCTCCTCCTGTGGTCTCCTCCGTCCTTCTTCCTCTCTATCCCTCCTTTGCACCCTTTTCTGGCAGGCCTCTCACTCATCATTCCTCCCACTTCCCTTCCTTCTCCCTCCTCCTGTCCTCTCCCCATCTTGCTTTCCAGTCATTGGGTCTACCACAGGCAGAGGCTCTGGGCACACGGTGGCCCCAATCTCGCAAACATTTAAGCACATGAGGCTTTCCACTGAGGCCGGTGAGCTTCGTCACTGGCTACCCGTTAACAGATGTGCTGGGTTGGAGCCTGCGGCTGGAATTGTCCTAGCAATACCAATGGGGTTTCTAGTGCATTTTCCCTGCTCAGCATGGAAAGCTAAAGACTAGCGGGTGGTTTGATGATACGGCTACGGCAGGGGTCACCAGACTGTGCTGTTACTCCCACTTGGACAAGTTCTCTTCCCGAGCAAGTGAGCACTGTTCAGGTTCAGAAGAAATGCCTGTATTCAATTGCCTGTGCAGGTGCGGCGACAAGTGGCCAGGGACTTTGCTCTGCTTCACGCCCTCAGACTAGAGTCACTTCTTGAGGCAGAGCTGCTCCTGGTTATCAGGGGTTGGTTTGGGGGTTGAGATTCCTAAAAGGAAGGCCTGCCTGCATGTCATTTGTGACCTCTTCTGCTCCAGGACTGGGCTGCAGGTGGGAACAAAGAAACTGCACTAAGAACACAGCCAGGCTAAAAACATCTGTGTCACTGATACATCTTCCAACCACCTGCCAGCCCCATGTCTGCTGCAGACAATACTGTGCTACAGGAGGCAGCTGGTGCAAAAGCACTAAGCAGCTGTAGAAAGAATGGACAGGAACATCTCCAGGTGATCGGCTTGTGCTGAAGTGCAGCGGCCGGGGAAGAATTGTTTTTGTACGAGTGTCAATCTGGCTGGACTGTGGGTGAAAATCCCAGGGACCTTTTCAGGGGGATATTCCAGCAGCCAAGACCACAAAGGAAAATCACCGCAGGGAAATCTTTGCTCCTGCAAGTGGAATCTCCCTGGAGTCTGTGTGTGGAAGGGACAGGAGGTGAGGCCCACGGGCTGCAGATGGAAGGGTTGGGGGTGTGTGAGTGGAGCAGCTGGTCCCTGGAAGGGCAGGATGTTACCCTTGCTGCGAGGATACAGGAGAGATATGCCTGAGGGTAAATGCTCAGGTCCCAAGGCGTGGAAGATGGCGTACACCATAGGCAGAGTACTTGTTCTTTCCTGAATACAGACAAAATGCTTTTACACACTCAGTCTGCAACAAACAGCTGGTGGGTGGACAGAGAGTGGGAAGGAGACTGCACTGGACCCCAGCCGGCAGGTTTCATGCAATGCTGCTTCTTCTTGCAGCCCTGGTAGCTTGGCGATGAGCTAGGAAGACTCAGCACAGTAGGCAAAAATAGGCTGCGCTGCTGCCTGGCGCACAGAGAAGCTGTCTTTAGGGCCGATCGTGCATTGCTGAGCCTTGGAACGGTTCCTCGTGCCCAGAGAACGCTGACCCCTCAGCGTGGGAAGCCATACGGAGGGAAAAGGCTGCTTTCTGGTCTTCATTAGCGCTGTCCCTGAGGCCTGCAGAGGTGGGATGGGACGTGCACTCAGCATCACGCTGACCTCGTGTCCCCCCCCTCGAAGGGGCTGCGGGAAACCTTTGCTTCCGTGGCTGAAAGGTTCCATTTCGCTTCTTTCACTTCCCCCACTTGTGGCCCCACTGCAGGTCCGAGTGCTGCCCAGGACTGGAATCCTGGGGACAGTTCAAACCGGATCCACCCCCTTCACTGGAGATCTGTCCATGCTACAGAATTCAACCTCGAGATCCTTCCCCTGCATCAGCCTCGCAGCAGACAGCGCACCCCAAGCTGTAAAACAGCCGCTGAGCTCGACAAGGATCAATGTCGCAGCCCATGTCCACACTAGCATTGTACTGTTACAATTGATGCAAAGGCTTCTGGGTAGTTCAGGGTGGGGTGTACTGAGGCAGGCTGGGTAGGAATTGTTTAAAGAGTGGGGGCATTCTGGGTCCAGCGTGAAGGCAAGAGAGCTCGGGGGCAATGCATGACAACAGAGCGAATCTTGGAAGAGCCCGTGTAAAATGAGGTCAGGTGAGTTGTGGGTCGCTGTCTTCGGGAGCAGCCTGTTTTCTCCCTCTCTGCATTCAGATTCTTGCGTATTTTCATTCTGGGTTCTAAGAAATAAAGTGTTACTCTTCAACCTTCCAGCAAGAGTAGTTACGTTTTCATCTAACGTCTCCATGTGTGCATCATTACCAGTGGTGACAATGGAACAATATATAATTTCTCTGTGTGTATGCTGGGAACAAAATACGGTACTGCAGGAGAGAGGGGATCGTGGAATTTCAAGTGGGAACTTTCCTGCAAGAGCCTGCTCAGATGCCTGGTCCAGCCTGGTGGGCTTGGGGCAGATTCTAGTAAAAATCTGAGCGCTGAACGCTTAGAGACTCCCCCTGGAGCCCAAAGAGCCCTGAGTTGTTTCGTACATAGGAGCCAGACAAGTGTTTCTCCCTGTCCACAAGTCTCCCACAGAAGCTGTGAGGCATGCTTGAACTGTGGAAAAGGAAACGGAGGGTGGTTTGCTTTTTTCGCCCCTTGTCAATGCCATCCTGTTATTCGAGAGAAGAGGGAAATGCTGCTACACTAACGGATGCACTTCTGACCGTGGCCCATGGTTATTTTGCTATTTCCTGTTTGCACGGCAACAACAAACGGCTTCTGGACTGGTTTTGTGCCTCATCCTGATTTTCTGGGGCTGAAAGGCCCAGGCGTGGAACATCGTAAGCTCATGGGAATGTGCTCTCCCTCCTATTAAAGGTTCGGGCTCCACCTTAGTCGTCTCACTTCTGCCTGACAGTGTAGTCCCCCCACGCTGCGTTGTGGGCCTGGGCGAGAACTGCCACTCGGCACAGGGGATCCACCCAGCAGAGGAAACGGCATCCACCATCTCCATGTGTTCTTCGGTGTGCTCCACCTCCGAAAGCACAGGCCACTTTCTCGCAGCAGCAAACTGTTCCTCCACGTGCACCGCCCTCTTGCCCCACTTCCCACTGGGTCAGAGGAGCAGGGCTGGATCAAGGCCTGGCTGGCAGGGTCAGGAGCCACGACTGATGCGGCTGTGAGGAGCCCGGGGGGGCCGCAGACCTGCACTGCTATGAGGGGCGGGGGGCTGTGGCTGGATCTGCTGCTGGTGCTGAGGGGGCCCGTGGCTGGTGCTGCTGTGGGGGGCCAGAGGAGCTTACTGGCCAGTGCTGCTGGCGACAGCTGTGGAGGGGCCACGGGCTGCAGTCTGTGGCACTCTGGGGGCCTCCACAATGTGGGGGGCCCCTGGGCATGGGTCCCATAGGCCCATGCGGTAATCTGCCTCTGGAGAGAAGGGAGCAAACGCTTGCTCCGGGACTGACAATGGGTGCTGCAATCGCCGAGCAAGATCTGCGCTTTGACACCAGTGAGAACGGAGGCCAAGGGGAGACATGAGGAACACGGAGCTTCCCAGTGAGTCAGCAGGATTCGTGCCCACGAGTCACAGAAGAGACAAACCCATTCTCCCTCTCGGGACTCAGTGAAGACATTCAGAGAGGTGGTTTGCGGGGCTCAGATGAACCATGGCGTGCCTGCCCATAGCAGCTGAGTGCAACCCGGGCTGGATCCCGGCTGTCGCATTAACCCTTACCTGACTCACTGGGTATTCGACAGCACTCCCTGCGGCCAGGTGGAACTGGAGATTGCATCCTACGGCAGGAATGTCTGATGCCAAAACTTAGCTTTCCTAAACTCCCTTGTTTTCAGCGCTGGCCAAGTCTTTCTTGAGACCAGGAGACTCCAGTTCCAAGGAGAACACCCCACGCTAGAAACACGCTCCATTCCCAGTCTCCATTCGCCCACATACAGGCGGGGCCCCGACACTGATCTCAGGGAATCCAATGGGAAATTTGGTCACAGACTTTAGTGGGCGCGGGAGCAGATTCTAAGTCTGCGTCTACGACTTCCTGACCCAAATGACGACAGGAGTAAAGAAAAAGAGACGGGTAGAATATAAAAAAAGGAGGCTGGAGGCTCATCTCCTGCATATGCCTCGGTGAGCGTGGCACACACAGAGCTATTTCATTTCTCTCTGCCTCTTCGCTGGTGCAACATATGGCCAGGCAGGGAGCCCCGAGGTTTATATATTTGCCAAGCTGTCCATCAGCTGTGAATCTAAACCACATGGTGCTGAGGATCTAAGGCTGACCAGCATCGAAACGTGATCCTATGAACAGAAAACTGTGACTAAAATTGTGCCATGCCACTGATTTTCCAACAGAGCCCAGCTCCCGTTGGGAGCCCCGGTGCAGTGCCAGGTTTCCCCAGAGGGTACAAAGAAGAGGGGGAGCTGCTGGGAAATCCAGGCACCCCCACAATATTCCTGGAAGACGGGACAGCATCCTCCCCACATGACAGATGGGATGGGGGAGACTGAGGGAGAAACTCACGAGCACAGTGAATTGACACGGGCTGAGCCAGCCTGACAGATGATTCTGAAGAGCCCCCCGCGGCAGCCCACATGGCGCGAGGTTTCAGGAGAGGAAGTGACAAATAACATCTCCATGTCAAGCCATTATGCCTCGTCTTCACTGGTGCTTTGGGGACAGCGGGCGACACGTGTGCATGACGAACGGCCCTCAGTTTCAGCTCACGGCCGCCCGAGGAATAATGAACTCTCTCTTCAGCCCAGAGGAATGGGGAATAAATCCTCGCTGGCCAGGAGGGCTGGAGCACGGGGGCCTGTGTTAACTAACGCTGGTGGATTTTGGCCTTTTCTCGCGTCATTTCCCCAGACACACGGGCTAAGTCGCTTCATGGCTAAGAAGGCCGCTTGTTTGGACAGCCCGAGCTGAGGGGATGGAGAGATGCTGGCATCTCGCTCGCCCTTTCCCTGGTTCTGGCTCACACTGCGCGGCTCCTCCCAAGGTAGGACTCGCTGGCAGCAGGTACTCGTGCGTCACGATCGCTGATCGTGATCTGGTGACACGTTTCTTGCCAGCACAGTGACCACGAGGGAGGGATCGGCCATTGTTCTCCTGCCTTGGATGCAGTTTTTTGTTTTATTTCTCCCCACCATGCTGGGTGTGGCCAGGATCCGACACAGAAGCCAATCCTACTCTAGCTCCTTTAACAAACTAAATCCTTCTGCCCGCATTGCAGGGAGGCGAAGTGCGGGGCTGCAGGTTTTCACGGGCCTGTTTCCCCCGACAGATATTCCTGCATTTTGGGGCAGTTCAAAGAGAGGCAGACCAGGGCCCAGAGCATCTCAGCGAGTAAGGATGAAGGCGCTCCAGCCGGTGGTGAAAGTGGAGTACCCATCCTCCTGCAGGGCTGGGACAGGCGCCTGCAAGGTAGACGTAAGGGAAGCTGATGGCCTGATTCACTTCCGCAGGGGTCTTTGCTGCTGTGGCTGGGCTGCTCCTCCTGGGCGCATCCTTGCCCGAGAGGACGAATGCTTGCACAAGTGTTTTAGCAAGAGAGAAATCTGCCTTTCCTCTTCATGCCGAGGTCCGACGCAGCAGGGGTTGAATGCCGCAGTAAGCAAAGCTTACAGAAGAATCAGTATCCCGGCTCGCCCCCCCAACAAGTCTAGAAACACAAAGGGCCAAACTCTGATCATGCCCGCATTGGTGTAAATCTGGATTAAGCCACTGACTTCTGTGTTTCATCCTTTCCCCTGTGGGTAAACAGAGAGCAGACTGGTCCTGCACAGAAAAGGCATACAAGGGTTTGCGTACTGGACAGAGCAGTGCGGGGACAGAGCGGGGCTTCACGCATTTAACTCTGCCTGCCACACCTCTCACGCCTGCGTTTCTGACCCACCCCGAACACCCTGTGACTCACGTACTAGACAGGGTGAGCAGAAAAATGCTGGGTCAGGCCCAGGGAGATGTTTTCCTAGGCGCGGTTGGCTCCATTTACAGCAGGTTTCTTGTCATTTGCTCTGGGCTGATCCATTCATTAATGATTAATAGGGAATGTGAATGGTGAGTCATTCCAGAGTCCACCCTAGGCAGTGAAATGTGAAGGAGAAGAGCAAGCCAGCCGGCTGCTAGCAACGCATTGATGCTATGCCTTATGTCTCATCTCTTTGCCAATTAACGGGGCAGCTAAAACCAGCCTAGCCAGTGCTCGGGCGCTGAATTATTTACAAAGGACATTGGGGCGGCATGCTGCTTTTTCACATTTCTCATTCCAGCAGACACAGTCACAATCCCAGAGCAACTGCTTTCGCTTCAAACAAAGCCAGGGAGTGGGAAATGTAGCAGTGGCAGGAGAAACCGTGTAACGTGCTGCATCAATTCCAGTTTCCCGTGGCTCATCCGTGTATGGGGCAGAGGCGAACAAGAGACCGTGGAGGGCGGTACGGGGGGGCTTTGACATCCTGAGTTCAGAAGACGTGTGGTTTCACTTTCTGGTCCTGGGGCTTTCCCAGCAGCGATTTTGGGAGGTGCTCACTGGGTCACGGACACAGAGGAACAGAGAACGCTAGCTGAATCTGGGCATCATTTGGTGGCAATTAGGGCGTTTGCATATTCATAAGCCAGCCATGGGATATAAAAACTAGCCACTATCCGTCTCTGGTGCTCTCGTCACTCTTCTAGGCTGCACAGCCCTGGCTGGTGCCTGGGATTCCACAGAACGGGACGAACTCTCACATCAATACAAACAAGAAGCAAACCAGGTCCAAATTGCAGCCACCTCTTGGGTGAAACAGAACAGCAGTATAACAGTGCATTGCAACAGGCCTGATTAGGACAGGTTGCAAAGAACAGTCCATGGCTGTCAAGGATGAAGAACATTTGACTGGGACACTGAGGGTTGTTGTCCCTAGTCTTGTTAGAAGTATCTGAATGATTGTTAGGACGGAAAAATCCCATGCACTGCTACAGGCTGGGGACCGATCGGCTAAGTAGCAGCGCTGTAGAAAAGGACCTGGGGGTTATGGTGGACGGGAAGATGAATATGAGCCAACAGTGTGCCCTTGTTGCAAAAAAGGCCAATGGCATATTAGGCTGCATCAGTAGGAGTATTGCCAGCAGATCGAGGGATGCGATAATTCCCCTCTATTCGACACTGATCAGGCCGCATCTGGAATACTGTGTCCAGTTTTGGGCTCCCCACTACAGAAAGGATGTGGACAAATTAGAAAGAGTCCAGCGGAGGGCAACAAAAATGATTAGGGGGCTGGGGCACATGACTTATGAGGAGAGACTGAAGGAACTCGGCTTATTTAGTCTACAGCAGAGAAGACTGAGGGGAGATTTGATAACAACCTTCAACTACTTGGAGGGGTGCTCCAAAGAGGAGGGAGCTAGGCTGTTCTCGAGGGTAACAGAGGACAGAACAAGGAGCAATGGTTTCAAATTACAGCTGGGGAGGTCAAGGTTGGATATTAGGAAAAACTTTCTCACTAGGAGGGTGGTGAAGCATTGGACTGGGCTATCTAGAGAGGTGGTAGAATCTCCATCTTTGGAGATTTTTAAGGCCCGGTTAGACAAAACTCTGGCTGGGGTGATTTACTGTGAGTGGTCCTGCTTTTTAGCAGGGGGTTGGACTAGATGACCTCCTGAGGTCCCTTCCAGCCCTATGATTCTATGATCCATCCTGGGCAGTGCCTGCATTTTACATCAGCCCGTGGAGGATATTGCTGGTACCCTGCTGGGCGCTGCTAACCAAAGGAAAGCGTGGTGACTTCTGAATGACCAGCACCATGTCCCTCAGCACCAGGGCTATGGTTTGTGGTATCACTCGCTCAAGTCCTGACCCGGCTCAGCTTGTAAGCGTTGCTACGATCCCAGCATACGGCTGGTGGCCAGTACAGCACATTTCA
Source organism: Pelusios castaneus (assembly GCA_007922175.1). Taxonomy (NCBI): domain Eukaryota; kingdom Metazoa; phylum Chordata; order Testudines; family Pelomedusidae; genus Pelusios; species Pelusios castaneus. The sequence goes on from ML685771.1 coordinate 3,320,994, forward strand.
CTCAGCTCAGCCTTGCTTTAACCCACAGCCCTGCCTGCCTTCCGGCTCCCCGCCCCCCAGCCTCCCCCAAAGGAGCTGTGCTTGAAGGTGCTACCAGCCAATGCTTTGCTCCTTCCCAGCTCTAGAGAGCCGGCTGTAGGGTGCCGTGGCCCAGGCCAGCCCCCGGCCTTCACTTAAAATTTAGATCCACCTTGCTCGGAGCGGTGATTTTTTTTTTAGTCAAGCTGAGCTAGACCCTTCCCCTGCATGGACGTGGCTCGGTCCACTGGAGAATTGCTCCTGTGTTCAGGGAGGTGGATGAGCTACAGCAACAGAAAAACCCCTTCTGCTGGTGCACGAGACATCAGCATCACGGGGCTGCAGCTGTACGCCTCCCCTGCTGGCCTGGGGCACCCCTAGTGTAGACAGGCCCTCATGATGGCTACACCAAGCCAAGCGCTGTCAGGCGACGTCTCCAGGCTGTTCGGGAAGGAACCCGCCATAGAAAGGAGCAGCGCCTTCCAAAGATCCCGCACCAACAGGAGACGCTCCGTGAAAGCCGGGTCTGCGAAAGGGCTGCTGCACGGGCTAGCATCACCAGCTGTGTTGCAGTTGCACATGCTGGCCCCATGTCTTGGCGACTGCATCGTCTTTTTCTGGCCATTTTTCAGTGCTCAGATGGAGCAGCTTCACCTCATCTGGTCCGGATCCTGGCCAGCTGCTGCCTTAGTTTCCCCGCAGGCAGCTGGGATCGCCCGGCCTTCCCAGGAAGACTCACTGCCAAGCCCAAGACTGTCTCCAAGCACAGATTTATTCTTCAGACTAAAAATCGGGGCAAACCATCAGAGTACAAACAGCTCCTCCATCCACCCTGGGTGACAGCTTTTGTCCTTCCTCCCTCCGCACTGAGAAGGACACACACGACTCCTCTTTCCCCTCCCTGGCTTCTGGGCCGAGCAGCTCAGCTCAGCTTCACAGGTCTCCCCTGCCCCAGCCCAGCCGGCCCTACTAGCTGAGCGGCCCGTAAAGGCGCAGACACCAGCTCCCTGCCCTGCCTACAGACAGCGGCTGCGTGCACCTGGTGTGGGAAGACAGCATCCCAGCGCCCACGCTCTCCGGCGTTAGCCAGTGTCGATCAGTGCTGCAGCCCACCTGGCCTTGCGCTCCTTCTGTTTTCTCCCTGTTCCTGAACGCGGAGGGGGAGGACCCGGAGCACTCAGCGTGGGCGCACGGAGTGGGAAGACAGGTCCCAGATCTCGAGGGGTCACGGCCATGCCTGCTCGCTGGCCCCAGAATGCACATAGCTCGCTCAAAGAGATTGGCGTCTGCTGGCATGGACGCTGGGGGAGGGTCTTTTCCTGATGCCAGCTCCAAGGCCCTGGAGCAGCAATGGACTCCTGTCTGCTGACCCCAGTGCTATTTCCAGGGATGCACACATTTGTTTCCCCGAGGGCTGGATGTTTAGCGGCTCACCAAAGGCACGGGGGGGAGCGTGCCAAGCGCCAAGTTTGCTGCTCTGCAAGTGTGCGCAGTGCATGCTGGAGGAGCCGTCCCAGGGTTGCTCTAACTTGCGCCTGCTTGTAATGGCCAGCGGGCAGCAAGCTTTGAGCACAGGCTCAGCTCAGGGTAGTTCTGCCCTGCCGTGGCCCCTGGCGGAAACTGCACTCCTGCCCATTGCAGTGTGGGAAGCACAAATGGCAGAGCGCGCTGTGTGCCCCCCACCCCTGGGGCACACCTGCCCCCCAGTGCACTTTCCTCACCATTTAGTGGGCTTGGCGCTCCAGGCATCCCAGGGGCACAGCTTAGGGGTGCCAGCTTTCTATTGGCTGGCAACCATTCCCCCAAGCCCTGTCCCTGCTCGGCCCCCACCCCCAAGGCAGCACCCCCATCACGCATTCCTCTCCCATCGCACACTGGATTGTCTCAGTGTGTCTCACTGCATGCCCGCACGTAGGAGGTGGCGCCGGCTGAGGAGGGCCTGGTGCTGGTGTCTTCTCCCATCTCACGGATTTTGGATTGGGGTGCTATTTCGAGTGGCCAGGTCCCTGAAAACCGGGCATTTAGCCACCCTAAATGGCACCCGGACACATAAACCAAGAACCGGATGGGCAGCGACTCTCGGCCCAGCACAAAGCAGGTGTTCTGAGTCTGGGCACCCGGCCCAGGGAGTACAACCAGACCGACGGAGTCTATTGATCTGTTTCATGCAATGCCACTCCTGGCAGTCTCTATACCCTAGGCACTGACTGCTGGGGAGGAGCAAACAGCGTCCGACTTGAGTCCCCATTGATATTATTTTCCCCTGGTCCCAGGGTGGGGCGAATGCTGCCCGGAGTCTCCAGCTAGGAGAGGTGGCAGTTTTCAAGGATGTCCTCAGCAGGAGATTGTTTCAGCCTGAGGTCACTGAATTCAGCTCTGACGCGGCGCGAGAGGAACAAGCTAAATTAATTTTGAACTTAAAAAGGAAATTCCTTGCTGCCCTCTCTGGCCAACCATAGCACAATAGTAGAACAAACCTATTAAGGGGTTGTCCCACACTCAGGCTTCTGGGGCAGCCCTTTCTATTAACCAGATAGACTTATTTCCCAGGGAATGGATGCAGAATTTAGACTAATTCCCAGGAGGAAAAAGCCCTTCTCTGGGAAAGTGTGTGGCAGGGCAGGGGCTCAGAGACTACCTGGGTGGATGTGCTAAAAACACTCAGGCAGGCAGACACGGCGGGTAGTGGAGAGACAGATCTTTCTCTGCTTTTCCTTCTGCCTCTTAAGTAAAGGCCAGCTAACCAAGCCCTTTAGCAATTGGTTCATTCGGAAGGCTCTTCCCAGGCCAGGGGCTGGAGATTTAGTCACAAAATAAAATGAGAGGAAGTCTTAAACTGTCACCACTCGCGTCAATTTTCAGAAGAGCTCAGCAGCCACTGAGGCACCTGGACAATTTCAGCATCCTTTTAACATGCACCAGATCTAACAAGCAGGGACCCTCCTTTTCTGACCAAACATGAGGCCCCAGCTGCTCCAGAGCTGCAAATAATAAATGATCCTAGGCCGGCTTTGGTGCTGAACTTTTCTCCTGAAGCAGAACATGAAGTTTCCAAGCTAATCCCCACCAGCGCTGGCGTTTGACATGCAGCCAGCAAAGAGAAGCCATTCCCAACCACGCTTCACCTCCGGGTTTTCAGACTCCTGTGTCTCAAACAACCTCTTTGCTCGTTCTCAAGTTCGGTCCCAAATGTTCCTACACTCCCAGACAAGTGAAACTCACAGGACAGACTCTGGTCACGTGTGAGGGCGGAAGGCTGAGGACGTAGACCAACATTCACTCCACGTCCCGCCTGCTCAGTGCTGCGTGGCCACTGTTCAGAGTTGGTTTGTAGGGTTGCACAATCCTGCACACGGATCCCTAAGTCATAAATGAACAGCACGTTCCACGGCAGCTCCTGTCTCTGTTCTCACCACATCCGTGACCACCACCAACAAAATCAAGCTCAGCGCTGACCTCTGAGGAATTCTCATCTGTAGCCTGTTTGATTTTGGCTGGGGCAGTCACTCCACCGTACATAGCCTGGAAAAGGCAGACACATCCTTCTGGCACACCTGTCTGCACAAAGCCCACCAAAGTCATTCTCTTGGGACACAAACGTGCACCTTCTCCAGACCAACAAAGACCATCCCCGGCTGCTGTCTCTTTGCTCCCTGAGGCTTCACAGAGCAAATACGGTGACAACCGTACTCCACCCTGGCGTAACTCTGTACTGACCCACATTCCAGCATCCTGCAGATTGGTGGCAAAGAGAAAACTGGTGCCTGGAACATTCGAACATTGTCTGAAACAGCTAAATCTGTCCTCCTCGCCAAGCAATTGAATAGCTAGAGCACTGAGATCTTGACTTTGGCTGAAGTGCGCTGGCCAGGAAGCCAGTTGAGGAGTGTGTTCTTGTGCTGCTGGGTAAGAGATGGATGCTGTATTGTCATCCCCGTGCCAGTGGGCGCTGCAGGGTTGACTAAGGAGTAACTTCTCAGCTTCCACATCAGCTCACCGTCACGGCCGCATCCAGACCCACTGACAATGGCCAATGATACAACTGCAAATTTACTGGCAACTGCAATCAGCCTTTAATTAAAGTCCAAGAAGAGATGCCACTGAGCTCCTGTGTGGCGTTAGCACAGACCCGAAAGCATGACACCACCTGGGCAAGAACGCTCAGGAAGTTTGGTTTGGGAACAGGTTTGCTGGAATGTGTGGGTGCCCAGTGACATGGAGATCCGCCACTTGCAATTCCGTCATTCAGATTCACAATCAGACCTAACACAGCCCAGATAGTTTCACAAAGACTGGTGTTGATTCTCTCCTTGTTTGCAGTTGTGGGGAGTCAATGGGGATGCATGGATGAGTTTGCTGAACGTGATACGGGCCCATCAGCTTCTACTGACAGAAGTGCACCTCTGCCTTAGAAGACAGCCAGTTAACAAACTGTTATTAGCCCGATCCAGCCAAAACCAGGCTATGGGCCAGATTTCTGTTCTGACCTGAGTACTGTCAGAAAAGCATTAAAGACTGAACTCACACTTCCTCTGCCATCCAATGAGGAATTCGGACAGCGGGGCCCTCCCTCCGCCTTCTCTCAGGGCCAGGATGCGCCAGATTCCCTGCTGGAATTCCCTAACAAATCCCCAAAATATAGCTTAACCCAATGCCTGCCTTGTTCCTTTCTGGAACAGACTCCTCCTTCTATCAGACATCTTTCAATGAAAAGCCATTTCCGTTGGTCCGTGGCCCAGCCAGCTTAGTTCCAAAGTTCACACTCCCAGTTCCAAACTAATGTGAATGATGCCGTTGGAGTCTGCCCCCACTTCTATCGGAGCAAATCAGGAGGAATGCCCCTGAAATCATGGGCACTCTTCGAAGTCAGAGCAGGATCAGGCCCCCGGAGTATAAATGGAGGTGTAAGGCAAGGCACGGGCTGGGGGAGGTGGAAGAGCAACAGACAATATTTGTCAGAGGTCTAATTACATTCACTATGGAGCAAAGCAGAAATCGCTCCGCAAAACTCCAGCAGAGTCTCTGAAACCCGGCCTGCGTCTGTGAAACGCACGGCGTGCATGACCCTCCTCACAAGCACCTGCAACAACGTGGCCTGAGGGCTGGATCCAACTGAGGGCGATGCACAAAGGCCTGGCTGGATGGAAAGGCCCACGTGTGGATCGTACACCTGGCTAGCTATGAAGGAAAAGCAGAAACAGGATGGCAGCAACACCCCCATCATTTCCATTTTCACAGCCCCGGTGTTAACAAGCCTGCAGCCATTTCTCCTGGTTTCTGGGCCATGAGAGACAAGAGTTGGCATCTGGGCACTGCAGGGTTCTTGCAGCACCTGCCCTGCCCCAGAAACCTGGCCGGGAACACAGGAGCGTTCAGGGTACAGCCAGAGGAGGGCCCTTTTCTGGATTCTCCAGGGATTGGCGTGCCTAGGGAGCCTGTATCGGCTGAAAGAGGAATCCAGCTTGGACATCTGAAAGTAAGGGCTCGCATATATGGAGTGTTATTCTGCAATAAGAGGACATACAGAGTTAATCAGAAATAATTAATATGCTTTAAAATTCACAGTCTCCCTTATTCCAGATTCATTTTTGTCTTAGACAAGCCCTAACTGCTAGCGTATGCCTGGAAATGGACAGCTTATTTTCAAAGCACTTTTTTCTTGCTTTAACATTTACTATTAAATCTCTCTGTCTGTTTAAAGTAGGGGTTAGCTGGCTGATTTCTTTGGAGAGGGTTTTTCTTAAATCCACAATTCTTTGGGGCTTACCAAACGTTTCTTCCTCATTTCTCCTTCTCCTCATAATAAATAGATCAAAGAGATCTATTTATTCAGCACTAAGGCTGGATTGAATAAAAACACTGTCTGCCGTCAGGACCACGGAGGCCCATTCAAATGTGGAGCAAGCCTTGAAAAATGGATATTTCCTCGTGCTTCTCACGTGAGACTCAACAGTGTAAAATCGAAATGGACTCGGGTGTATACTTCCAAATGACATGTGCCACAAATACAGAAATATGCATCCGCATTTACATTCTGTATCGTAGCTTCATCTGCAAAGCACCTGCCTCATTCTGGACAGACGTTTATGGGGGCACCAGATAGCAAGAGTAAACTCGGCACAGAGGTGGGGCAGTAATAGGCGCCTCGCTAAGAAAAATCCCCCAGAATTGGGATTGTAACAGGACACATGGTCAGCCTCGGCATTTGTAATGTTCCTACCATCAGAGCGCCAAGGACATTCCGGATCGCTGGCCAAGATCATTTGTAGCGCTCAGACTCTGACGTTAAGGTCAGAAGGGGTCTCAGCTAGTCCGACTGTCTGCACGTTACAGGCCCCAGAATCTCACCTGCTCACTCCTGTAACAGGCTCCCTAACCTCTGGCTGAGCTGCTCACGGTAGCGGTCCACAGCGCAGGGCTCACCAGCAGGTGATTGGGAAATTGCTCAAGTGGTCCCCCTGCTGCTAGTTCGTGCCCTGCTCTTCCACACGCCCAGCTCCGCCCTGAGTCCCCTTCTGGGCCCTTAGCCCTCCAGCCGAGACCCTCCGGCCACCCCTTCCGGGGTTCAACTAATGCCACCGGCCCACTTTGCAGCAGTGGCCGTGGTTAGTCCCTGCACCACTGTCCTGCGACCTAATCCAGCTCGCCTCGGCTCAGCCCACAGTTAAAACAGTCTAGGGGCCAGCGAGCTTATGCACCTCTCCTGCCACCCGCGCCACTCCTGGCATGCTGGGGGAGCGAGGAGGGACCTGAACGCACACTCTAGACCAGGCCCCGGCCCAAGGACCCTATGTGCCTCCAGTGAGGCCTTTCGCCTCCCTCCAATTTCTCTACTTCACGGGCATCGACTCCCTGGGCTACTTCCCGGCAGCCCCCAGTCACGCCACCCTCATTGGCCTGGATCCAGCCGCTGTCTGCTCCCAGCTCCCAGTCCGCTGCTCCAGCCGCTTGCCACTGCCCACTCCCTTCAGGAGCTTCAGTTTCCCTGGGCTCTTGCTGCTGCACCGCACTCAGAGCTCTCCGGGGTCCTAACTCTACAGCCTGCCAGCCCAGGAGAGACCTTCTCCCTGCAGCTCCCCAGCGAGACTGACCTCTCAGCCCTGCTGTGCCTATCTTTATACTGGCAGCCTAGCCCTGATTGGCTGCTACAGCCAAGCCCCTTTCTAAACCCTTGTTTTTAACCCAGTTAACCGGAGTGGAGCCACTGCTCCACTACACTGACATCCTCAAATCATGGCTTAAAGACTAATTTACAGAGAAGCCACCATTTACACTGGTGTAGACGTACAAGTGATCTGTACCCTGAGCTGCAGTGGGAGGTGAAAAGCCCCCAGGGTCTCTGCAAATCTAACCTGGGAGAAAATTCCTTCCTGACCCCAAGCCTGGTGATCAGTTAGACCCTGAGCACATGGGCAAGATTCACCAGGCAGACACCTGCAAAAGGATTTTCCCTAGTAACCCAGAGCCCTGCCCATCTTGTGTCCCATCTCCTGGTCTCCGGCCATTGGAGATTTCTGCCATGGGCCTTTGCTGGTAGGCCACAGCTCTTGATTTTTCCTCTTGCTTTCTACACTGCTCCCTAGAGCCCAGCCCCGCACCCACGGATGGCACTGGGAAATCTTCCACAAGTTGGCCTAGGCTGGCCAGGTGGGACCAGGCAGAGGGTGCATCAGCAGGACTGATGTCTGTTCTGAGCCCGGGGCTAGGGCCTTATACTTGGGGAGGAGTGAGATGTTGGTGGAACCACAAACAGCCTGGGGGTGGGGCCTCTGCTTTTTGTTGAAGTTTTCCTCACAAGGCCTCAGACATGCTGGCCTGAGCCAAGTCCTCACTCCGGCGCTTGGGGAGGGCCAGAGACACAGCACGAAGCCGGCGTTCCCCCAGAGGCTTTAGAGAAAGCTCCTCATCTCATCTCACTTCCACTTGCTCTGCTCCAGAAGGGACCAGCCAGAGACGCCCTAGCGGCTGCAGATGGAGCATGCTTGACCTCCATGTCAAACGGAGACCAACATGTGGAGAGGACACCCAGATCTCCCTCCGCCGGCAGGGAGAGGCACCCACCACCTCTCAGCCTCCTCTTTCCAACCCTGAAATCTGCCTTGCGGGTGTTTCCCGTGTCCAGGAACTTTACAGCAGCACAAGCAGCCTGCGCAGGGGCGGCTCAGCTGGGAGGCGGATTCTGTGCTGGTTTCCTACCACGATGCAGGCTCCCTAGCACTGACCATGCCTCCTTTGCACGGGGCAGCTGTCGCTCGTTCACATCCACTCGTGCGATGGCACCAGCACAGCAGCACTGCCCGGTACCACCCTCTGGCTCCTGCTGGCCTAGACTGTAACTCCGGCTGTCCCCGTTAACAGCTGCTGGGTCGAAAGGTCACTGCAGCATCGAGTTTATTTAAGAACAAATCTATATGTTCGTCTTTCAGGCTGACGAGCAGTCACGGGCACTTACTCCTGCCAAATGCACTGCTGTTCCCAGCCGCAGAGACGTGGGCATGGGGAGTCACGGCCTTCGATAGCAGATCTACGGGGGAATAAACACATGCTTTGCCATTAAAAAAGGGCTCTTCCTTAGAGCTCGTCCCGCTTCTTGAACATTTTTGAAGCATTGCCCTGTTTCTACAGTCAGAAAAGCACCAGAGCCCTGGATTTGGGTTCTGGAAATAAATGAGACATTTAATTTTGCAGTCAGATTGGGCGAGAGTCATTTCTAGAGAATGCTGCAAGACCTCTGACACACAGAGGGAGCCACTTAACTCGCTATGAAAAGTCAGCACGCAATGGGCTTATATAAAAAAATAATTATATCATATCAAGCTTCTGTGCTTGGCTTGGCTTTCCCCCCCGGTAGGTGGCTTGTGACACTAAAGATGAAACAGGAACTAAACAGGTCTCCCCCAGTTTGGCGTCAGATTTCCCAGTGTGGCACATTCTCGAATGGGGCACAGTAGGTCTGCCACCCGACAGGGAGGGGAACACTCACACTGTGGTCGGACCAGGACTGAGGAAATCTGTGCTCCCTTCTCAGGCCGTCCTGGGGCAGGTCACTTTATTTCTCTGTACCGCAGTTCCCCATATATACAATGGGGAGGAAAACTGTTCCCCCCAGCGTCTGTCCCGTGTGGCTAGCCTGTCAGAGATCTCGTACCATGTGCCTGGGTGGCACAATGGAGTTCCTAATCATGTAACTACTGGAAAAAAACAAGTCGCCTCCCAGTGAGAATGACTTCCCTCTTATGGTGCTGCTCCTCAAAGATCAATCCAGTACCCGCTCCCTGCAAAGGGAAGTCTGCCTGCCAAAGAGTGCATAGGGACTCTACAGTAAATGGCCAGGAAAGTTCCCCACCCAACAGGACTTCAGAACAGGACCTCCATGGTAGCAGTATCCGAAATGTTTCCAATTCCACCCCAGGGTCGCTCAGACTGACAACTGCAGGGTCTCACTGAGTGGCTGAGGTGATGGTGTAGATAGGGAGAAAGGCTGTAGGTGTATGAAGAACTAGGAAACCATTTGGGAACGGAGGACCCTACACAGGCTCCATCTAAATCAAAATGGAACAAGATCACTGGCATGTCAAATTAAAAAGGATCACAGAGACATTTTTCAACAGAGGACGGGGGAAAGCCAAGAGGTGCATGGTTCCGACAGAGATATTGCTCGGGGCAGGATTTATTAAAAGGGATTCTCTCTGTCTCAGCAAAGAGGAGAGAGTTGCTAAAGTACAGACAGGAATTGAAGGGACACAGTCAAATGAAAAAAGAGACTGGTTCAGTTACCTCACGTGAAGGCAGACAGCTAAATCCTGAGAAATGTTATAGAAATGTTACCAGTCGAAATGCTCAGATGGGTGAAGAGGAGGGCCTGGCCCTGACTGAGGATATGGAAAGAACGACCGGGCACGTTAATAGCAGATACTAAACAGACAGGCATGACAGAGTGGGTTGCACAGGTGCAGGAACAGCAGTAGATATGAAAGAAAGCAGAGAGTCAAATATAGTACAAATCTGAAATGAATCCAACTGTGCCATAGAGTCTTTACAGATAAAAATTCTGTGCTTGAATAATACGAGTAAAGCAGCAGGAAATTGGAACACACTGACCAGGGCGGTGATGGAGACATTAAAATGCTAAAGCAGATGAGAGAAGCTACAAAAACAGAAAACTCAATACGATTCCATCTCTCTCCAGACTGACGGGATGCGTATCAGTTCAGGATGGGATGCAGAGAGAAATTTTCTAGCTACTGTTAATGACCGCTTCTTGGACCAGCCCGTCCTGGAACCCATATAGGGAGATGCAATTCTTGATTTAGTCCTAAGAAGTGCACAGAATCTGGTCCAAGAGGTGAACACGGCTGAACCGCTCAGTAATAGCGACCATAATGTAATTAAATTTGGTGGGAAAAATACCAAAGAAACCCACCACAGTAGCATTTAACTTCAGAGAGGGGAAACAACACCAAAAGGAGGACACTAGTTAAATGGAAATTAAAAGGAAGAGTGAAGTGCTTGAAATCTGCAAGGAATCTTTTAAAAATCATTGTAATAGAGGCTCATTCTAAATGTGTACCATCCTGCCCCCAAAACAGTCAAGGGATAAAAGCCACAAGAGCTAAACAACAGAGTAAAAGAGGCAGTTCTAGTGACAAAAAGGAAGTCAAATCCTCACAAGGAAACTAGAAAGGGGCATAAACGGTAGTAAGTCAAGTGCAGAAGTAGAATTAGGTAGGCCAAAAACAGCTTTCAAGAGTCACTAGCAAAAGACTCCAAACCAAAGCAGCATTTTTTAAGTACATCAGCAGCAGGAACCTGCTGATCGATCAGTGGGACCACTGGTGGTCCAAGGAGCACTCAGAGAGGCCAAGGCTGTTGGGGAGAAGCTAGATGAATTTTTTGCATTGGTCTTCACTATAGTGTGAGGGAGATTCCAAGCTAGTCTTTTTAGGTAACAAATAGATCAAGGAACCAGTAACAAGGCCCCAGGATCAGATGTATCCACCCAACTCAGATATGCAATTGCAGAACTACCTAACTGTGGCATGTGACCTATCATTTAAATCAGCTTCTCAACCAGAGGACTGGAGGGCAGCTAATGTGACACCAATTTAAAAAAAGAGGCTCCAGAGGCAATCTTGGCAACAACAGCTTGATAATCCTAATTTCAGTGCAAAGAATAGAATTATTAGACACATAGATGAACATATATATTGGGAAAGAGTCACACTGGCTTTTGTAAAGGGAAATCATGCATCACCAATCTATTAGAATTTTTGGAAATTGTCAACAAGCATGTGGACAAGGACGATGTGGTGGATATAGTCTACTTGGATTTTTAGTTCCAGAGGGGGAGCCGGGTTAGTCTATTGCAGAAAAACAGAGAGTCCTGGGGCACTTTTAAAGACGAACAGATTCAGGCGATAAGGACTCTGTCTGGATTTTTAGAAAGCCTTTGACAAGGTCCTTCACCAAAGGCTCTTAAGCAAAGTAAGCAGTTATAGGATAAGAGGGAAGGTGCTTTTATGGAGCAGTAACTCAGAAGACAGGAAACAAAGTAGAGATAAACGGTCACATTTTCACAGTGGAAAAAGGGATCTAGCGAAGTCTCCCAAGGATTTGTACTGCGACCAAGGGTGTTCAAGACATTGATTAATTATCTGGAAGAAGGTGTAAAGAATGAGGTGGCAAAGTTTGCAGACACTACAACATTACTCAAGACTGTTGAGGCCAAAGCCGATTGAGTTACAAAAGGATCTCATTGGGCAACAAAATGGAAGATGAAAATCAAAGTCGATAAACAACAGAATAATGACATTGGAAAAAACAATCCAAAGCACTCCAACAAAATCATGTGGTCTAAATTAGCTTTTACCAGTCAAGAAAGATCTTAGCCTCATTTTGGCTAGTGCTCTGAAAACATCCGCTCCACATGCAATGGCAGTCAAAAAAGCAAACACTGTTATGACCCATTAGGAAAAGGAGAAATAAGACAACCATAACTATCATAATGCTAACGTATAAATCCATGGTGTCCCGAGACCTTGAATATTGCCTGCACGTCTTGTTTTAGGATGACCAGATGGCCCAAGAATCAGGGGTCACAATGAAATTTATAGGCAGCAGGTTCAAAACAAACATGCACAGTCAACCTGTGGAACTCCTTTCCAGGGGAGATTGGGAAGGCCAAAAACCTGTAAGAGGGTTCAACAAAGAATTGGCTAAGTTCATGGAAGTTCATCCATCGACGGCTATTGGTCAGGGACAGAAGGGATGTCTCTAAATCTCAGCCTGCAGAAGTATGTCCAGAATGGGACAACAGTAGATGGATCACACAACTGTGCTGTTCTGTTCATTCCCTCTGAAGTGTCTGGCACAGGACATGGTCAGAAGGCAGGCTAATTCTGTCAGTCTGGCAATTCTGATACACTTATGTTATGCACTTAACTGGAGAATAGGCTGCATTCCCTGGAACAAGCCAGCTTTTCCGCCCGCCGGGGCAGGACTGGCTCAGGTTTGGATAGTGCTGGGCAGGCACTCATGCCGTTCACATGCAACAAGGGAAGCTGGTAAGCTATTCGCATTCAGACCAAATCTAAGTGTATTAAGTCTAGATAACTCCAGTAACACACAAACACCCTGGAGCCAGACCCTCAGCCAGTGTAAATTGGCAAAATGCTTTTGATATCAACGGAGCTCTACTGCTGAAGATATTGCCCCAGGACAGCAGGAATCCTTAGATATGTGTTCAGCAGACGCAATGACAGCAGAAGGATGTGCATTTAAGGCAGCAGAACCCTCATTTTCTGGTCCTGCTCCCTCATCTCAGTGTTGAGTGTGAGAATGCCAACCCTAACGCTGATGTTCCTGCAGATACGGTCCCTTTTATAGTATTTCAACCAGTATTGCATTAGCGCCTGGTCTGTTTGGAGCAACAGGGTCAAAGCCCATTCTGGTTCTCCTCAGGGTTTGGTTTCTCTTTTGTTTCCAGTTCATTTCATAATTGAACGACATCGTCTGTGGGTTTGGGATTTCAAAACCACTCTTTTAGAAAAGCGAGTCACTGCTAATTGTGACAATAAAGAGAAGGCAGGACTCAGCTCTGGCTGTGGAGCTTCTGGGTTTCTTGGCCCAGAATCACTCGCACAGAATTTAAAATAAGACAGGCAAGATTAATAGTCAAAGGATCTGTCCTCGTCAAAGGTTGGGCTTCCTAAAACCACCCCGGCTCGCCTAGTCGCTGTCGACTATTCCAGCACTGAAGGCAATGGGGGAAGTACCAGTTAGATATGAGAGAGGGGTCAGCCATCCGCACCATCACACTTTTCATGCTCCTTGTGGTGCATGTAGAGTTCTTTCCCACTCCAGCCCCAGCCGAGAACGTCAAGAAGCTGCTCGGCACAGAGACGGAGGAAGAGCCCCTGGCTTGGTGTCTAGCACTGGCCTCAAGTTGTGCGTGTATGTGTGGTGTGGATTGGAAATTAACATATAATGCTCTTCTGGATGTCTCTTACTACCAGTACAGACCACAGTTCTCAATTCAGATCCGTAGCAAAGAACGCAGCCAAAAAAAGAGGGCTGAAAACCCATCTCCCTGGACCAATTTGTCTGTCAATCCCAGGCTATTCAGGAAGTAACCACGGTCTGGGCAGAAAGGGCGGGCCTTAGTCTTTTCTAGGAAGTTAACAGAAGTGGCAGCAACTTGGTCAGAGTTAGTGGGAAATCTTCAGAATCAAAAATGGCTCAACACCTCTCCTCAGTCAAAGTCCTCTTCTTCTAACAGTCAGGTCAGAAAAACCACTTCAACTATTAGCACTGCCGGGCACTTTTCCTGGCACTCAAGCTACGGTCGAGGATTGAATCGGCATGGACACTTCCCAACTTTCACTTGCAAACTTTGTTTACGTTGCAAAAATTACCAAGTGCAATTTGAGTATCAGCAGTGAGTTAATGCTCGAATGTACAAGGCTGGCCAAGACTCCCGCTGTAATTTCTCTGTGGGAGGGTGGTGTCACGATCATGTTTCACCATGTATCCACCTTTGTGGATGGCGAGAGGAATTCGGTGTTGTCAATCCAGAACCATGCAAGATCATTGGCTACTTCAGTGGGAATTGTGAATCGCAGGGTTTAGCTCTTGGAAACCGGTTGTTGAATTACTCCTTCACCGTGTCATTCATTAGAGACCTACCATGCGTGTTATAGGGGGAAAATTAATACACACGTTTTTGTGCTACAAAGGGTGCTGAAATTTGAATCACATTCAATTTATTCTTCATGGTTATCTTCAAATGCATAATATCGATTTCCTTCCCAATTACATCAAAAGTAGGGTCAGAAAGAAATTTAAAAAATACAAACCGTAACACGTTATGTGTCTCAGAATGTCTAAGGCACAAGAGAAACCAGTCGGCAGAGTCTGCAAAGTTTAATTTTATTTTTCTAAAATACAAATTTCTTTCTTGTGTTAGTAACTTCAATATGATAGGCCTTATGCATCCAATAAAAAGGATGCACGAGCTACAGATTCCAAAATACTGAAGGTATCTTCTTGGAAAGAAATTTATTCTGTTGTTTTACGCATCAGGTATAAGAGTGAACCAAATTCCATTAATTCTAATTTGTACATCAGAACCTTTAAAGACTGGGTCCAAAACTGGAGCTTGAAAAGTCTTGAAAGTAAACTCCTAGTAACGTGTAGCTATGGGTCCATAAAAAACATAACCAAGAATTTTATACACTTTATTAAAAGATCAAAAAATAAACAAGAACAATAGAGAAGTAACATACTAAAATGAGTAGCATTGTGCACATTACTAAAGCACAAACAAGCACTACAGCAATATAATGTGGCAAAAAGAAAAATAAATTCAAAGCGTTCACCTTGTTGATAGCAGTTGAGGGAATGACTTGTATTATGCCCTGGAACTGAAATGTTGCAATAGCCGTTATCTGTTCGGATCTGCTGATGAGATTTTAATTTGTTCCAATTCCATCGGGCTAAGAGCAATTTTTTAAAATCTAAACTAATTCATTAAACTAACCTGACATCTGTCTAATGTTTCCATTCCTTTATGTTTCACCCGAAGTAGCTATGAAAAGAAGAAACTGCTTCAATATGGACTTTCCACAGTACGGTAAGATTAATGTTTTATTTATTTAAGTTAAAAATGGAAAATTTAGGAGAACACTTTCTTCCTGAATTTACTGATTGCCTAAAATGCAATTCTCTATTATTATTGTTATTTTTAAAAGGGCGATCTAGCGTCAGGTGACAAAACAATGGATGGAATTTTGTAATGATTTCAAATAATAATAAAATCTAAGTTGAAAAGGAAACTCCCACAAGCCTCTCTAAGAACGGTCACGTCATTCCCTCATCTGCTAGGCACAAAAGCCATGGCAACAAAATCATTTGGCTTCCACCACTATCAAATAGCATTTGTGTACAGTAATAAAGACCTGGAACCTTGTAATTCTGCGTCAGGTAATTCTTTCTGTTGTGTGTTTGGATAAAAACTTAGTTTTATTTAATAGTTGTGTTATTTTTGCATGTTTAAATATCTCATTTGAGATGCATGTGCAGTTTTTATTTTGAATATGACAGTCAAGGTCACGAGCAAAGATTTTAGCCGTGTTTCTGACCCTGGTGAAAAAGAGTTTTTACTGGTGGTGCTTCATTCCACATAGTGCAAAAGAATTTTTCTTTAATTATCTGACAAATGAGAACAAGCTTAATTATAAAAATGACTTATCACAAAGGAGAGCTCTAATTGGCCTGCAGGAATGCCTTGTTACAAAATAATGCATTGGTTTAACTTATTCCAGTATCCAACACGAGATTTTTATGATGCCATCCTTTCCAAAATGTATTCCTTGGTTTATTTCACCATGAAAGGCAACAGGATGAATCTGATCTTCGCTTACCCGCATGCTACCCTAACTAGCTCAGTAGATTTGCCTGGGTTTTACGCCATGATTCAGCAGGACACGGGGGAAGTTAGTGAAGACTAGCCCCGGGACAACTTAGATACATCCTTAAGCAACTTGCAGAACTGGAACCCAACTGAAGGCACAAGCCAGTTCTCTGAATATCCAACAGCTTTGAGGACTTTGCAGCAGTTTAAGGGATGGTCCGACATTCCTTAGAGGAAAAGAAAAAGACCCAGTTCTTAGAACAGTAAGGAATGAAGGTGCATGGGCTAAAATTATGGATGGAGGGGAAAATATCAGCTGTTTCTACTAGACAAAGTTGATCTGGGATGTTTGACCCAATGTGAAGTTCTAACCCAGCCTTTTCACAGACCTCTGGGATTTTCTTTTCCATGATTGTCAGTTTGTATTGAGTTTTGATGATTTTACAATGCAGGTCTGATCAGAAATCAACATTTCTCCTGCCCCCTCTGTTCCTCCCAGAGGTGAAAGGTGAAAAAGTTGGTTGGCAGGGTCAGGTTGGACCGGCTAGCTTCTCTGAGGGCCCTGCAACCTATTCAGACACATTTAAAATGTAAGAAAAAGAAGAGAACCAGGAAAAGAATCCCAGACTTTCCCTTGCCTTTGGGTCTCCGCCATCCACTATGGGGAACTGGTATTTTAAAACATGACCCCCCCATTGGTATTTGGATGTTTTATTTGAAAAAAGGTGCCGCTGCAATAAGCCACGGAGGGGCAAACCAGCCAAGAGTAGAAATACACTCCTAGATGCAGAACTGTGTATGGCTCAGGGCAAAGGGCCTAAAAGATGGGAGTTATTCCATGTTGTGCCAAAAGCGCAGTTGAACAATCTTTGCCCAGCCTATCCTTGCAGGGAAATCAGGGGGAAAGACTGGGTGCCCACAGAACGCAGGACTGGGCCCGATCAGAAATATCCGCTAGGCAATCAGATCCCGTAGCGTTACTTTTCCCGGTTAAAGTAAAAACTCCCCAACCCGGTCAGTAGTGCGGCACAACACTGCCCTTTGATGCGGGAAGTTGCTGGCGGGAGGTGATGCTGATCTGTAAGCAGTGGCTAAAGCAGACTGTCAGAGGAAAGGAAATTCACTAATTCTGGGGGCTGTCAATTCGGGTCCTGCTGGCATGTGATGATGGTCACTGCATCGTTGGCTGGTGAAAGGATGCAGCAAGAGGAAGAATACAGGGGATAAGAGCTCATTTCCCCAAGCAGGCCTGCAGCTAAGCCAGCTAAAAGCTGTGTGTGCCTGCAGTACACAGAGCCAGGTCACGTCCCTGGGATCCCCCTCCACTGCTTCTAGGATGTCCATCGTTTACTCTTGACCAGGATGGAGAATGTGCACTAATGCAAACTCAAAGTGCATGGTGGGTTTGGGTGGATTCCTCCCCAGAACGGTTGGAAATATTGATGCCGCTGCCAGAAGTTTAGACCATTTGCAGAGATTAAAGAAGAGAGGTTGGTTTTTTTTTTAAAAACGTCAGTTCTAAACGTTTTGCATCCACCTTTTCTTGAAGACAGGGAAGTGAGAAGATGAAGGCAGGGTGTGTCCCATTCTCCTCCTGCCTCTGGAAGGGGGTGGAGCCTGCAGGGGCGGGCATCTGCTCGCTCTTCAAGGACCAGGCTTCCCCCAGGCAAAGGGGCCGAGAAGTGCCCTGCACCTTCCTTTACTTTAACCCCACTGAGAACGCAACGGGCTAAGAACACTGCCGTGATCAACATGCACATTCCCACCTCGCAAGCCACGGGCCGAGCATGCAACCTCCATCCCTAAGTTGGTCAGGGGAAATCCAGCCAGAGTAACAGAACAATGTCACGGGACCAGCAGCTCTTGCTCTCTCGAATAAAACACCGGGCAGTTTAGAAGCAGTTGACGAGTAATCAAAAACAAGCGTCAACAACCCAGGCTTCACCACTGCTTATTTTTCATTTCAACGTCATCTCCCTCCCAGCTCTCACCTTCCATGCGGAAACAAACCACCATGAATGGCTCTCGCTCGGTTTCCCCAATATCAAAAACACATGTTGGAATGATACTAATCGATCATAGAGAAAAACCGGAAAGGCTAGAAAGAAGATTAGGGGCTACCAGAAATGCACGTGACATTTAGGTCCCAGCATGATTCATAATGAGCAACACTTCTTTTAAAAGCCATGCTCTTAACGTGTATTAAAATGTGGGCGGCTAGGAAAGCAAAGCAAATCTTTGCTTGTGACCTTACTAATTAATTAAGTACGGTTTCCCATTTTCTGTGCTGCAGGTTGAAGCTGACCTGTTCTCAGTCTGCTGCATAGGTAAGCTATGGCAAACTACAAAGCTTTTACGACAGCAAAGCAACATCATGCTTTCAGATAAGTTTTATAGCAAAAAACTCCTCCTTTTCAAAGCCTTAGTAATACCTATCTCTTTTACAAACTTTTCCTGTATTATTACAGACTTTTTATATTCAAAATAAGTTCCAAGGATTTCTTTCATGGACTATGTACATAAGTGCAAAAAAGGTGTGTCTCACACATTCGTACACTAACTGTATCAGATTAACTGCAGCATATTTGTATCTTCAACACTGTTACGGGGTCATTCCACAATATTTTCCTTCTTATGTACAGGTTTCGCTAATATAAATTAGTATTAAAATATTCATACAGTTAATTATTTAGCCCTGATTTAAACATAATCACGTGAGTACTCGATTTCAAGGAAAAAAACCCAATTGCAGTCACACCACAGTACTTAGACTGGTTAATTATGAATTCACACAGTAATGATCACCAGGAAATGAAATAAAGGCCAGTTAACGTATCGTGAGTGCAGGGTGTTGCAGTTTAAAACTTAAAATACTGTGGAATAACCCTAGCCACACAACAATTTCTACAAGCTATAAAACCTGACTCTAAATCCATGTGTTGTAAACTTCTTGACTGAAAATGTGACCTAGAGACACACATCCAGCTTTCACATGGGACTTTGGGATTTTAAAAATATTCAATCATCTCTTTATCTGACAGTATCGAACTGTACCTTTAACAAGCTCATACTGTGACACATCACTTAATTTACATGTGAAAATTTCACAAATAATGTATACAAAGGTAGCCATGTTGTAGTTTTGTTGCCATAGCAACAACAACCGAATATAATTAGTTAACAATGAATCTATCATTGTAGGAGTTACGTACAAAGTTAATCTTGTTCTTAAACTGTAAACTATACAAACTAGTAATGGACTATATTCTAGACCGTCTCATGCTTCAGTATTGGTGTAGAATATAACTAAATGGGTTGAATACATGTCTTAGAAATCTTAAACTTCCTCTAATTCTCCTTCAAAATTAAATTCATTCGTTACTAAAGATATCAAAAAGCAATAATGAAAACCTTAAAACCTAACAGTAAAGAAATGAAAATATGTGACATGAATTAATGAGTTGATGCCCTAGTAATGTGTTGTTAACTATATTTACATTTTGATTAGGCTATCAACTACTTTTTTTTTTTTTTTTTTTTAAACTTATTACGTCTTTAGCATACAGTATATATTCTAAGGCCTTCAACAGGCACATGGTAAAATCAGGTCAATATCACACTAAATCCATTCAACAGGAATGGGAAATTAGATTTTCCTCATAAATTTCACCTTTTTCAATTTTTTTGTATGTGAAATGTACAAGGGATAAAAAATGAGGACTCCAGTTTCTCAATCATTCTGCGTCCTAGTATGTTCTACAACCTACTACTGGAATATGCAAGTTTGTGCATACATTTGATCAGATACACGCACCTCCCTACCTGACCAGATGTATCAACAACAGACACATATTCATGTAAGTCGTCTTTATTGTCTAGTGTGTAATGAAGTTATTTTCGTTGGACACTAACTTGCGTTTTGTAGCTGACTGTATGTTGAGAGAGAACCACGCTGCAGGAACAGAGCATGTTCCATAAGCCACCTAGGGAGCGCCAAGGTTTTGTTTTGCAGAGTGCAGCCGGCCAGCCACGTCCATTTGTGATCACCCCGAGTGCAGTACGAGACAACACTTATGGCAGAGAGAAAAGTGCTTCAGAGTGTTCAAGAATGGATGGAGTGGACATGGCTGGGAGGTAATAATTGCCATGATGTGGTGAAGCAAAAATACGAAGACAAAAATCATCAATTAGAAATTTCAAACTAAAAAGCATGGTTGATTGCAAAATCATGTGCCAATTACTAAAAACACTGAATTTAACAAAAATAATTTTAATAGTTTTATGAATCTATTTTATTTTAAATCCTTCTTATTGTCTGCTTATGTTACAGTTTAGTAGCAGTAATTTTTTTATTGAAACTACTAACAACTTTTTTGTGAAAATGATCATTCTCAGCTTTCATGTTCCCTCGGCATGACCCGTTTTATCCATGTTTCAGCATTTCTTGCATATTGTTTGCATAAGGCTGAGAGAAATGGACAAAGAGAAATAACTTTGGATAAATAAAAAATATAGGTTCATGAAAAGTGGGAAGCTTATAAAAATGTCACTAAAATTATATCGATTTAAACAAACATACATACATATATCTCTTGTCAAATAAAGGATGAAATCCATGCTTTTCTGACATTTGTTTAGAGTCACTAGCTAGCTCAGTGACTGTAATAGAACGCATCTATTCAGGAAATTTATAGTCTGGCGACTGGTTTTCTTTTTTGAACAAAGAAAATTAGAGCAAGTCATTGCACAACTAATTTAAATAGTGCTACCTCAAAATGGCATTTTTGCCGAGATTGTTTTGAATTTGGTGAAGTTTTTAGTGCTTCAAGCTTTTCTTTCCTTAAACTCACTTACAAGTGAGCTCTACATCTGCCAGCAATATAAAAACTGTTGTGGCACCTAATATATCTACCCTGAACATCCCTCATTGGACCTCTTTACTAAAAAATAATCCTTAATTTTTTTTTCAGTGCTTTAAATGTGACATGAAAACAGCTGTCCTCTAGGTTTACATTCTATGCACATCTATGCCAGATGTTTAAGTAGTTAAATAAAATAGGAGGTTACATCAAAGTGTCAAGATATACAAAAATCCATTTAGCACTGAAAAAGTTCCAACCTCCTTTAACTTGTAAAGCCGTACCAGCTTGAATGCATCCTTTCTGGCTTAAGAAGATCAGGTCTGTTCTTCGTTCAGGCACTGGCATAGGTTGTGCAAAACCCATTTTGATACACAAATAATTTCAAACAGGAAGTACTCAAATCCACTTTTCCCACTAACAATGTTATGATTCTGGGAAACAGAAACTTAGTGGTTAAAAGCACAGGTACGTCAGAGTCAATCTGCATCAGAGTGGCTCGTTTCAGGCAACGTTGCACGTTTGGAATGCTGACAGTTGGGGAACGTGCACGGACACACGACGCTAGCAGATCACCTTATTTTGTTCCTTATGTCCTGACCCAAAGCCCACTGAAGTCAACGGAAGAAGCTCCATTGGTTCAGGCCCTGTATGAATTGCTACTGGACTCTCCATGGGTTCTTGTTTCTGAAGGGACCGACGCTGGATCACGGCCTTACCCCAGACTCTCCAGCTGTGTCTAGCATGCACCCGGAACTGGCATCTCTTTTATGGCTGATGGCAGCAAACATTTGTCAGGACTCAGCGCAAAGGGCTGGGTGACGGGACAAGGATGTTTACCCCACAAAGTGAGGAATCAAAAAGGAATGAAATAGGTTGGTCAGATTATCAAACTACGAGACAACCACTCGTACGTGGGGCCGTAAGGGCCTGATCCTTCAAAGTGCCGAGGGTGATCAACTCCAGCGAGCTCACGAGGCAGCTGGTGCGCTCAGTCCCTTTCGAGGGGATGCTCAGCCCCTCAGAGGCGCAGGCCCTTAAACCACAACAGCACGAGTGAGATGACATTCCCGGAGTCCCCACCATTTCCCGGCACAAAACGGAGGATATTGCATCTTCCCGGGAAGGGAGGACAGGGAAGGCTCTAGCCTCTAAGGCTGGAAGTTGAAAAGGGAACCTATTAATTTTATCTTGAACGTGACATTGTTACAGCCTTAATATCACTGCCCCTCTGTTTTCAATAAACCGTAAGTCCGAAGGCTGACATGCTTATCCTCTTGGGGCCGGATTGGTGCCTGTTACAGCAGTGGGGCAGGGATATTATGGGACTGTTCAAAGCCACCCTCCAGTCGATACAAGCAAAGGAAGACATACAGGGCTTTCGCAGCACCCCATCTGCCAGCGCAGGACTGTTTATAGGGCCTTGTTCTCAACCCACATTTAGCTAGTGCCAACGGATGTCACTCGGCAGGCTATTTCACACGCTAACGGATTCTGCTTTCAGGGTTTTCTACTGACATTTTGTCCGATGTCTCCTACTAACGCCCCCTCGCATGTCCTTGGACAATTCCTTGCTGTTTACACCCTTCAGCCGTTCAAAGACTTATCGCCGCACTATCCAAGCCAAGATGCGTCTGCTGGTGAACGCACTCAGCAACGTGGCAGGATGGCCATGCGCGCTGTGCAGGGTCTGGGGGTCGGTGAGCCTTGAGTTTACTCAGTTATGTGATGGCCCGAGGTACTGGCAAGCCTGACATCTTTCCTGATCAAACAAAAGATGCCAACATGTATCCACTGATCCAGGGAGTTAAATCTCTGAAAACCAGCCAGGGTCCTTTGACTTTGTTTCCTGCTCTTGCTTCATTTGTTTTAAAGAGACAAAGCTCTTGGGAAATGTCTCTGACTTAAAGGTGAAGTAAATGGCTAGTACAGGCTGCAGAAATGTCAGGGAACGTCCCCACCAGATTTCCTACTGACATTTTGCGGTGTACTTGGTGGGGGCAAGGGGATGGCACCGTCCTCCCCGGGCAAACTAGAGGGGGGTTTATTTTCATGGCTCTGGGTCTATGTCTCTGGGTTTCGTGTTATGTGTTCCTTTTGGGTGGGAATCCTCTACCCTGATGAGTCTCACACTGCTTACCCATCTTTTGTGGTGGTGGTGTTGTTTTTTTAACGGCAACATGTAAATAGCAAGAAAGTGTGCCATTGGTAGCTAAGGTTGACAGTGCAATAGACAGCAACACTGGAGAAATTCCTTGCTTTTTTGATGCTTTCTGAGTAAATTGCCCCTTCAGCTGACATCTAACCTTTTACTGAGTCCACTTTTATTTAATAAGTAGCAAAATTTACCTTTTTAGGAAGCCAGACTCAACTCACTTTGTAAAACCCCTAAGCTGGGCTAATACAACAGCTGTCCCTTCGTAACATTTGTAATACAAAATCGGAGACTCTACTTGAAAGTGATGCTAAATCTTAAAAGGAGCCACTTAAAATGAGCAACGTTAGCTGATGAAAACAGCCAAAATCTAGAAAAGGACAGAACATTCTTGTGTCGTGTTTTTCAAGCACATAATTCCTGTTTCCCACTGGAACATTTTTAGTTAAAAAAAAAACAAAACCCCAAACAAAAATACCCTCCAAACCCAGAAAACTACAATATATGGAAACTTAAGACATAACAATAATGAAAAAAATGGTATTGAGTATACTTGATAATGATGTACTCTTTAGAACAAATCAACAGACTATGATGTAAACAAAACAGTAAGATAACACTTTAAAAACAAGACAAACATTTATCCATCGATAGTATACAGTAAATCAACAGCCCACTGTGCAGATGCACGTCTGATGGTAGTCGTAAAATGATTAAGTGTGTTAAAGTAATGTATTATAAAAGTCTATTAGAATTTTCTACTTGTATATCTTATATAACAGAGCGCTGTTTGTTAATTATTTCTATAGTGCTTTTTTTTTTGTTTGTTTTTTTGTTTTTTTCTGACATTCCCATTGATCAGTTTTTTGGTTAACATGTAGGCTGCTGTAGGCTTACTGTAGAGGTGGTAGAGGAAGAAATGAGGGAGGAGGGAATATATACAGAAAGGCCATGTGCAGCTTCCCACCGAGAAGTCCGGGTACTCCATAATTGTACTGTTCAGAATCTCAACATGGTCTGCTGGAAAAGGGGGGAGAAGAAAAACAGTGAGAAACTGGAACTAAAAAATGTGCTCACCTTGTTTTTACATCTTCTAATGACATCCTCACTGTGGCACACAAGAGCTTTCTGTCTGCGGTGGAGAGATGCAATGTTTTAATTTTCATTTTTAGGGTGAAATTGCTCATAACATACTTGGTATCTTCCTTAATCTGAATTTAGTGCTTTCTGTCCTAAGAGAGGGTCACAGATGCTGACAAATGCATCTACAGAATACCCCTGCAGCACAGGGAGGTGAGAAAACAGTTTTATTTGAGAGGTGAGGCAGCGCGAACAGAGAGAATAATGACACAGCTTGCAGAAACTCTGCTGCACCTGGACTTTCCATCAACTTTAACAGGACTGGCGGAGTCTCAGCATCTCTGAAAGCCAGGCTACAAGAAACACGCCCCATGCCATCGAGGGAGTCAGGGTCAGAGAGGAGAAGAGAACCCAGGTGGTCTAGCTGAAAGCCGGGCGCCTACCTCCTTTATGCTTTTGGAATCCCCACTTGTAAAGCGTCAACAGCTGTGTTAGCCAGCTTTGGCAACAACTGGCTTCCAACGCCTTGTCTAAACTGAAACTGCTGCATCGATCTCCATGGATCAACACAGCAGGATCGACCGAGCTACCAGTGGAGACCCACTCAATGGATCTCAGAAGCGCTCTCCATTTGACACAGTAACTCCGCCCCCCAAAAAAGAGTACCGCTGTGTCGAGCAGAGAGTGTTTCCCGGCAGCACACCTGAGCGAAGATGCCACGGTAAGGGAGGATAAGTAAGTTGATGGAAGATGCGCATTCGACAGCACATAGATTGCGTGTCTCCCGTTGACCCAGCGGGCAGTGCAGACTAGGCCTGAGTGAGAAAGCATGTGAGAGTCCTTCAGATGTCTGGAGAAATCAGATCGACAGGTGTGCTGTTTCCCCTCCAGTCACGTCATCACCTCATAAAGGACAGAGCTCTGAGCAGTCCCTTTGCAGCTAGGAAAAGGCTGATTTCGAGAGCCTGACTCAGCAAAGCAGGAAAGCATGTGCTTCACTTCCTGGGGTGATATCCCAGAAACAGAAAGGAGAGTTCATGGGGCAGGCTCTTATTCTGGGGACATAGTGAAGGAACCAGTTCTTGTTCCCTGACCTTCAGGGCAGGCTGTTTCCCCAGCTGTACGAGGGCTGCAAGAGCAAGTGTGTACATGCTTAGCTGAATAAGAATGGAATCAGCACACATGTAGGTGATTTCCAGGAGAGAGGCCTGGATCTAGGCATGCAAACATGGTCAGGTGTATAACTCTATGTCCACAAAGGCTTTTAATGTAAGAAACTTCACAGACTATCAGAGGCTGCTTTTGAAATGAGAAGCCTAAATCTTTCAAGTAGGACACCTCCCATGTCTTGGGAACTTCACTGACTCAGACTGTTTTAACCGCAAGGATCTGAGCCCCCTATTGTGAAAAACCTTTAACCATATGGCTTTCCCCTCACCTCTTCTGAAATGATTGTCAATTACTGATGGTGTAAGTTTTAAGAATTTGAAAAAATGAGTAAAAAAGATAGGGTAAAATAAAGGCTCAGAAGTATTCCAAAGAGATCAAGAATGAGGTCAGCTTTTCTCTTCCAAGCCAATAAACTGCTATCAGGAGGAACACACTCCTTTGTGTGTGTTAGAGAAATGATTTAACACATCAAGTGTAAAGTCTGTCTGGTGTTTTTGAAAAGTGATGCACAGAACACAGCAGAAAACTGTCATTAACAAGGATATCTCAGCATCAAGATAAATGCCGGTAGGGATACATGGCTATTAACAACGGCATCTCCACATACAGTACAGTTTCCTTAAATTAGTAGAAATCACAGCTAATCTGAACAGTTCATGTCAATTATTTAAGATGCAATTATAGAACGCCTCCCAAATCCATTTCCAGAGCTGAAATGTGCATATTTCCCTTTAATTTTTGTCCTGGGGGAAAAATGGATCACATATTTATGCAAATAAAATGGCTTCCATCATCCCATTCAGTGAGCCCTTTTTCCCCTTTAGCTTCTCAATAGTAAAAGTGCTGGGAAATCCCTATTGGATTTTCTCTGAAAAATATTAGCCTACGTAATGAGAAACTGAAAATAACACCACTGATCCCACCATGACTTTAGATCAAATGAATCCAAAAAAGGACCAATGCACTCTACTATTCTCACTCAGGGAGCAACCCCGGACTCAGAGCACCAGACTTTGCCAGGTTGTGGAAGAATTCTATTATCTGCAACCTTCAAGCCAAGAATCTCTTCAGGAAGAACACTAGATGCCAGGTTCATCGGCTGATGGAAATCTGTATAAAGACAATGCAGCCACCGCTATGCCGATTGACACCAGCTGATGATTTGGCCCTTGTTTCTTAAGTCAAGTAAATCCGCTACTAGCTGCAAAACCGAGCTTGCTCTTTTTAGCTGACTCTCGCCATCAAATATAATTGATCATCAATAGCACACACTCCATAAGAATGAGTTACAATGTGGAATTTGCCAGGGAGTTTGTCCAATGTAAGAGTCATCTGTATATGAAACAGTCAGATTAGGAGAAGTTTTAGGCTGCACCAAAAAAAGGTGTTTTTCGTAAGCCCAGAACCCTGTCCCTCTAGCCCACCAGATGTGGAATTCTTGTTGACTGCAAATTTTGCATGCAGAGAATTGCACGTGTAGGTTTAAGTAGCACTTTTAGAGGATTCGATAGCCATATGTAAAAAAGCCCATGAATTGTAAATATTAATACTTGAAAGAAACTTACTGTTCTCTTGGTAACTTCTACATCTGTGAAACAAACATGCTGCTACTCAGTTCATCTACTGATAACTGGGATATCTACAGTGAAAAAAGATGGCACATTAACACATTTTCTTGAGCTCATTCTACCCACTCTTTCCTCATTTCAGATTAGGCAGTAAAGGAGTATCTCAGGGAACATGACTTGATCCCAGGATTTATCTATTTTATGGCGATCGTACTTGGGAGTTGGACTGTAAGATAACAAAATGCCTTGTAAATTTCAGTTTGGAAGGTCCATATATCACTTTTATAGAGACACCCAGCTATCCACGGCAGAGACATTAAGGTTTTCTTCTTGGGGCTGTCTAATTTTTGGAGGACTGCTAGATCTCCAAAATAGTTATCCCTAGCATAGGCACCCGAGCATTTGAAAAAGGCCAGTTCGGAGCTCAGTCCTAATTCGGGGAAAGCTGCCATCGCAGTCCTTAGGGCTCTGTCCCTGGTGAAGACCTACCGGATTTGCCCGCCCTAATTACAGCAATAGCAGAGCCCTGCAGAATAAGGTGATTTTCTGATGGTTCTGAACCTGGGCCCGGTGACGCACTAAATGAAATCGCAAACACTGTAACTGGAAAAAATACAGTTTTCATTTTGCAAACTCTCCCCTGGGCCCACTGGGAGAAGGTGTGGTCTGTTGGATGTCTGCACATACAGTTCAGGGCCGGTGCGGAATCAGTCATCTCTGTTTAATGCCTTCAGAGCCATGTTTTGGAGAGAATGGTAGGTAGGCACACATGCACGAAACCCTTCCTAGAATTACACCCTGGACATATAGGGTAAGACCTGCAGGGATGGGTGACCTGCGCCTGCTTTCATCCACTGGCACCTTCTCCTCTTCTAGCCTAGAAGCCACAGTTTTCTATGTCTACCTCCCAGCCAGGACTGGGCGGGCCAAGTACCACGGGCAAGACTGGCCAGCGCGCTATTTCTGGGAGAGACAGAGAACACACGTGCTGTAAATCTTGTGAGCCAGCCTCTTTTCCTGGCGATGTTACAACCCCGTCTCACCAGACTCCCGGTCTGCAGAATGCGGAGAAGCTTCCGAGACACGTCCAGGCTTTTGGAGGGTTCTCCAGCCTACACTTGAACTCTGGCTCTTCCGGGGGCCGCCCATCCCTGCACTGACACCACGACTACTTTGGAAACACACCATCCAGAGTGCCTGGCAGGAGGTCCTGAATGCCTTCGGCCCCTCCAGAAGACAAGGGGCTCAGGACCAGACCGAAGGTGCTCAGGACGTCCTCGGTCATCGGAACACGTGAAAGAAAGCTATTTAAAGGGCCAAACCTGATTGGCTGTAGCTGTTGCAGCGAAGGGGACGCTGGTGGCAGGTGCTGTTGCTGCAGACACAGTGGTGGGCGTAGCACCGTGCATCATGGGCACTTTCAGTAGGGAACCACGGAAGCGACATACAGGAGGGTGGAGCATTTATGTAACCATGGCAACATGTGGTGGATTGGGGACGTGGCAGGTATCACAACAGCAAGCCATGTGACATCGTCATGAAGGATACACCGGGGCGCGGCATGCAATCACAGTGCAAAGCAAGACAGCGTTGGGGGGGGAAAAAAAAAAAACAAACAAGAGAGAAGGGGAAAAGCCAATTACAATTATAATTAAGGAAAAACTAAAACATTCTCAACACTTAGTACATTTATAAGCAGAACAATGATGTCTCAGACTCCAAGGGCCAAATTTCCAAAGGAGGACAGGACGGGTCTTGCCCGCGAACACTCGCGGCACCGTGTGTGTAGATGGCTAGACGCACAGCGAACACGAGTTCCTTTCATCGGTGCACTGTGGTCCCTGCACCCGTCCCAGCCAGCTTTGAAAGTTTGTCCCCCAATTATGAATTAAAAGTACATGGTGCACTTCATAGCAAATTTTCTGACAAGACACTGTTGTCATGGCACATATTACAGCTACGATCCCACTGGGTAACATGGCTAGCACCCCTTTGAATGTGTTCTCTCCCCTCTCTACAACAGGGCCTTCCCCTTGGTACAATAGAGCGGCTGGCACTGCGAACGAGCGGCTGGCCACCTGAGTGCTGTATGGACAAATTCACCATCTTTTCCTTCTCTACAATTCTAGAGGATTTGGCAAAATTCCCTCTTGGGGTAAGGAGGGAAGAAAAAATTGCAAATATTTACAATCCGCTTTGACAGAAACAGCCCCCGACCTGATAAATGGACGGTGATTCTCTAGACAACCATGAGACACAGTAGAGATCTGTAATCTTTCTGTCGGACTCAGAAAGCTTTGCTTTTACATAACACAGCAGTTCCAGGAAGCACTGCCAACACATGCAGATTGCATTCCAATGGACAGCACTTTACAGGGAAAGGGAGACGGCTGCTTCCTGAGGAACTGGTGGGGTGCTTGCAAATGTGGGCGATAAAGAGAAGAGTGCGAAGATCAGCTCAATTCTGGCTACTCATGCCAGAGGCCGCTAGCAGACCAGCCCTAAGGGGAGGAGACACCCACTGGAACTGGCCCTGCGAATGTAGGTCTAAATCAGCAAAGTGCGAATTCACATTAGAATCTTGCCTGGAGGCGCTGATAATGGTGTGAACCAGTCTGGCCCGATCCTAGCATCTCTGCCGTGCTGCCTTACACCAATACTGACCATGTGGGTCTCGGTTATTGTCTAGGAGCATCACAGGCTCCCCTGAACCGCCCTGGGGACGGGGAGATGCTGGAAGAGCTTCAGATCTGTCCTCTGCCCTGGCTGTAGTTATATAAACACTCTTGGGGTCTAATGGGGGGGTTGCTGAGGCCACGCTACCTGGTGACTTGGGGGCATGGGGAGGGCCCCATACCCGGTGATTGGACATGTTGGTTAGGGCACAGAAAATCACTTGTCCTTTCTTCCCCAGCTGGCTGATGGGGCCCCATTAACTTCACCTCCCAGAACAATACATGCCCCTCGGGCGAAGGAGTTTCTGGGCCTGCTGGTCCCCGCAGAGAAGCCTATGTGGGCAGGAAGCCCAGTGACGTCAGGACACTCACTGGATGATAAGACCTCGGAGAATCAGGCCAGGAGCCCAGGAAATGGGCATTCTACCATGACTTTGTGTTCAGAAACAGAAGCAGTATGTGGGTCTGTGTTCCTGCATGCACGCCGCCCTGCTTGTCTCTGCCTGGAGCTCTCCAGATCCACGGGATTTGGTTGCTCAACAATTCTGGAAGCTAGTTTATGGTGAATACATGCCTGGCTCCATCACCTGATAACCTGGAGATGGAAGGGTCTCTGAAAGCCATTGCCCCAACAGAGGTCTAGAGCCCACCGGATCAAAAAGGAGCTGTGCGCAGCTTTAGAGGTTTGACAGCAAAAGCTATTTCTGCTAATGGGCTTTCAGATCACCGCCCAAACTAGGCTCCTTGCAGTGTCTGCATCCATTTTTCACTCCTCCCCAGTGGTACGGTTCTGGGAACACCGGACTGTTACTGGTCTAGCGTCATCCCAATGCGACGGCTGAAAGTCCATCCTTAACCTACCCTGCTACGCCCAGTTCCTGCAGCTGGGGAGGGGGAAGTGAGGCGCCTCTGTCCGATTCTTAACCTGAACCGGGCACGAGGACCGTGGGTGTGTTAATCAGCACGTTCTCAGCACTTCCTTCTTGGCTCGCTGGCAGTCACCCGCTCAGTGTTATCTTTACATGGTATCTGGGGTCTGCACAGCACACAAGCAACTTCCTCGGTAGCATATTTAAGAGCCATTGACTTGAAGAGCCATGCGGGTTATAGCAGCTGGGGGGCTGGGCCTAAGGGCCTCTCTGATTAGAGCAACATTATTTTTTTTCCAAAATAATCAAATATTCTCGGAGGCATGACTCAAATCCAACCTCCAACGTGCTGGATGCCTGGGAGTCAAGACACAAGAATCGTTTCCCTTCATTGCATGGCTAAACTCAGGCCCCGAAGATACTTGTGTGTCAAGCAGATCCTCTTGTTAGTCACATGAATCACGACATTGCACAGAAATTAAAGGGATACAACCATCTGAGCCATCAAGATGCTTGGCTAGTCAGTCACACCACTCAGCCACCCAAGTTCTCACGGGCGCACAGTAACTCGCTGTCGCTCTCAGGTTAGGGAAAGTTGAGAAGTTTGTGTTGAGAAACCTACCAACGTTTGCAGTGGGTGCCATGCACAGTACTGACCCTGCACACCATGCAGTGAAGCGTGGAAAGATGAACAAAAGGGATATTTCATTAGTGAAGCTTTTGTGTTAGAATCATTTTAACTCAAAGCAGATGTTCTCTTTGCGGCATTCAGTATTAAAGCACATGCAAAACACAGGTTCTGCCTATTGCTACACAGATATTTTACACTCCGTTTTAAGATCACAGCAAAACCAAACTCATTCTTGGATTCTTGGGTAAAGAATGTATTTTCCCTCCTGTTCTTGGAACCAAGTGATGAGCTGTATCCCAAGAGACGGCGGCAGCCAGAGCCATTTAATATCACACCTGTTAGTTTCTTTGGGGAGTACAATTCAACACATCACTTTGACAACACGCAGGTTGCTCACGTTCGGTGCAAGCGCCTTTCACTTGCACAAAAGTCTTTTTCTGTCCTGCTGGCTTGCTCCTTTTACAGCAGAGAGAGACGTTGCTCTGCAAGCAGGTGGTGTGGTTTGCAAGTCTCTATATTAAGCTGAAAGAGGCAGTTTGGCTACTCTGGACACAGCTCTGAAAGCAGCAGCGTCCCAAATGATCAACCATCCATCAGACCACTGTGTAACTGACACAGGAAAAAACTAATCAAAGCAAACATTGTGCGTGGCCTCAGGCTTGCAGTCTGCCCGGCTGCCACCCTCCAACCAGAGACTGCTTGTGTCTGAACAAATAAAGGCCAAGGCCGAAGTATGAGCAACAGTCATGATGGGGTAAGAGGCTGCAGCCCAATGGAAAACCAATAGTGTGGGGTGGGAATATCTTGATGGCTAAGGTGGACCCTGCATTCTTTGGAACATTTACTCTATTTAGAAAAGAAAAAAAACAACCCACCCCAGCACACTTATTCTCTGGTTGTTGATTTGGCTTTCTCAGATCAGTCCTAAAATCAAAGGCATGATATGGTCATGAGAGTTTGAAGCAAAAGCTACAATTATTGTAATTATATCACCATCAATACTTATCAATTTGTAGATTTCAGTCACTGATCCTCAGGAAGCTGAGACATGGAGCCAGGCTGAAGGATTTGGCCTGTTAAGAAATTCTCAGTGCTGTCTGAGAAATGGGAAAACACACACACCCCAGCGGAAGGAACACATCCTCTAGCATCAACAGGAGGCGCTGCGAGGCAGCCCGTCACTGTAAATAGCACTTTGCGATTGGTGATTGCTCTCTCTCTATGAACATGAACAGCTACTAAACTGGAAGAACAGGTCTTCTGTATGCAACGTGTGAACATTCCCCTCTTCTCTTTGCCAAAAATTGCTGGCCTCTTTCCTTTATTAGCCAAAAAATAGTACATGCATGAAACAAGGGGTTATGTTTCTGGAATCCAGGCATAATCATCTAGCTTAAGAGCAGAATTTTCCTTTGGAAGGTAGATCTGGCTCCTATTCCTCGCCTACCTCTGGGCCCGAGTCTAGGTCGTTTTAGCACTGACGTCATCTGGGACAGCAGCAGGCCCACGGTGGGTTAACTGAAAAGATGCTGGTTTTGAGGGGGTTTTGTGTGTGTATTTCTGTAAATATCCTCGGGCAAACGAGTGAGGCATTCAACATTAAAAAAAGGCACAAATTCCACAACGCTTTCACAAGGAAAATAATAGTAAAATCAAGTGTATTTCCAAATCAGCCATGAACAGTTACCCGGCTAGTACGGAGTCTCACCCTCCACTGCCTACAGTCAAGAGCTTTATGTGTATATAGCAAAACCAAGGAGAGTCCTGAGGCACCGTAAAGACGAACACATTTCTTCAGGCATAAGCTTTCGTGGGCTGCAACCCACTTCATCAGACGCATCTTATGCCTGAAGAAATTTGTTAGTCTTTACGGTGCCACAGGACTTCTGTTGTTTTTTCTGTATCCAGACTAACACGGCTACCCCTCTGGAATGTATGTGTATGTGAACAACTCAACTGCATCTTCCAGTTTTATCTGGAGACTTTAAAGGCAGAGTAAAAGCTTGGGAGTTAAATTGCTTTTAAAATGCATAGGTAAACAATTTGGCAAGAGGGAAACTTACGCCCTTAACAAAGGATTTATAGAATTCACAATTATTAAAATGAGTGATTTCCTCTTTAAACATGGGGGCAGCAGGAATCTTCAGGTCACTGAGTGCAGTCACAAAGGCTAAATGGGACAGGAGACTTCTATAGAGAGCGATTCAAAATAGTTTAAATATTTAAAATATTTTAAAGTGAGCACATGAGAGCACGACCCAAGAGTCCAAGAAGCAGTTTGGGATTCACCAACTGAACAGTAAAGAAGAGCAACAAGAAGTATGGTTTAGAGAAACATGTGGCCATTCACCCTACTTTGGTTACGAAACGAACGACCAAGAATGGACCTTTACAAATATGAAGCTTTGAATTATAGTAGGTGAAGGAAAAAACCTACAAACACTAACATTTGGTGGCTTTTTAAAAAGAAACAAACACACCACTGCTTTGTACACGTTCTGCTGTGGTCCCTCACACACTTGTTCATTAGCTCAATCTCCTGAAGACTATTTCTCGTATCAGAAAAAAGATGAGGAAAATGTGAAGAGAACTTACCTGTAGGGATAAATGCAGGCTGTTGCAACTGCATGTTAGCCAGAGCCTGTTGGTAATGGAAAACGTTTGGGTTGAAGACGGTGGAGGCACCATTGTTTTTTTCAAGTGCTGGCCTCTTTGGTAAAGGTTGAAGTGCACCAGGTGGCAGGGCCTGTGGATAAGGAATTCGTTAGAGACAAGGAGCGAAAAGAGGGAAAAAAAAGGAAACCAAAATTGGACAAAGCATGCAATAAATAATATGGAACCTGGCCTGCAATTCTCCTGTATCAACTTAGCAAGACAAGAAACAGAAGAGCAGCTAACCACGGTAAAGTAGTAGGCCAAGTCACAGGGTTACTATGTAAGCAGTTAGTAAACACAAAAGAGAGGGTCCAGAAATAACAGAACTAGGAATGCTAAGGAAGCTTTGAAATCGGACCGAACGCACACAGAAAAAAGAAGGAAGTCGTCTGGGAGGACAGAACAAAAAGCAGTTGCAGGCAACAAGTACTTTAAACTGATCAGCTTAGAGAAAGACATCTATTTAAAATGAGAAGGTCAGCGTAAGCAGCAAATGCAACAGGAAATGTGAGATGCTGGCCTCTGCTAACACTGGCTGTTCAAATATCTCCTTCCGTGTGCGTGCACATTTATCCACGGATGAGCTTTGTAGTCTGGTGGGACAGCAGCAGCAGCTGCCAGTGATATGCCCTGGTTTCTACCCGATATTAGACTTGATAAACAGTAGGCTTGAGTCTTCTTTCGCTTGCAACAGCTTTTTACCTGCAGCAATGACTTGGACTTCACTCAATTTACTCCTGATTTACAGTAACCCGAGTAATAAGAGAGTCAGCCCTTTAGAAAGTCAATATTCTTTGCTGTCTGTTTACATGGAACCTGCCAGGTGAGGAGGCTGGGGTCTGTCCTCCTACGGAATAAATGGTCTCCATTACATTACAGCACCTCCAGTCAGCCACATCTGTTCCATGATCAGACTTGGGAGAAAGCTTCAACCCAACTCAGGGGCTTTTCTAGGTATGTTACTCATGTGTCTCACTAAGAGGGCAGTAAGTTGAGTTATTAGGAAACTCCAGGGAGAGTTTCATTTTTTCTTTCTGCATTGTGATAGGTGGGAAAGGCCGCCTTTCAGTTACCTCCACAATCCTTCTGCACGTAAGTTGACTTCAACAAGAAATCAGGCATGTGGAAGCCATAAAGGATCAGGGTGGCTTTGCCTAGCTGATGGAATGTAGCAGAGCAATGGCTGACAAATAGGATCATCTGACTCAATCTCTCCTATTTCTTCAAATGAACATGAGTCAAGGCAGCACAAGAAGCGTTAACTAATGAAGGCTTAAAGCTACACACGGAACACATGTCAGAAACGACACGAGGAAAGGAGCTTATAAAATGGCATGAATGGAATATACAGTAGACTCTATAGTTTAACACTTCCAAGAGTTTGTCGCTGTACAGAAACAGGTTTCACTAAGTTTTAAATTGCTATAGGAGACTGCGCATCTGAGAAATGTCAAGCCAGTTCCCTCCAGGCAAAAGTGACTTCGTTCTACCTGTGCTTCCAGGGTTACTTTTGTTTTAGCATGATCAATTTAGAAGAAGTGATTGTACTTGCAAACACTGCGCTCAGCTAAGCAGAATGCCCCCCTGAAGCCAGTGTGCAACGCAAGGCAGAATTTGGAGAAGTACTTCTCTGGGCTTATCTGGCCAGTTTTAGAGACAGCCAGTGTAAGTGGGCTACAATTTTCCCATATGGGTAGTGAAAGGTAAACATTGACATCCATCTTTAGAGGCCTAACGAAGTGGCCTGGTTTACAGAGGTACAGGGCTTGAAAATTTCATATTTCACAGCTAATTATGGGATCAAGAGATTTTCTTCCTGAAGCCTAGCTATATAGGAGCCTATATACATACGAGTTCCAAAGGGGGAGCCGTGTTAGTCTATTGCAGAAAACCAAACAGAGTCCTGGGGCACTTTTAAAGACTAACACATTTATTTATCGCATGAGCTTTCGTGGGAGAAAATCCCAGTTTGTCAGACGCTTTGATGAAGTGGGATTTTCTCCCAGGAAAGCTCATGCAATAAATAAATCTCTTACTCTTTAGAAGTGCCCCAGGACTCTGTTTGTTTTTATATAAAAAGAGATATATGCATATGTGCGGCTAATGTCACACGTTTATTATTATATACCTATACACACGGGCTATTCTTCCATTCTTGAGGCCAGCCCCTCAGCTGGTGTTAACAGAAGTAGGGCCACTTTCTCGAAAGTAGCTATGCTGATTCACACCAACTAAGGCTCTGGCCCATATAGGCTCAGACTAATCATGCCCAAAAGGAAACCCCTCTGGTTCCAGTTATTTCCCAAAACACCCAGCCAGGAAGTTACAGAGAAGCCACTTGCCATGTGCCTAGGGTAGTCTATAAAAATCTGATATTGTTCCTGATATTTATGGGAATCTGAGAGCTCTCCTCAGTCCCTTTGAGACGATTTAATTATAATTATTTATTATTTGTGTTACGATAGCCTCAGTGTCCTACTGAACAGCCAGGACACATGGGGAACCACAATGGAACTGCCCAGAACTAAGGTATTAGAGAGGGCAACTGGGTGCCTGTCTCTTCTTCCATTTCAGGCAATGGCGTTTGGGCTGATGAGTCCCAGGACAGCTCTCCTGGGGGGCTGTCAGTTTGCAGGGAAGAGGCCCTGAAGTCCTGTCTGCCATATATGCTACCAGGCTGGGCAGAGATTGCGGAGAGGGGGAGGATTTGGGTGGGAAACTCTCTTGTCAGCATGCATGTTGCTTCTCCAGGCAGCCCACAAAGCTCCTGGGTTCTCCATACTGCTGAAGCCACTGGGCCCATGGTGTGGCCTGGCCCAACCCTGAAACACTATTTTAACAGCTCCCACAACATAACTGCACTACACAGATTAATTTAAAGCGCAATACTCTAACCAATTGAAAAGGCCTGGGGTGTACAGAATAAAGACCTGCGCTGGAATCTGGCCAGGACATTGAGGCAAACAAGTCAAGTCTTATAAGAAGTAGGACAAGATGTTTAATGCCTTCAAATGGTCAGGGCCTGAGCTTCAGCAGCTCATGGGGACGATACCACTTCCAGGGGTGCATTTCCCATGCCACCAAGTACCGAGTCCAGAGGGAACTGTTTGACCTACTGAGCATGAGCCACGGTGCTCCACTCTGGGCAGCAGAGGGCTCACGTGCATCCTGTGGATGGTGAGTGGCCTGCACTGGTGTCATCTATTTGTGATTCGTGATCTGTGACTGGTCACCTAACCCGGCATGGTTTCTCTTCCCATATGCGCACATGCACGACAGAAACATGGCAAAGAGAAGAGCTGTTCCTCACAGCTGTGCAAAAAGCAATCTTTGCATGTGACCGGTTGAGTGAAAGCAGGTAAAAATGGGCCGCCAACCTGGATGAACACAAACGCAATTCAGAATCGGCCAACATGTTGGTCAATAATTTCCCCTCGTTCTTACAGTGTTCATGCAGGATGGTTACCAGCTATTCAAAGTTTTACTTCGCTTGTAATCTTCTTGGGGAGTGACTGTCTTTTTGTTCTGTGTTCGCAGAACACCTAGTACAATGGCTCCTGGCTGTGACTGGAGTTCCTTGTGGCATGGGAAGACGAATAAGAAATAATTGTTTCAAAGGGACTGAGGAGGGCTTGCAGACTCCATAACTATCAGGAGCAATATCAGATGATTTTTTATAAGACTACCTTAGGAAATAATTTTTTGGTGCAGCGCTTTTACATAAAGGATCTAACACCAATGTTCCAAAATCCAGGTTGTCCTGGTGCTTTGAGGACAGACGCATGGCAGAGGGAGCTCAAATATTCCATGGTAGCAGGACTGTTAAATTACAGCTTGGGTTAGAGGCGAGATCTGGTCAAGTTTTTGGAGCCTGGAGATGGAGATAACGGCTTTTGAAAATTCCACTTAGCACCTACGGCCCATATCCACAAAGGAGCCCTTTCTGTATCTCTGGCTATGTCTACACTAGCAATTTAAGTCGACTTAAGGAGGCTTAAGTCGACCTAAATTACTCCACATCTACACCAGACTTTCCTTAAGTCGACTTACTAAGAACCACCAGGTAGGTCGACCTAACCCTCCTTAGGTCGACCTAAGCCCAGTGTGGATGCTTAAGTCCACTTTGTTAAGTCGACCAAAGGGCAGTTAGGTCGACTTAAAGTGGACTTAGTCCACATCTATGGACACCACTTTGTTAAGTCAACTTAATAAGGTTGACTTTACGTCGACTTAAAGTCGACCTTATTAAGTCAACTTAACAAAGTCGACCTAACTTTTTCTAGTGTAGACATAGCCTTTGGGAACCTAAATAACTTTACAAATCTGACCCTAAATTCTCTAGTCCATTGGTTTTCAACCTACGGCTGAGGACCCCTCGGGGTCCACAGACCATGTCTAAGATTTCCAAAAGGGACTGCACCATCATTTGAAATTTTTAGGGGTCTGTAAAGGAAGGAAGGGTTGAAAATTAGTGCTCTAGTCTAAACCTGTTCTGCTCCTGAGGATGGAGAGGGGGGAATCAAAGCGATTGCCTTTCTTCCTGCCATGTCTGCAGTACCGGGAATGGTGGATCCTGGGAAGACGGGACATACACTCAGGGAATTCTCAGGTAGCCAGCCACCTTGGCTTTGTGCCAGCAGACCGGCAGAAATCAGCCACAGCCACAGCCAGAGCCAGCAACCACAGACCTTTGTGATTTTCTTTCTGTGCGCCTGGACACCGGTGCCAGTGAATGGAAGCTGACAAGCTTCCTAGGTAGCTATTGTATGTGTTATTCAAGGTTCTGATGGGGAATTTTAATGCCCATTTAAACCAAAATATGAAGCCTTTCAGAGTCTTAAAGGGTCCTTGCCCCTAAAAATTATATCTCTGCGGTAAATCACAACAGAGGGTTTAAACAAATGTGCTAATCTGCAACATCTACCTTAGCTGCTCAACCACAGAGTAGGATCAACTTCCAAGGAAGTCAGAGGGAGTCAGCGAGCACGTCCTCAATCTGAGGCTTGTCACCTCGCAGTGTTTCCTTTAAGGATTACAATTACTAGCAAAACCCAGCAGTCACCTGCCAGATTCCCGTTTCTTCAGTGGTAAACATTTCCATTCCTACCTTAGAGGGGCGGTTTTTTTTCCCGGGTTGTCAAGGTGACTGCCTGCCCAGCTCTGGGGAGGAAGTGGGTAAAACAGCCTCTCAAAGGAAGCATATGGAAA
The DNA here is from genome assembly GCA_007922175.1 of Pelusios castaneus. Lineage (NCBI taxonomy): Eukaryota > Metazoa > Chordata > Testudines > Pelomedusidae > Pelusios > Pelusios castaneus. The sequence goes on from ML685771.1 coordinate 3,359,792, forward strand.
TCCCAAGTTTTTGGACACTCTAAACAAGACCGAACGGATTAAAAAAATCACTTTAGTGAAAACTATTAAAAAGTAACATCCTGTCGTACAACCCACATATGGCAAAGCCTGAAACAGCTGGCAGTGCCCAATAAAGCCGGAACTGCCGGGGTTTCTAAAGAAAAGATTGCTGGACACATGATGATAGATAGGGGCTTGAATGATATCTCCATCTTTAGGTTTGGAAGGATCAGATTTTTCATCAGTAAGTGTTGGCAAAAACTGATCTCACTGCGAACACAAATTGGTGAAAAAATATTTCAGTTGAGAACCATCGGAATTTGCAATGTAGGAAAATGCTGCTTGAGAACTTAATTTAAGGTCATATACTTTGTAAATTGTGACACCTAATCTTGACAATTTGTATTGCAACAGTTTTAAAGATCTAACTTTTTGAATCTCAGCACCTATTGTCATTAAAAAAATTACTGTGTGATCTCTCTCGTCTCTCCCCCATAATTGCCTGCAATTGTGTAAATTTAAATCAATACAATTTAAAAAAGCTTAAAACCTATAATTTTGCACAACTGTGAAAAATTTAAAATTGAGAAACATTGAAAAAAGGCTTAAAAATAACATCAATATCATCCATTAAAATTATAAGAAACATAAATCCAATTCTGCCAAGCCTATTTGTATTATACTTCTGGGTTTGTCTGACACGCTGATGCCTTCAGATCTGAGGTGTGAAACACATCCTGCTATACTCTGTGTTTCACAATGCCACAGATGATGCTGTTTGATAACAGGCTGATTAAAAACAGCATGATAATTAAATGGCTCCAGAAATGCATCTGGGTTTCCTGAACAAAGCTTTCAAAGGCCTAACCTGAGAGATGCACCTTTTTGACCTGGATGGCGGTGTCTGAAAGAACGTTGCAACATTCAACTCAGGATGGGCAGTCTCCTCACGGCGGCACACAAAGTAACAAATGAAAAGGTATTCATGCACTCTAAGATGGTCACATGCAAAGCAAGAAGGTGAAAGGTCCAAGTACCAGGTCAAAGGTTGCCTCGAGGGGTCGCTTCAGTGATCTGACAGTTGGCTGAGTCTTAATTAGCAGGCAGCGAGCACATGATGGCAATGGGGGCCAAGGGGGGGGTTCAAGCACAACAACAAAAAACAGCAAGCAAAGGTGCGTCAAAAGGAGAGCAACATTGTGGAGAGGTGAAGAGAAAAAAAAATGAATGCATTATACAATATATTTAAAAGACTAGGCATGCACAACATGGGGTGCTTGCTACTATTAATTGGACTAACTATTACTCAGCTAGCTCATCCTGGTCATTTTTAAGGTAAAAGAAATACACCCTCACAGAACACAGAAAGCATTTGACCTAAAATCATTTCACTGTGACTCACGACACAGCAACTTCAGATTTAGCAGCTGGAGCAGGGTTTTTTAAAAACAAGATTCCTGCATTGTTACACGATACGGATTGGAGTGCCAGACTCAGGGCTTGATCCTGACGCGAGTCAGCAGGGACTGCTTTTGGCAGGAAAGGCACCCCTGCTCAGAAAGGCTGCTTCAGCACATGCTTTAAGTGATTTTCTGAACTGGGGCCCAGCAGCCTGATTCTACTCCTATTGACGTCAGTGGAGCTGGACCAGGCCCCATGGCTGCGTCTACACTGGTAAAGCTTAAATCGACTTAATTGGCCCTGCGTCTACACTACACTTTGCTTAAGTCGACTTAAGCAAAATAAAGTCGACTTAATGAAAATTAAGTTGACTTTATTAAACCACCTTTCTACTCAACCTAAGGCTTAATTCGACTTTTTAAAGTCGAATTAAGCCAGTGTAGCCTTGGGGTAGCCCTAAATTGACTTAGGGCTACCCCAGGACTATACCAATGCCCTCCCTGCTGGGGGGGGGGCACAGGGGGAGCCTGGCATGCCCCCCAAAGGGCAGGGCATGTGGGCAGGGTGTGACACTGTCTGGATTTAGGGAAGCATTTATGATATTATTTTCAATGGATATCTCATAAATGCTATAATCCATAGGAACTATATCATGTTTGGTATCAATAGAAAGGTAGTAATTTGCTGGGAATGATTATATAGTTTATGTCTCGGAATTCTATTTCGATTAGAAGTTAGGAATTTGATATTATATCCATACTTTAACTTGTGTCATTCTGGAGGAATGCCTTAGACAGGAGGGTGTGAACAACCATTGTCTCCTTAATGTTAAGGAATCTGCCAGGTGATATGGTCCCAGGGAGTAAACTGATGAGCCATTAAGGACACAATGGTTGTATTCTTTATGTCCTTAATGGCTCATTAGGATACTCCCTAGGACCATTCTACCTGGAAAATTCCTAAACATTAAGGAGACAATGGTTGTTCACACCCTCCCATCTAAGGCATTCCTTTAATTTTAAGTGTAGACACACTAAGTCGACTTAAAAGTGCCAGTGTAGACATAGCCCATGCGAGTCAAGTTACTTGTGCACTAAGTGCCCATAGTATGGGCCCTTCAGATAGACCTTCCTGAACTTTTTAGGGAGGAATGGATCCAAAATCTACTTGACGGGGGCTTGTTCGGATGCTTCATGTCATCTGCACCTCTTGAGGAAAGATCAGAAACCATTCTTTGCTTTTAAAGTATTACCCTCAACAGATACAAGAAATGCATCAAGCCTCCTGAAGTGAATGAATAATGGAAACTGTTTCGGTAGTAAGGGTGTTTCAACAAGCAATCCATAAATATTTTAAAGGTACTAGTTAATGGCACAGAAATAGGGTTAATTACATTATACCAGAAGCCAGCAGCATGAATAAAACATGCATTGGCTTAATTTGATGGCAGTGTCCTACCTAACTAGTGAAAAGTAAAGCTTCATTTATACAGAACATGAATGTACATTGCCCTGTCAAAAGATCTGCCTGGAGTAGAGCTGTTCTTTCAACAAAAAATAATAATGAGGAATTGCTACTCCCCTCCCTTTTTACAAATAAATTATGCAGGGCAGATAAATATACTAATATAAATTGGTTCCTCATATAAATCCTTCCAGGTAATATTGAATCTACCAGGAGGACATCTCTTTTATTTTTATAATCTGGGGCATAGAGGTAAAATTGCCTAGTGCCTGAAGCATAACTGCTTCCCGTTTTTGCATTACGTTTCCTAACGAACAGAAAGTACCCTCTCTTGCTATCTGCAGGAAAAGTTGCTCCATAAAAGACAATTAGCCTTAATTCATTAGCATTTCTAAATCAGCAAAAGAAGCAGCTTTTTAAAAATATTAATGATACATACTATTCCGTACAATTGTAACTCCTCCTCCCCTGGAAACGCCACCTCCCCTCTGCCACTGGGCTTTGCTACCGTTTGAAATGTACTCATGGTACTGTGCCCACACCTGTGTAAATGGATGCAGCTCCAGGGAAGTCAACAGAGCTGCATCCATTTACACTCGCTGAGGGTCTGGCCCATGAGCGTTGTGGCTCCCTTGGCTTGTTTTCAGACCTTGAGCACTACGCTGCTTTGGGAAGCAAAGATGTCAATTCAAATGCGCTTAGGACTCATCCTGTCTGGTGCTGAGTACCTCCCTATAGCTACTGAGCAACTTCATCTCCCCTTGACTTGAGGGAATTGTCACCTCACAGGACAGAACCTCAGCAATGGCAGATTGCGGCTTCATTTTCTAGACTCAATGGGTGAAATGCTGGCCCCAAAGAAGTCAAAAGGAATTTTGCCTTCAATGGGGCAAGTACATCGCCATCCAGTCCGTAATGAAATTTGCAGTCTCTGGTTAGGAGACTACCTTTGCGCACACTTCCTCTTAAAATAGATGCCAAGGCTCGCTCAGGAGAAAGTTTGTGTTCATCAGTGTTTGATGCATTTCACTCCGTGACGTCACGTTGGAAGACCATGCGCTTTAGCATCACTTCCCCAATGAGATGCGATGCATCATCCAGTGCATCTGCTATACCGATTACAATGAAGGGCTGGACAGATGGACACACACTCAGCTCACCACTAAGCCTTTTCCAAATACTTAGCATCATTTTTCTACTTACTGCATATATCAAATCTTTTCAAAACGGCTCTATGGCTCAATGCAGGTCATGCCCTTACCATTGAAGTTGCAGCTGTCTGATTCACCTGGTGTTGAGCTGCCTTGATTTTGGCTTGCAGGTGTGCAGGGGGATGAAAGTACTTGCATTTCTCCCTAGAGCATCGGCCTTTGATGTAATCCATGCAAACTGTAACAGTGTTTTCATTTGTGTCTATCATTGCAATATCTATGGGGTGAGCATAGCGGCAATCGTTCTCACCACGTGTGCAATTTCCACGCTGAAACTCTCGGCAAACCTTAAAAGAAAGTCACATTGTTGAGCAGGACATTCAGTTAGCCTTCTCTCGGTATGTTCATCAAGGGGTGAAAAGACAGCAGGTTGCATTACACTCATCAGAGATGTGCTTCTCCTTGGGTAGCACTTGTATCAAAAACTCACTACGCCCAGAGCTACTCTACAACAGGGTGGGTGCAGAATCACGATATGGACCGTCGAGAGCATTAACAAGGGTAACAGGAAACATGGAACAAGACAGACAAAATTTAAACCTCCCAGGGTAGATCCTGGCCCCATTGATATCAATGGGAGCTTTGGCATTGATCTCCAGGGCCCAGGACTTTATCCTAACTGTTAAGATTCATTATATTTTAATATTTCTGTCATTTTTGTCTTACTGAGATCACGTTGTTTAAAAATACTGGTCAGAAGAGCATACTCTCAAGCAATGTATTTAACGTACACAGCCTAACATTTGCAACAGTTCCTGCTAAGAAAGGGCTGCACATTTTTCACAATAAGACTCTGACCCACAAATGACACAACAATGTATCTAATGACAGTGCATTAAAACCCAATGATGTGCTCTTAAGGCACTGGCTGAATTACCATCTTCGTGAAGGACAGGCTACTGTTTATATATTTGGGACACAAAATGTCAACAGCAGTGAGCCAGGTTTCCATAAAATGAATCTTAGTGATTTTTCAGATCAAGAAAACCTCGAACTGATATACTGGGTCAAAATTCCAATGTCCTGATGATGTGTTGTCAATTATACCTCAGTTACATGCTTCTGGGTCAGGAGAAACAAAGATCGCAGCAGGAAAAACAAGCCACAGTGAGTCTAAAGGTGGAAGATAAAGAAGGGTGATGGCTGAAGCTTCCAAGTGACCCTTTTACACCAACTTCCTGAGAGATAATTTACACCACTGTTTACAACACTCTTGGAATTTGACCCATCGGCCCTTAGTTCCTAAAACATATCTTCTGTCTAAACTCAACCCTTCTCTAGGTTTAAAAAGCCCTCACAATTCACATGCAATAGTGCCACTCCTGGTGAGCCTTCTAAAGATGCACTGCCTTCACCCAGGTGGTTTGTCGTATTGGGAAAAAATGAATTTTTACTCAAAATGTCTATTCAATATTATACTGACACTCCACAGCCACCACCCTCCCCCGCACCCATCCTGGCCTCCCTAGGAGGGTGGAGCTGTAAGTCCCAAATGGAAATGACACTAAGATTGTGACTATAGCAAATGCCATTTGCGTAAGGCCTGATCCACCTTCCCTGGGACTCAGTGAGAGTCTTCCCACTGACTTCAACAGGAACTGGATTGTGCCCAAACTGAAGAAAAGACAGAGGCTGTCATCTCCTGTCCAGATCCTTCTTCGATCCATGTCAAAGCTAACTCGTCGCTAAGGAAAGCTCTGCCTTGGGCTAGGTCACCCATTCACATCTAAGCCCGGCACTTCTAACTCTTGCACAAGCCATTTTATCTCATTCCGACCTCGCAGCAAAAGGAGGTCCTGCCCCCGTGACTCCCAAAGACTTTGGCCCAGGCCCACAGCAAGCGAACTGATTCAGGATGTGGCAGCATCAACAAGCTATAAACTTCAGAATGAGGTGTTTCAAAATCGTGTGCCTTGCAGGTCAGACTGGCCTGCCTGACACCCGGGCACTGAAGGTCACGGCGTTGTTCTGGATTAAACTGCTGCACTGGCCAGCAGAATTTGGCCCACTGTCTCTCTTAAATTCCCTTACATAATAGTCTGTTTTACAATCCAAATACCTCCAGTTTATCTGTACGCATCAGTTTCTGACCCGCAGAGCCTCCCGGTACTGTAACAGTAGGATTCCCGGAAACCAGGACAGGCGTATTTGGTAAAAGTTCTGCAGGAACCAAGCCCATCCCAGGAGATACGTGACTCAGGTAGGGACTAAAAGCCATGGTGGGACTAGTTGCAAGTGATGGAGTCACAGGAAACGTGGTCTGTATGTAAGAAAAAGGAAAGAAAATTGTTACCACAATGCTTGGCTTCGCATTATGTTGGCCAAAGTCTAGTTTGTAGCACCAGAAACCCTTGTAGACAGCATGGTTAGCAACATCAAAATGCTTTGCTCTTTAGTCTGTTAATTTACCGTCATTTACTCATGATCCATTCATTTCTATTGACTCACACATACATGACACATTCTAAACAAAAGACTTCTTCATTTGCAAGAACAAAGAGCATTGATGAGCTTAATAGTTTAACACCACAATTAAGAACGCAGGTTAGCAATCAGGGCGGGCCCAAATTAACCAGGCATCTCACGCCCAACCAGTTTCTCCCAAATTAATTTCTCCTTTACTGACCCCTCGATGGGCCCAGTCCTCTAAGCATCCTGCAAGCTGAGAGAACCAGCCTGCACAGAGCATAAAAGCTTTCGTCTTTCCAGCACAGAGGGCGGGCAGCAGGAAAAGAGGTGGGGCCAATCAGAGAAGGCTTTGCCCCCCTGTGCCTTCAATAAAGTCCATCCCTGGCAGCAGAGTTGGTATCCGAGGGCCCTGGTGAATTTCCATCATGACTAATGAGGTTTGCCTGCCGTAACTCCCTCAGCAATGTCAGCTAGATAAGAGAATTTTCACTCTCTCTTTCCGGCCCAGATCTAGCAAAGCACTTAAGCAGGTGCTTAACTTTCAGCATGTGAACAGTCTCACTGAATTCAGTGGGACTAGCCATGTGTTTAATGCTGAGCAACGGGCTGGAGACCTTTCCAGACTGACACTTCTAGAATGCCATATACGTAAGTGCTTTGTCTGATCAAGGCCCTAAACAATTGCCGTGCATTGGGAAAGTGGGGGCACGTTTCAGCCCAGAAGTGACCATTCAGTAACAGGTGAGAGGATGAGTGTGGTTGGGAAGAAGATGTTACTGTGCTGAACACAAGACTATCACCTGGCTCTTGCTATCTTAGCAGACAGCGCTTCTTCTGTTAGAGAATCTGGACGGCACAGAAGAGACAGAATTTAAGGCCAGAAGCGACCACTCCGGATCGCTTAGTCGGAGCTCTGGTATGCCACAGGCCACTAACTCCATCCAACCCCCTCATTAACCTAAACCTAACTGCTGATACTAGGGCAAGGTGTTTCCCTCCGCTGCAAATCCATCTGTCCACCACAGCTGCAGTTCACTGCCTATCTAGGAACATGTGTGAATCTGTGCTCCCTCAAAACAATCTGCGTACCCAGATCTCACTCCTAAATGGTGAAAAATGCCACCTAATACAGAAAAAAGCTACATTCAGAGAGGCCCAGTCCTATGCCTGCAGAAGGCGATGGGAGTTTTTCCAGAGATCTCAGAGGCCTCTGAATCAGGCCCAGAATGAGATTGCTATGGGGCTTGTAAACACCATCATTAACCTTCCCCGGATCATCAGTCATCTTCGACGTAAAATGTTGGTTGTGACAAAACCGTATCTGCACTCGCAAATCTCTGATTCCGGTGCAGGCAGCTGGACTCGCTCTTCAGGAAGGAACGCAGAACCTCAGAGGGGCATGCACAGGGTCACGCACACAGAGCCAGCCTTCCTTTCTTTTTTTATACTCAAAATTCTCTTTCAGCTACAGTTTCTGACAAGCTTGCACGGGCATATTTCGTTTCTTGCCAGTTCCCTCATACTCACACTTTCACATACTAGCTGTCATGTTGTGAATTGGAATAAATTATCTACTCTCCTTTGCCCAAGGTAACAGCAACCCAAGTACACCCCACATTCCTGTCTTAGCCATCTAAAATTACTCCACTTTTGCACTCTTATGGTGACAGCCAGTGGCATTTTATTGTCTCTAGGACCATGCTAGGGATACGTAGAAGGGTCATTTCCCCAATTAGGTCCCACTCTCTCTTTTTCAGACTGAGTTGACACAGAATGCTAAATCAGTGAAGGAGACACTGTCAATCTGGTAAAACTAAAAAATATCCTCTCTCTCTCTGGCTATGTCTACACTTACAAAGTTAAGTCGACTTAACAGCAGAGCTAGCCGTTACACTGGCTTTAAGTCGACTTAATAAAGTCGACTTAGCGTTAATCCCCGTCTACGCTGGCCTTAAATCGACTGAAGGAGTTGACTTAAGGCTTAAGTCGACCTAAAGGGAGGTGTTAAGTCTACTTAAGCTTTCCTCAAATTGACTTAAGGAAGCGCTTAAGTCCACTGAAGAAAAGCCCAGTGTGGACGCGGCTTTGTGTAGGTTGACTTAAGCCTCCTTAAGTCAACCTAACTTGCCAGTGTAGACACTCCCTCTAAGAGATGCTTCCAGTTTTTCTCCATTGGGTCCACACTATATTGGGGCCTGATCCAAGAGCCATCAAAGTCGATGGGAGCTTTTAATGATTACACCCACGGCTATTTCAGCACACAACCCTTTAATAACTCACTTCCTTTCCTATTTCAAGTCTCTGTGGCTTCCAGCCACACGCTACCTTTTGTTGTATTAGAGAAGCTCTTTAAGGATCTCGAAATGAGTGGCTCTCTAAACCCGTGGAAGAAGCAATACACAACAGACTGGTTTTCATTTTTAGACGCGCTTATAATAATAGCGGCGCCTGCTGAACTTCTGTTAGCGTTACCTTGTTCACCCCTTTTTAAAAGATGCTTATAACCCAGGTTGGAACTAGGCCTAACCACGGTGGCCCAAACTGCCCAGCTCACGTGCTTCAGTGTGTGCACAATCGGTGCTGACCTACTGTACACCAGCTGCCCATGACCCCTGGGGCTGGAAGTCAGGGAGCACGGTGGAGAAGCTGCCATATCCCCCAAGCAGGGGAAGCCCTTAGGAGGAGCCTTTGAGCCAGGTTTACAGCTGCTCTATGGCTGCTCTGCAAGTAAGCTGAGCCAAGATTGTGCCCCACAGACTCCACGTTTCAGAGCCGAAGGAAGGATGCTCCTCCCGGATGGCACAGGGCAGGGAAAGCCAGCGGGCCAGGATTCTAGCGGGGAGGCAGTGGGGCTGGAACACGGAGCGGTGGCTGAAGGAATACTCAGGAGTGATATGGAACATTCCCAGTGAAACACGAAACCTCCTGCTCCGGCAAGGGGTTTCTTTGGGAACTGGAAGAGGGGCCCAGTTCCCTGAAAAACTCACTACATCTGCAGATCCTACACGCAAACCAGGACCCTTCTCTCAAAAGCAGCCGATTTCCAAAGCAATATGGGAACACAGTGAGCAAAGGGGACCTTGAGAGGGTGGAACCAGCATCTTCTCAATGCGAAACCCAGCCGGCTCATGGAACTGTGTGCAAAAGCAAGCTGGACTCCAAAGCATCCAGATGAAGGCAGCAGCAAACATGCATACAAATGATTCAGAAACACTACCCCCAGTTTGGCCCAGATCAGGTTTTCTCTCTCATCCCCCCTCCCATGTTTACGGCCAGAGTCTCTTGTTCGTTATGTCCCCTGTGCACTCTGGCAAATCTGCAGTTGGCTTTCATGGCTACTTAGGGACTCCCAGGGGTGTGGAGCACACATAGGTGGCTCTCCAGCGTCTTCCAGGCTCAGGGGAACTCAAAGGGGGTGTCACATCACCTCTGCCCATCCCTCACCCTCCTGGTCCTGAGCACAGCAGAACTCAGCTGCATTGAATCCATGAGCACACATGCACAGAGGGGTGTGTGCAATGAGATGCGTGTCTCTTAAATGGTGCAAGCGACACCCACATTGGTTTACCCCGTTCCTAGGATGGCATCAGCCGCGCAGCACTCAAGGTCTCATAACGACGGCTGCTGCCTGGACAAATTCCACACGCCAGCGCTACTTACTGAAAATTACCTCGTTACTTCCCCGACCCCACCTTGCCCTGGGGCTCAGACTGAAACTCAAACTTCATGTTCATTTACATGTGAATATCTGCAAGTTCCCACTCCTCCCTTCCACCGGCAACCGGCTTCCTTCCAGCGCTCGATGGTGCTCACGGAAATGGGAGCGTGAAGTCACTAGCCCTGGCCATGTACACTGCAGCCCGGCATCACGCAAGCCTTCTAAGTAGCCTGTCCACTGAACCTCAGTCTTGGCTCACAGGGCGAAGCCTGTCCTTGGCCTCACCTTCCAGGAGCCTGGGGAGGAATATTAAATTAGGCCAATTGTGTGCTGGCTTCGTTGCTCAGAAACAAGTAGAGCAGCAGCTGGTTTTAGAGAACCCTTTCATTTGTGACCTGAGTCAAAGTGGCTTCTTGTCAACCTGAAGGCTGGTTAATGCCCTGAAATGTGCCCTGTAAAAACGCCATTGGGAAGGTCTAGACTGATTGTGTTTTGCAAGGGAAAAGATGGCTATTCAAGCTGCGTGGCTCCTGCATCATTACCCGTAACAAGGAGTCTGCCAGCCAAATTCTGTCTTCCTTTAAATCTATGCGAGCTCACGGTGCCAGACTGCTCTGCAACGAATTCCTTTTACACAGTCAGTGACCAACAATCAGTAACCAAACGAAGGCTGAGGGGGGATATGATTGCTCTCTATAAATACATCAGAGGGATTAACATCAGCAAGGGAGAGGAATTATTTGAGTACAGCACCAATGTGGACACCAGAACAAATGGTTATAAACTGTCCAAGAAATTTAGGCTTGAAATTAGACGCAGGTTTCTAACCATTAGAGGTGTAAAGTTCTGGAATAACCTTCCAAGGGGAGTTGTGGGGGCAAAAACTGTAACTGCTTTCAAACCTGAGCTTGATAAATTTATGGAGGGGATGGTATGATTAGCCTATTTTGGAAATTGACTGATCTTTGGCTACGGGTGGTGGATTTACAAGTGGCCTAAGAGGGGAGAGTACGTGGCGTGGGTTCTGAGTTATTACAGAGAATTGTTTCTGGGGTAACTGGCTGTTGAGACTTGCCCACGTGCTCAGGGTTTAACTGATCGCCATATTTGGGGTCGGGAAGGAATTTTCCCCCAGGGCTGATTGGCCTGGGCTCTGGGGGTTTTTCGCCTTCCTCTGTAGCACAGGGCATGGTTCACCTACCGGTGAATTCTCTGTATCTTAAAGTCCTTAAATCCTGATTTAAGGAGGTAAATAACTCAGTCATAGGCTGGTGGCCTATTGCAGGAGTGGGTGGGTGAGGTTTTGTGGCCTGCATTTTGCAGGAGGTCAGGCTAGATGATCGTACTGGTCCCTTCTGACCTTACAGTCTATGAGTCTAACTTACACGTTCCAAAAAGCCTGGCCTTGGGCGTCTGCCCCTCACTCCCGTGATTAACGAATAACACCTCCCAGCTCTTTCCTAGCGTTTTTCATCAGTCAGACTCCAAGTGGTTCACAAAGGAGGAAAGATCATTACCCCCATCTTACAGACAGGGGATCTGCGTTGTCTTGGTGTGAGAAACAGGATCTGGCCACGAGGAAGTTTCCGCAGCCTGACAGTGTTTCGGGGCATTGTAACTGTCCATCCTCTCATGCCCCTCTGGTGTCCTGGGTGCATATGGAAACTCAGACCCCAGGGGAGGCAAAATTGCAACCTAACAGCCACAAGGAGAGAGCTCCGAGACTCTCATTAGCACCCAGGAGAGCAATCAGCCCAACTTCTGAAAAGACTCCCCCCTTCAGATCATTAGTCCCAACTGTCTCTGTAAGCTGGGTCCGCTGTCTGAGCCGGCGTGGCTATGGGCTTTGGGGCACACCTCCCTGGTCAGTTTGGACGGATCTGGGTCGGGTAACCCACCTGGCACTCACAGGCCACAGGCACAGCCCACTTCAGACACCGGAGCAGCGAGGCGCAGGGAATGGAGATGCTCCTTCTTTGCTAATGTGCGTGTGCGAGTTTATCAGCTGCACAAGAGCTGCTATGTTCAGATGAGCTGGATCCAGAACTCCAATGCGCCCTGACTTTTTTTCCTCTTACACTCTTGCGAGCACTCTATCTCAGGGGGCCGCGCCCTCGCAGACATTTGGTTTTTTAAGGGCAGCCTCCGGGGGCACTGCTGTGAAGTCCTGCCGAGGGAAATGGGCCACAATCCGGCAGCGAGGTGCTACAAATGGACAGCTCATGGCTAATGAGAGAAGTGCCAGCCAAGTAAAGACCGGCAGCACTGAGGCGGCTGACGGGAGGGAAGTTCTCCGTGGGGAGGCTCAGGAGAAGGACGCTGCTTCTTCGGGAGCCGGGCAGTGAAGCGTACCATGAACAGACTGAGCGGGGAGAGCAGCCAGCCTAACTACATGGAATGAAGGTGACCATCGAAATTTCCTCCGTCACAGATGGAAAAGAAAAGGTGTGCAGGAAGCGCACTGCGGGTGCCAGTGTGGGAAAGCAGTAGAAATGAGAAGGCCCCAGGTGTTCAGCTAGTGCTGTCCAGTCCCTTCTGGGCTCTGGATCAGAGCTGTTTCCGAGGCGTGAGACACTGTGGAGGGATGAGCCCAGAGGCATGATAGGGTCTTTGAAAGCCCAGTGAGGGAGCCTGGCTCTGCAAAGCGATAATACTCGAGTGTCACTGGTTGTGTGCGTCTGTTCCGCAGGCTGCATTTGGCCAGACCATGACAGGTTAATTTTCCAAGCCAATTTGGAGGTGGGCTGAATTTCCCTAATAGGCTGGTGCAGAAGCAGTGTGGGTGTGAAGAGAAGGGGCTGGGAAGCCGTGTGCTGCTTTGCTAAACCCAGCACTGGCTCCAGCGCAGACAGAAACGTTTGGCACCGGATTGGCCTGTGGTCCTGGAATGGCAGATTCGACAATGAACGGAAACCCTGGTATGAGCGGTGTTGGATAGAACTGCAGGCCGCTTCTCTGCTAAGCAGGTACACGTGGGGAACCCACATGGCACAGTAACTCACCAGTCATGGGCCACTGCCGAGAACTGCCCAGCAAACCAATCCAAAGAGCCTGAAAGGCAAGGTTCGAAAACGATATAATGGCTGCTGAGGGCACATCCCCAAGATGCCGAGGGGCTCGGGGCTAGGTAGGCAGAGATGAATGCAGCTAGCTGTAGAGTCTTTGTGTCTGAGGACGCACAGTGATGTAAAGCCAGAGTGTAAAACTCTCCTGCAGCCCGCTGCTCTGCAAACATTCCCCATTGGGGATCTTAAGGGCTTACCCAGAAGGACACTAGCTATATTACTAGGATTGATCCGTATCACACTTTGGCCGAGAGGCCTCCATCGTGATCAAGCCCCTACCGTGAGGGAGGACAAGCCAATGGTTTGGGAACTGGCCTGAGATCCGGGTTCAAATCTCTGTGCCATCACAGACGTTCCATGGGACCCTGGGCGAGGGCGTGTGGGAGCTGGAAGTATAGCTGCCAGCTTGTGTGGAGATGCTCCCCAGGAAGCAGCCAAGCCGCTGCAGAACAAGCAGAGGGACGGGCTAGCCACCCTGAGACGAACCCACCCAGGACCTTAGGAACTTCGCCCATCCTGCTGAACACAGCGTGGGGACATGGCTGCTCTCAGCTCATTGACTCGGTCAAAGTCAGCACGTCCAGGCAAGCTGGGAACACCACATCCAGCTGTCTGTGCCTCAGTTCCCCATCTGCAAAGGGAGGTAACACCCTTCTGAACTGCAAGACTAAACCTACCAAAACAGTGGGGTACTCGGATACCCCGGTGATGGATACCATCTGAGAGGGGGCATGACAGAGGCTATCAATACACCGGGAACAAGAGAGTCCCTCCCTGAAAGAGCTTATGACCTAGATGGACAGGACAGACGAGGGGTTCGACAGAGGCCCAGAGAGAGATGAAGCGACTTGCCCAAAGTCACAGGGCTGGTCAGTGGCAGAGGTGGGCTGAGAACTGAAGCCACGTGTCTTGACAATTCCCGGGCTCTAGCTCCTGGCATCTCCAAGTCAACAGTTTGAGGACTTCCAGAACTCAGTCATTGGTTAGAGGTTTATTGCAGGAGGGGGCGGGGGAGGTTCTGTGGCCTGCATTGTGCAGGAGGTCAGACTGGATGATCATATTGATCCCTTCTGACCTTAGAGTCTATGAGTTAGTGGAACCACCCGAAGAGGACAAGCATATCTCTGTAGCAACAGATCACTTTATGTGCTGGGCAGACACTCATCTAGCCAGCTGGGTGGCCACTGAAGCCAGCTTTAACTCTGCTTTTCAGTGCTGGAGTTGTGAAAAAGAGAGGGCCAAGGATCCGGATGTAAAATGCGGCACTTTCTGTGGACATCTGCTGGCCCAAACAAGTGCTCTCAGAAATGGGCATGGTGAGAAACCAGTTAACGGGAACGTCCACCTCACCGATCAGTTTCAATCGAGTAAGGTGCAGCCGTGCTTGTCCTTCAACAAGACATACCGCTCGATTTATAAAGCCATAGGGACAGGTCAAAATAGGCCCCAAATAGCTTTCAAACTCTGCAAACTACGAAGCTGACTTGCTTTCGCTGTACTGTTTCCCAGCCTCAATGAAGCCAACAATTAAGATTTGGCTTGGGGTTCCAAAACTTCCTTTCAGTGTTACAGACCGCAGAAACCCCAGGAAGGGTAAGATTTTAACTAGTGTAGCATTATCGAAGTTGGCCCCTATCTGGTCACCTCAGGGGGATATGGCCAGAGGCAGCTATAAATACACTGCGCTGGGGCACTTCTCCATTTCATGTTGTAACCCGCCCGGCTGCGCTGTTTGGAGCATTTTGAGAAACTCGATTAAAAATGTCAAACGGTCCCCTGCTTCTCAGCCTCACTGCAACGTGAACAAGAGCCCTCAAAGTAGGACACTGACACTCGAAACTTGCAATCACCAACTCACACCTGCAAACGATGTCAGCAGGCGTGCAGGACCAGTGCAGACACGGCACTCAGAGTGCAGGCCGGTTCTCGGGAGCGATGCCAGTAAAAGGGCCTGCAGATCTCCGTGCTCATTGGCGCCGTAAAGAACCTGCCTCTTGCTGAGCATGGGGGGATCCGGCACAGAGCTGAAATGCAAGCCAAGGGCAGGCCACGCCATTTCAGGAACCACAGTGAAAACTGTCCCTCTCGAGTGCCGTATCTACAGAGCTACTTTCCAGGATGGAAGTGCAGAGCTATTAACATACACTGCACCCAACCCAGGCTCTGGCAAACTGCCCAGTTAAGCAGACATGGTGTTGCTGAGCTTGCCGATCACATGGGATTTGTTCTGTTGTTGCATCGCATATAATCCTTCCTCCTTTGAAGAATTTCATTTACACCCAGAAAGCGGACCCACCCTGCTTGTTCTGAAGGGAAAAATTACCCAAGCCTGCCTCCATTGTCACGGCCTTTGGGAATGCCAAGGCAGAGGAAGCGCACTCCCATGCTGTCCTGAACTGGTGGTAAAACAAATGGAGTGGCTGGTATCAGCGCGTGGAGCTACTGAGCTCTGTGAGGGGAGCGGAGGAAAGGAAAAAAGGGGGCCATTTTCATTGAAGACCTGGGGAGCAGTGAACAAATAAAATGCAACTACTTTTCATTCGACCCTTAAAGACCCACATCTTCCCACCTAGAATTCAAACCTGGGCACGTGTCTCTTCAATTATGGCTACTTCTGAAACAAGTTCCAGAGGGGAGCCGTGTTAGTCTAGATCAGCAAAACAATCAAGGAGTCCTGCGGCACTTTTAAAGACCAACAGATTTATTTATCGCATGAGCTTTCATGGGAGAAAATCCCACTTCATCAGATGCTTGAAGCAATAAATAAATGTGTTAGTCTTTAAAAGTGCCCCAGGGCCAGGACTCCTCGTTTGTTTTTCTGAAATAAAGCAGCTACTAGACATCAGGGAAGAAAAATCAGGCTTGGTGCAACTTCACTGAAATCAGTGGGTTTTCCCAAGGGATGAAGTTGGCCCACTGGAAAGATGTGGATTTTCCAAAGAGGAAATCCTGAAGCTATTTTGAGTCGCTAAAATAGTATCTTATCATTGCAAATTCCCCTGGGCGGAAAACCCCCAGCTGGGGACATAGTGCTGAGTAATGTGCTAGCAACCCAAAGCTGATATTCCCAGGGAATTCAAGATTTCTTTCTACAGACACCTGTTATCAGATTTTAGCATTTCCTAAGGAATGCAATTCCTTCGGTTTGAGCCCTTCTAACAAATGGGGAACTCTCTCAGAGAAGGGGAATATGGAAGACCATTTCTTGTTCAAAGAAACCTTCCTGGGGCAAGGAAGCAGGACCTTGTGGGGCATGGACTCAGTAGATCTGGTTTCAATCCCACGCTGCTGTGGGACAGGGGGCAAATCATTCTCTCCTTGTGCCTCAGTTACTCATCTGTGAAATGGGGATAACAATTAAAATACTTCCTATATCACAGGGCGTGGTGAGTCCATGAATACTTGTGAAGTGCCGAGTACCACGGTGATGGGCCCCAAAGAAAAGCTTCCCTCAAGTTAGGCATGTGCATCTCAGGGCAGAATCTGGCTGTGTTCATTATACTATTTTAATAAAGCTGCCCAGGTCACCAACACATCAAGCTACCATGCAGAGAGGAGAACAGTTGCCATTTTCCCGCTGACACACGATCTTGCCAAATAAATGCGGATTTAACAAAAGTTATCCTTGTCCCAGAGCGAAAACAAACGCCACCAACGTCCCTGTGGGGCTGCGTCTTCTTTAGTCTGCTACAGAAATCAAAGCTCCTTATAAGTCCCAGGGACGGGTCTTTCCAAGTCAAACACAGGATTTCCAGAGTCACAGACCAGAAGGAACCACTGCAATCATCTGGTCTGACCTACTGTGTAACACAGGCCAGACCACCTCATTTCTGCATCGTGCCCATAAGCTATGACTGCACTAGAGCAGGTCTTCTACATGCCTCTAAGTCAGTCGCTCCCATGATTCGTCACCTTCTCTTTAAAAAGTTGCACCTCACTCATTTCGATTCCTAATGCGGTCAATATCAAAGAGGCATTTTAGGCACCTCTGACACAAACCCAGCAGCCACACCCTGTATTCCAGACAGGATAACCAGTAGTTTAAAAGGGCAGTGCGGCCTGATAATTCCCCGCTCACAGGCATGGGCAGGTAGTGACGGGACTACCCAACGCCAGACAGACGCTTCCCACCCCTTTCTCCTCACCTACCTGGAGAAAAGCAAACCTCATCTCATCCCACCGGACAGGAACGACACTACAATGGACTCACATTTAATAAGAAAGGCTAGGTTGGGCCAGGTCAGCACGCCCCAACGTGGGGGCAATGAAAGAAAGTATCTTATTACTGCACATGAAGCCCAAGAACTCCACTTTTTAGACTGTAAACTGCCTGGGCCAGGGGCACTCTTCAGGCTGTGTAGGCACACAGGTCCAGCAGAGCCTGATACCTCGATTAGACCTCGTGGAAGTACTGCGATACAAGTAACAGCCAAAAGAATAATCGCAGATACCAACGCTGAGCTGCGTACTGTCGCTTCTCCCCCGACCTACGGTGTGCACAATTCAGAGACCTACTTTCTGGATCTCCAACTGTGAGCAACTGGATAGGGGGATCACGCTAGATACCGCATGTGAAATTAACCGACTGAGCAACGGTCTGAATGCACCCTCCCTGGCCACCCTTCCACCTTCCTCCGTGATGTAAACTGCAGGATCACGTCCTTCGAAATAGTGCAAGACTTATTCTGTTGGAATGGCAAAGCAAGGCAATCCCAAGGGAAGTGGCTTGCTTAAAGCTGCCCAGGAAACCCAGCACAGAGCCAGGAGTGGTGTTGGAGCTAGACCAGGCCTTTACCTGCACGTCAGGCAGGAGACAGGGTACCAGGATCTTCAGATATCTCCTGTTAGCCCCAGTGTTTTACTGAGGTATCCGAATCTCCCCACAGACTGAAAAAGCACGGACTCGGTGGGATCTACCTCACCAGTTATTTCTTTAGGCCCCAATCCTGCAAATGGAGCCACATCAGCAGAGCTTTGGGTATACGCCGATTCTCATGGAAACCAACGCCCATGGCTTCCCCTGGACAAGATGGACTGCAGGATCGGACTGCAGTGATTCGCCCCCACTAAACAGCAAAGAAAACGGCACAAAGGTGGAGCGAAGTCATTTCTGTGACTTACAATTGGCTGCAGTTGAGCGCCCGGGAGCATGAACTGCATCTGCTGTGCAAACATGGCTGCCGCTGTCTTTTGCTGGATCAGATTGTTGCGTCCATTGATTTCGAGTTGAGTTTTTAAGTGCGGGGGAGGGTGGAGATATTTGCAGTTGTCTCGAGTACACCGGCCCTAAAAATACAAGGAAGCTGTATTTCAGTGAATGCAACACTCGGGAACAGGAAGAAAATCAATTATTGATGTGTCTGGATAACTGTAACAAAACTATCCGCTAAGAGGGGCATTCTGCTAAGCTATTCTGCCCCTTTTTGAAAGCCATCTGTTCTATTTTTATATTGCTGTGTTAGTTCTGTGGAAAAACCCAAACAATTCTACAGCTGCTGCACCTTTATGCGGCTCTCCTCAAATTAAACTGAAGCCTAAAATGTAGGTTTGCTAAAAACATGAAGAGATTCTTCCCAACCTAAGACAAACGGAAATATTTTCATTTACTAACAATAAAAATGACAGCGAGGACAATCACCATTTTCTCTGGCCCTGAGAATGGGAACGCCAGAGACTGGGTTGTTACACAAGTGAAAGTGAAACCTATTAGTACGAAGAAGTGAAATGGATCCCACTCATCTGCTTAAAGACCTGAGGGAAATATAAAAATTACACATAGCCCTGTGCAGAAAGTACATTTTGTTTTCAAAATTCATCCAGGGGGAATCACGGCAGAGCATTTGGTATCAGAGGGAATGGTGAACAGAACCGTGGCTCCTTTATAACCGTTTCCTTCTATTAAAAACAACAATCCAACTGCACTGCCAGAGGTTTTTCTTTTCACGCAACCACTGGGAGAGGTATTGCCTCCTGAGCAGTGCAAGCCGAATGATCTCAGGCCCCTAAATATCGAGTGAGATGATCATGGGACGCTTCCAAAATGCACCTCGAAAATGCCGCCTGGTTTAATAGCATTGGAACTAATGGGATGAACACACTGTACAATTTTCTGGTGCCTACAGAAAATTAATAACAAATTTGCTGACACTGCATATGAATTCTTTAAAAAACATAACAGTAACGCTTCTAATCCTATCTATTTATTCTCTCCCGAGTTATTTTTTCTTTCTGAAAAAAATATACCATGCATCTAAGTACAGAGACAGTCAGTCTTCTGGCACAGGAGCTGCTTTTTTTTGCCATCTTTCTACCGTGCTGAGAACAACGTGGTCACGTGCCTTGGTGCTTTGGGAATCCAAAGAATACATAATAATAGTTGTCATGTTAAATGACAGCAGGAATGAAAACATCACCAGTATTAGCCATAAAACAAGTCGGTAGAACAGCCACCGCGGGAGTTAGACGTCCTTTCTGAGCGCCTACGTTTGAAACTGAATTTGCAGCTTTCCCTTACATATATTAGCTCGAAGAGGTACGAAGGGGTTACTCACACCGGACGCGGGCCCTGCCAAGAACCCAATGACGGCAAAGCTCCAGTCCTGTGATGAGAGCCACACAGGTGGACGCATTAAGGTGCACGTGGATGCCAGTTCAGCCCGGTCGATCCCAATGTGGGACCAGGACCGTGCCTGACTTGGGGCTGGTTTTTCACTCTGCTAACCCGAAGGACAATGTTTAGGGTTTTTCAAAACTTAACTTTCCCAGGTGACGGTGCACAGCGAGGTCCACTCATCTACTTCTCACATTTACTCACATCAAAAAGCCAATCGGTTAACCGCAGAAAAACGTTCTCCCCTGAACACAGAGCATATTTCCCATTCCAACATAGCAAGGTAAAAACGCAGGCTAACCCTGGCCCCAAATCCAGATCCTTTCAGAACTTAATGGCCCAGATCCCGAGGTAAGTCTAAGCTCTGCTGAGCATGTGTGGGAGGCGCGGCTGTGAGCACTCTGAGCACATCGGCACTTAGCGGCTCCCCAAGGGTCGCTGGCCCCCAGGTTGGGGATGTGGGGTGCAGTGTGCTGGGAACACCCTTTGTAGGCCCCTACACGGAGGGAGGCTTGGGGCAGGCTGGCTTTCCCAGTTTTCCACCATCTGGGATTTCTCTACCCTAGCTAGGGTAGCTCTGCACTGAGCTCGCCCTGTCTCTGCTGGAGTTCAAGGCCCCCTCCCAGGGCGTTTTAGTCCACTCAGAAGAGGAGGGAGAACGATACAGAGAATTAACGAGAGTCCTGTGGCACCGTATAGACTAACAGATTTTCTTCCGCATAAGCTTTCGTGGGCTGCAACCCACTTCGTCAGATGCATCTGTGGGTTATAGCCCACGAAAGCTTATGCCGAAGAAAATCTTTTAGTCGACAGAGAATTAGTGTTTGCTTTGAAAACTCATCAGCTGTTTCCCCGGCCAAATGGATGGCGGTTGTAGTGACACTTCCTGCTCTCTGTAAAACATGTCGAGATGGCGTGGCCGACCCATGGCTGGCGAGTCACATGCGGCTCACGGAGCCCCTTATGCCAGCCCCCCTCCACTCTTTGCCTACCAGACTGGGGTGGGATGCTCAGAGCTTCTGCCCTGCCGCAGGCTGGTGGGGCCAGAGAATTCTGCCCAGTGGGGCGGGGAGAAGGCTCAGTAAGTTTGGCCACCCCTGGCTAATACGCTGGAAATCTATGTGGTTCCATATTGAATCAGCTGAGGGGGCGCCTCCAGAGCACTTGAGAACTCTGACAAACACCGAATACGCGTTTTTAAAAGCCACCACCCACCCTGGAGAGGACAGCCCTGCTCAGACCTACTGGATCGCTGACCAGGGCCCCGAAGCCAAGCAAATCTTCCCCGCGACACCAATAGCCTCCTGGATCCCACAGCTTTGAAGGCTGCTCCCCCCCTGAGTCCATCTAGCAGACGCAGGCTGGGATGTTGGGAGCCTGAGCGCTCCATGCAGCGACCATCCCTTGGGCACAACAGAACAGCTTGGAATTGGGGTTACTCTTTCCTCACCCGAGCTGGAGACAGCCACGAGCCTCTGGATCCCTGCACAAACAGGCAGGAGGGGAGGCGCATCCACAGAAAGGGGGCAGGATTCAGACTATACCCTGGAAGCTGTTGCAAGTGGGCAGAAAGTCACAGGCCCTTTCTAATCCACTCTGAAATGAGGGAAGGATTAAACAAGGTGTCTTGGCTGCGCGACATTATTCTGAGATGAACATTAAAAGCAAGGAACTCTGGGTTCAATTCCCGCTCTCCTGTAAAAGCCAGTGGGATGGGAAAACAACCCCCAAAGATCCCCATCCCTCCAGAGTGAAAGCAGATGCTCCCTCTGACTAGGGAGTGGCTTGTCGGCTTCCTACAGCAGAGTGAAACCCAAAAGCAAAGCGCTTTTAAGACGAGTCCCGGCTCCTCGGCAATCCAGGAAAGCGTGGGCCTCTGACGTGGGCATGACTCTCCCTGCGCAGGCACCTTGTGCAACGAGTGGGAAATGGCTCTGCCCTCAGTTAGCAGAGCTCTCACGGGCGTCGTCCTGCCCAAGGAGCAGGGCAATAAAGAATCTGTCTCGGTGCCTGGATAGTCTCTGCTGGTTTGTCCTTCCTGTTCACCATGCCCATACATGGATTGAAGAGCACATGCAGGCATGAAGCCCGGAGCCTGGTAGCTGCTCTTTAGGCAGACCCAGCCAGACACAAGTGCTGGAGTGAGGCCACGTTGGGTCACACAATTGGGATATCTCCGCAGCTCTCACTACAAGAGAACATGTGCAGGTCTGGTGGGCAGAGTCCCTGTAGCTCTAAGCCACACCTTCACCACATGGGACCAGCAACATCAGACCATGACTGGGGAGGCAAACGCCACCTGAAGTCTTCCCTGCAACTTCACTCGCCTGCTCCTCAGGATCTGGAGCTGGGCCTATATTTGAACAACTGCATGTAGTAAAAGCCAGCCAGCCGGTCTATTAGAAGTTAATATTTTCACGGGTTCATCAATAAGCCTTAAACATTCCTTCCCGCTGAGACTTGGCAGGCATGCCGTTGGACCGGGAAAACAGTCATTTCTACCAAATTTGGAATAAATCTGAGTGGATGTTTTTACGGGAATGGAGGACGGAAGAGCTACTGATTTTGCAAGCAGTATTTCTGGCCATATTTTATCGATTGAAAATGGCTTTGTTATTTAAACTGGAATTTTGCAGATCTGGGGAGGCTGGAAGTAGCTTTCTGAAAGCAGGCACTGTTCAAACTCAAAACAGGGAGTGCTACTAAACAGCTCAGTCTCCTGTGCCACAATTGAAACAGCAGGCCCTGATCTTGCAACTGGATGCATGTGGGTAGAACACACGCCCTTGCAGACTCTTGCTGGTTTCAATGGGAATCCACGTGTGCGCCGGGGTCTGTCGTGTGCAGGCATAGGGCCTCCAGACAGGCTTTCAGAGAGTTCAATCTGACTGACAGGTGACTTCAAGCTCAAAACCAGACTTTTCTCACATCCCTTGTCATTGTGAGAGATTAAAAACCTATTTCAAAAGCTCTCTAAAATCATGATGGGTTATTCACTTGTCATGTAACAGAGACTGGGGCTCCTGAAAACGGACACTAGCTTTTAGGGAACAGTGGTCTAATCAAACACAATCAAATCTACGTTCACATTTTTTAATGTCCCTAATTATTAGATGTTTTACCTGAAAATACTTTCAGAAACGTAATCGGAATGCTTCGAAATTCTCCACTCTCACTTGCTCATGCGATTTCCTGGTTTTAGGCTTCCCTGCTCACCGTGCAGAGCCCAGCAAGGACCCACGAATAAACAAACACGTTTCCAGCCAACCTCAGCCCTGGTGGGAGGGGACAGAACTGCACGTGGGCCTTTACCATCAAAACATTCCACGAACACTACCCCGTGACCCCCCGAAACCTGGAGGGGAACGTAAGTGAGGAATCTGAGTCGACGAGACAGGGCCGGTTTCTGGCCACCCAGTGATCCAGAGAGTGAGCTGGCTTTATGCCTCTCTGCCAGTACAGACCAGTTGCTCACCCTGGTGCCTGCAAGTCCAGTAGCCCATGGCTTGCATGATAACTCCAGTTCTGCTGGCATGAGGGATGAGCTGCACGAATCAGCATCTCACAGAGCAGCCCTGGGGTTGCTCTAACCTTAGACCTGGGAGTGGCCTGGTTCCCGGCTGGCTCGGGAACCCAGGGAGTCACCCAGGGGGGCTCACGTCTCCCAAGTGCCAAGCTAGCAGGAGACAGCCCTGGCCCAGACTCAGCAGAACCCTGCTCAGAGAAGAGGCAGCCTGTTGGGAAATGCAGTTTTTGGGGCACCACAGGGAAGTTGAGTGAAAAGCCTTCAGAGCTGCCTGTCCTTTGGCAAAGAGGAAACACCCGGCGCATGGGGCACAACTCCTATTCTCCCCACCTGCAGTGCATTGGGAAGTCAGCCATTGTGCTGCAGTGCCCTGGCCCTGGCCCTGCATGCTGACAGCTGCACCCGGTGCAGATTCACTGAAATAGTTTGATTCCTCCCTTTTCTAGCCCTGCAACATTAACTCAAGAGGAACACATTCCCTCCTTCCCTGTCCCAGGGCAACGCCTGAGCCAGGGAGCCATCAGCTAGCCACAGAGTCTGATGCTGGCCTTAAAAACAGGCTAAATGCAACAAGCTTTTCCAGTGCCTCACAAAATGGAGGCAGCCTCTGAAGACAGGTGTCTGCCGGCTCTGGCCACAGAAGGTGGGAGACAGCTATGAAGGCAGCACTCCTCCAGGCTGTGCAAGTGGATATGAAAACCAGATAATTAAGAAGCATTTGCAAAGCTCTCTTCTCTTCCTTCTCCCCACACAAGCTCTCCTTTCCCGCCGGCTCCTGGCGTGCAGATGCTTTTGCACTGCCAGCTGACGTCGCGCGGCGGTGGCACATGCTGTAAGCGGTTGGCATCTGATGCTGGCTAACACGGATGCTGGAGAGGGAATCCTACGCTCTGGTTACTCCAACCAGCTGTTTCTCGGGTAGCTCTGAGAGGAGGAATTTTATCTCCTAAGGGAAACCTGCACAACACATGATGTTTGTAAGTGCAGGGCTGTGCCCTGTCGTTTGCACCCGAGCTTGGAAGCATGAAAATGCAAACCTCCTGGGTGCCTGAGGCAGGCCAGAAGTTTGTAAGCAGAACCAGCGAGAACATTCTGCAGGAACTCTTTTGGCGTTGGCTAGAGAAATCAGCCAGAACTAGCGTCTAAGGTCCCACCGTACACCGTGGAGTTTGTCTCCATTCTACTTGCTTCCAGAGGGGTAGCCGTGTTAGTCTGTATATAGCAAAACCAGCTGAAATCCTGCAGCACCATAAAGATTAACAAATTTCTTCGGGCATAAGCTGCATCTGATGAAGTGGGTTGGCGCCCATGAAAGGTTATGCCCGAAGAAATTTGTTAGTCTTTAAGATGCCCCAGGACTCTGGTTGTGTATTCCCATTGCTGGAATTCTGCATGTGTGTTTTGGAGCAGATGAAGTTTTCCAGATATTGACGAGCACCTTGCACGCTCTCACTCATTTATCACGAAAGAAACGACATACTTGTTGTTTGCGGTGTAGCATTGCCCACAGGCCCCTGTCAGGATCAAGTCCCACAAAAGGAGACTCCCTTCCCCGGAGGATCTTCCACTTGGTTCCTGACAAGATATAAGAGGTGAAGGAGACAAACCAGGAAGGGAGGGCGCACTCAGAGCACAGCTCGCCTGAAGGACAGCATTCCCTGCACCAAATGCTCATTTTTCCTACGTCTTTCCAGAGAGAATGAAGTGCTCCACGAAAAGCTGCTGAAATACTCTGTGGATTCCCCATTGTCATTTACGTCAAAACCAGCCGTGTCCTCACACAATTACAGTCAGTCTGTGAATGCCACAGACCCTTGATGCGCCCTAGGAATTAAAGTGGTGAGAGTCGAATCACAGCCACCCCCCCAGTGCTCCAACGCATGCCTCCGACTCCTGCACTTGACATCACACAATGTGAGGTCGAAAAGCAAAACAGGAGTCGGCGGCTGAACCAGCCTCATTAAGGGGCATTTGATTCACTCCTCCTCCTTCCAGTGCAAAGGCGGTCTGGTCTGAGCAACACCAATGTGCAGTTCGGTCCGACTGTCCAACGAAACGAGTGGTGAGAGTCGAATCACAGCCACCCCCCCAACGCATGCCTCCGACTCCTGCACTCGACATCACACAATGTGAGGCCGAAAAGCAAAACAGGAGTCGGCGGCTGAACCAGCCTCATTAAGGGGTATTTGATTCACTCCTCCTCCTTCCAGTGCAAAGGCGGTCTAAGCAACACCAATGTGCAGTTTGGTCCGACTGTCCAACGAAACGAGAAAATGGGCGGCATCTTCTATTTCCAGAGGGTGACCTAGGTTACAGCGAGGAATATCCAAATAGATTACGAGATATTTGAGGTTTCAAAGTATATGGTGTAAAATGCTAGAGAGGGAAGATGAATTTAGCACATATTGGGCAAAGATGACTCAGATTGAATAATGGGAATCCTAAAGAGGATGGATGCTATGCAAAAAGGCTGCCCGTGAAAATGGAGCTTGCTAAAAATAACACACCTACTTCTACTTAAAGTGGTATGTCATCAAAAGCACATGCCAGATGGATTTTGCAATAACTGGGCGAACAGCAGTTTTGAGCTTTCACTTCTTTAAACTTCCCATCTCTTGGTTCCAAAGCAACGTTTCTGTGAGGTTCTGAAGACGGATTACAAACACTGCAAGTGGATTTCCCAAGGCCCTCAGTTCTGGCCTAGCTCTGTTCTCACAGAATTGAATAGCTGGACTGGACTCCTACTGAGTGGAAGCAAAGTTAGATCCATGCTGAGTCCTTCTGAAATTCCCACCCTTGTATGGCTCAAAAGAGTATTTCCAGAAAGGTAACAAAATGCTGCTCTGAATATTTCTTATCACTAGTTATGGACTTGGTTCAGTTAAAAAGAAATCTAGTGATCCTGGCTGGATTTTTTTTTTTTTTTTTAACTGAATTGTACCTTCAGTTTTTAATTGTGCTCTTTTCGATTCAGAAGCAAGGTGCTGAGGACAGCACAAAGGTGTTTAGATCTTTTGTGTCATTTACTGACCACAAGAACATCCGTTATCTCCCCCTGGCCCCCAATCTTCCCATCGAAAGAGAAATGCACTGTCATCGCCCGCTCAATGTAGCTGCACAGAACTTTAACGGCAAAACCTTAATCCGTAGCACACACACGGGCGGAAATTCAGACCACATTTATCTAAAAGGTTTTGGACCCTGGGGACTGAATTTCCACTGGCTTCAACAGGTGCTGGGTTTTGAGCAAGTCTGGATTTGGAGTGGAAGTTGCCATTTTGCATGGTTGGAAGCCAGAGACGCTCAGTAGTTACGACTGAGTTTTGCTTGGAGTTCTTTTGAAATGGAAGCACCCCACCACCACCCTCGCTGAGCATTGCTGTGAACGTGTGTAAGGCCACAAGCAAAACAAAGAAAAGTCTTTGCACCAAACCCTCCGAAATGCCGAATTTAGACTGTTTTTCTACATGCAACAATAAGGCATAGTTCTAGGACTCTGAGTGAGAGGTTAATGATGAAGCAATTGGAGAGATTTTAGTTCAAGTATATTCCATCTTCAGTCTCCCCTTGCCTTGGAAGATCAGATCAGGGAAATAAAATCAGCCTTTTATCTTGTTCAGGAAGTTAGAAAGATGCAAAAGGAAAGGAAAGTGTCTCAAAGACAAAACTCCTTGGCTCTAGCATATTCTTTAGCTTCCATTTCTCACCCTAGTCTAATAACTTCCAAACTTGGATTTTTGTGCTTCAAAGGGATATGAAAGGAGCAGCGGAAGAAAAACGTAAGTGTAATTTTTGTAAATGTATCTGCATACAGTACTAAAGCTGGCAATAATCAATTGAGAGGCTATTTAAATACCTGCAAAGAACCCTAGATACCTAAAACTGTTTACCTAGTCTCAATCTTTCCCCTGCTCAGACCTACGTATTACATAGCAAACCTGCAGGATTTACAAAAACCGAGCACCGAAGAGTAATGAGATTATAACCTATTTACTGCGTGAGCGTACGTCTTTAACTCACGGGAGACACTAATGGAATGCCGCTGCGCCGACTATAAAACCGGCCCCACCATCCGAACACCCGGAAAGATGTAAACTGATTGCTGTTCGCCACGGCGCTGTCACGTAGGCTTCTTTTGCACGGTCCAGAGTGATGATGAATTTTCACGGAGAGTCTGAAATTGCAGCCATCACTCAAATGGCTCAGAGTCACGTGAGTTTTACGGCGCTGGAACCAACAGAGGGACTGGCCCCTCTGACTGCAATAAGACTGTGGGCCCAGGGCCATGTGTATGCAGTGAAGTCGTATGAACATCACTTCCCTTTCCTGCCCAACACCATTAAAACCAAACAGAGACCATGTCACAACTAACTCTTTACCGACTGCATAATGTTACTGTGTTAGATTGGACACAGGGGCTATGTCTACACTTGTAAATTTAGGTCGACTTTAGCTAAGTCGACTTAGCATGTCTACACCTACATTTTAAGTCAACTTAGGGGGGAACTTACAAAGTCGACCTACAGCGTCCACACTGGACGCTTAGGTCGACTTCTAGGGGCTAGGGGGACCTTGAGCAGGTCCATGGTGGCAGGGGGGGGCACCCCTTGCCCAGTGCCAGGGGGCTCAGCCTTTGCCCCATTGTACCTGGGTACAATGGGGCAAAGGGGGACAGGGACCCTGGCAGGGCATAGGGGCAGGGCGTGGGGGGGCATGCCAGGCTCCCCCTGTGCCCTCCCGCCCGGCAGGGAGGGCAGTGGGGGAGTCCTGGAGTAGCCCTAAGTCGACTTAGGGCTACCCCAGGTCTACATTGGCTTAAGTCGACTTTAAAAAGTCGACTTAAGCCTTAAGTCAAACTAAAAGGAGGTTTAATAAAGTCGACTTAATTTTCCTTAAGTCGACTTAAGCAACTTGCTTAAGTCAACGTAAGGAAAGTGTAATGTAGACACAGAGTAAATTAAGTCGACTTAATTTACAAGTGTAGACGCACCCATAGAGAGTTGATGCTCAGCCATTAGCCACCGAGGAAGAACTAGGACACCAAGTAAATGTACACTGTGAACAAAACCTTTTTGCATCTCCTGTTCTTTTGGAAAATACAGAAAAGCTATTAACTAAGTCAGAGGGTTCCTCAGGACACGGACGTACTCTGCTGGGACATAAATGTGATTATCTAGATAAGTGCCACCGTCACTTACCACTGCTTTGGCCTTCAGCATACGTCAAAATAGCTGTCATGTCTCTTCAAGATAAGCAGTGTGGTGAAACTCACTGCAGGAAAGAAGGTGCATAACACAATCTGCATTTAAAGCTACTTCTGTTTCAAAAGAGAGTGATGCATTTATGCCACCACCCTTTTCCACTACCCTCTTCTTTACAGCTGAGAGTTAGGCAAAGCCATTAGCGACAGCTTCAGAATAACACACACTTCTGACAAATCTTGTTCAGTGCAGCAGACTGTTTATTGCCCTCTGGCATAAGCACACACACCACACAGCTGAAATTTCCCATATCCAGCGTCTTCTACACGCAAAGGTTACCTGCATTTACTGTATGCTGGCAATACTGCAGACTCAAAATAACCAAAAGGAACAGAGGATATGCCCGACTCCAGTTCACTTTGCAGTCAGGTAAGATGAAAGTTTCTTGGAATGAAGTTTACTTCTGCACACAGTTTTCTGGAGGAACTCACAATTAGGGATTTAGTTGTGCACCTGGAAAGCCACCACCAAAATGGAGATTTTTCTCCCAAGTACTGCGTTCTTACAAATTCAGAACAGTTATTTGCTAGGGGAAAAACTACTGAGTGCCTTCATTACATTTTTATGACTGGCAACTTTTTCCAGCTCTATTCTACAGCCAACCCCCCTCTTTCTTTAGAGCACTGGTACAGTCTGTTACATTCAGTGAAAAAAATGGATTGATTTTAAACCTAGTTAGCTTGTGCAATGTTTGCCTAGTCCAGCCAATGGGTAGTGTTTGCCTTGCTCTGGAAATACACTTGGACAGCACAGGATACATTTTTGTGAGGGTGGGGTGAACTTTAGAGCCAAAGAGCAACGAGACTAGTTCCATGAAAGAGGGGAATAAAATGATGACCAAAATCTTCTTCTAAATGGCCATCATTCCATTCTCTCACACGCGGTTTTGTGGCGTACATTGATATTAAAAATATATCTGAACCGAGGACACACTGTACACACAGGAACGGATCATAAGTTATTCTAGAATCGTGCAGCTATTTTTACTGATCATTTTTTCCTTTCTTTAAGGCACTACTCAACTGCATTCCTGGCTTCTGGGATGCTGAAAACACAGCAAAAATTTCCTTCATTCATATGAAATCACACATTGGTTTTTCAAAGCAAATACCTTTATCAAACATTCCTTACTACAACACTGCTGGAGTTACTGATCAATACTAATTAGGCCAGGAGGTGTTCACATTATGTTCAGCCCTACAGGCACCAAAACATATTTAGGAGGAGGACAGGAAGCACATGAAAATTTATAGTCCTCAGATTTCTAGGGAGGTGAGTTTCAATCTTACCAGTAAAGCACAGAAGTCCATTTTACCTGGACAAAGGAAAGGCTGGCAGTTAATTGATTTTCTTTCTGTTATAATACCCAAATTATGAAAATAGGCTATTCTCTGGAGTAACGCTGCACAAGCCTGTCTGCATAAAAGCTTCAGATATCGTCCATCCACCTTTGGTCTCCTTTAGGATCCTCCCTGTAAACTGCTATTCCCCAGGCTGGCTTTGCAAAATACCAAATGTAGTTTCTCTTGTCCCTTAAACCACTTTTTCATTGCAAATCCCCTAATCCAATTCTACAACTTTCACTGGCTGATTGAATCTCTGTCAAGGTCAGCCGGGAAGCTGATGTTTCTAACCATCTTCTACTGCGTCTGCTGAATGTTACACTGTAGAAAGAGCAAGCCAGGCAAGTACATTAAAGCCCAGGAGAATAAATGTTAAAACAGGACGTCCATGAATATAAATACAGTGCACGTAGCGTATGAGGCTGCCTCACTCTTGGATGCAGACTCGCCCCACAGATGTCAGCATGTGCCAAACACAAGGCTGGTGTAACTCGGCTGACTTTAATAGCGTTGGTTACACCAAACTGGGTGGGGTGGGGCTCTTTGCTGTCATCTGTGTCTACTGGTCCAGGGAATTTCTGTTCTTAGGCCGCCAAGCAGGCAGAACCCACCACCACGGTCCAGGCCAAAAAACCCCTGGAGACGAAGACAGCATCACAGGGCTTGGACGGAGCCTCCTCTGTCCCACGTGGGGTTCAGAGCCGGCCGCACAAAACCAAGGGGGGCCAAGGATCAGCAAGATGACAATGGCTCATCTGGATACGTATGGCCCCCTGTGCAGAGGGAATCTCCCACCCCACACGTGGCCCAGGGCGAGGCAGCCAGCTGTGCTGTGAGTGGCTGGCGCACTGCAGTCACATCTACTTCAAGCTGCCTTATGATCTTCGCAGCACTCAACGGCGGGCGTCCCCAACCCTCCCCTGGTGTCTTCTCAGTTGCATGTGGCTGTCATGCAAGACACAGCTACGTGGAAGGGAGGGTCTCCCTCCACACAGCCCAGCAGGTTTGCCAGCATGCTGTGCAGGTGAATGGGGGCCCCACGGCTTAGCATCCCTTTCTTAGCATGCCATCATGCCCTGGCACCTCCTGGAAGGGGGTCTGGCAGGTTCCCTCCCTCCCACACCCATGGATGTGTGCGGCGTCCCGAAAAGCGCTCAATTCTTGCCAGGCTAGGGGATGAGCCTGCACCTGGGCTCTCACCCCATCCCTGCTCGGCTGGATTTCTAGGGCACCCAGTCAGAATGCAAAACTCTTTTAAGGTCACCGGCTTGGTCTAAATTACCCTGCCACCCCCCCAAAGCAGTGACCGGCTCCTCTGTGCTCCACGAGCTCCATGCTCTTTGCAGCCACCACACAGCTGCCAAAGCGTGTTTTGATACCACCGGGCCATGGGCGTGTCATGCGCCGGAGATCGGACCTTGCTAAATTCTACTGTGGCTCACTCAGAGGAACCCACCAAAGGTGAACCGGGCGGGAACGCTCAGACTCACACTCACGGCAGGCAGGAAGGGTTTTGTCTTTCAGTAGAGCTGGCTGGAAAACGCAATGTACAAATCTTGAACAAAAAACAGTTCTTTCAAAATTTTTCAGTTTTCCCACAAAATAAAAGCTGAAAAAAAAAATGGTTTTTGAAAACCAACCATGTTTTTTCCTCCCCCGTCTCCTAAAAGAAAAAGAACAAGGAAACTCAAAACCCACGATTAAAAAACCCATAAAATTTTAAATTTCAATAAGGACAAAAATGTTCCATGAAAAGTTTGACTGGAAACCCATTTTTCAATAAAAGTATAGGGATGACAAATGGCTAGATCTGGAAGCAATGCTAACACATCTTCTTTCTTATTGCATTTCAAAGAAAAACAAAACGGATATAAAAAAAGGAAGTTGTGTTTTATTTAGACCCTGGCAAAAACACAAACAATCCACTATCTGAGAATTAGCCCCATTTTTGTTTGTGTTGTTGCTTAGCTCAGAAATCAACAGCTTAATAGACAGAAACAGTTTCTTAAGAAAAAACAAAAAAAGGAAAAACAATTCCATCTGGGCTGACAACTTAAAAGGAGAGTTTTCAGTCTGAATAAATAATGATTTGCATTTCCAGTATGTTGGGTGCTTCCTCCTCACAGCCTAACGGGCTTCAGTAAGGTCATCAGCCTCTTTCATAAAAGGGAAACTGAGGTGCAGCGGGACCAGTGACCTGACCGAGGTCATGTTCACCAAATATGAGTGGAGACGTTAGAGAACAGGAAAAGATGTTGCTGGATGGCTGTAACAAAACATGACTATTTCCTCGAATTCAGAATGAGAACAGAGAGGCAGCCAAAAAGGAGAGGGAGACAGAGCCGGCTGCTCCCTAAAACAAGAGCCTCGACTCACCATCTTACCCTGGGCTGGCTGCTGAGCCCCGCTTCCCTACAGAGCTTCTGCCCGCAGACGGACCAGGGAAACGCCAGAGAACTGAAAAGTGAGATCGCAGTTTTCACAACCACGAGGAACAGAAGCCAGGTCTCTCAGACCTCGGGCCCACGTTCAGCCCACTATACCACGGGTGTCCTGGGCTGAGATAGTTTGCTCTGATCAGCAGAGTTCACAGACGAAAGGTCATCACCTCTCTATGCTCCCCAACCCAGCCCTTCCATGGCCCCTAACACATGGTGTCCTTATCCGTTACTTCTCTACCACTTCCACTCCTCAGATCCCTCCACCCTCTCTTACACCAGAGTCCGTCCTTTCCGGCTTATTCAGTTCCACCCCCAGCTGAATGCTCCGGAGGAAAGTCCCTGGACATCACTGATTCGCATATGTTCTCCCTCCTCCTCCAGCTCCCACTGTGCCCTCAGCAAACAGCAAGTTTCCTCCAGCCTGGGTGACCTGCACGCTCACAGATCCAGCCTTTGACTCGGGCAGGCCAAACGGCACAGACTATTGAAGGAGAATCTTAATTTCAGGGCTGGATTAAGGGGCCCCAGGCTGCCCATTTTCATGGGCCCCCCACTGCAGAGACCAGCCTGGGGGTGAGGTGGCCTAGCCAGCATTGCAGGGCAGGGTCAGGGATTAGGCTAGGCTAACTGCCGGGGGGGGGGGGGGAGCAGAGGGAGGGCTGACCTGCATTAATCCAGACCTGTTTATTTTGCTCAGCCCACCAACCTCTCCATGCAATTAAACTCGACGTTAGCTAGACCACGTTCCTGGCACCTCCTGGGATGAGGCACCGCTCCGGCAGACCAGTTCAGCTCCCAACAGTTTATCAAGCAGCGTTTCGGCGTCACCGACAGAATGGGTGTGTGGTTTGTGCCCTGCGATGCCAGAGCAGAGGAAAGGGATCCACCTGAACAAGGGCCTGATGCTAATTTGTGAACACAAAGTCCCCTCTTCATGTGACCCAGTAGCATCTCCCCACGCTTCCCTTTCCAGCTCCTTGACCCCCAGCTCTCTGCTCCTCCCTGCAGCAGAGGCCCAAACCCTCCACATTTGCAGCCACGTTGCTGGAGGTATCTGGGTCACCACCCATGTTTATTATTACTACTGCTGCCAAAATGAAACACAAAATGTGACCCAGAGTGGGCCATCTAAGCCTGCCTCTCCCAGAGAAAACAGCAGCAGGTCACACAACCTGCCTCTCAGAGGTCTCACAAGTGCATCCTTTGGGGAGCTGGATCAGCCTGCCCTGAGCTCCTGCGCCTTCCAGCTGCCCGTGAAATCAGGCTGTTGGCTGAAGAATGGGCTATGGTGGACAAGCCACGAGGGTGGCTGCTTGTCCGCCAGATTTCTCGGATACCCTCTTACCATGGGAGCTGGCTGAACTGGGAAGGGAAACACAGCCTGCGGTCACTTCTCTGGTCTAAGGATTTCACCAACAGCTCTGCTCGTTGGCAAGTTATCCCTGCCTCAGAGTCATTTGGTGTGTCCCTATGGGGGAGAATGCCCCTAAAGGCCAGCAACTTGTCTCCGGTTGGCCAGGCCCATAAGAGGAGAAGACAGTGAGTCTGGCTCAGAGATGGGGAAGAGCAGGAAAAGGAACAGGCCAGGCAAGGCCCCCTCATCGCCACCCACAGAGGGGGCAGGAGGAGAGAGAAGAAGGTATGGACTGGCAAAGCCTCATCCCCCAGCCTGCATACTTCCATCGGCATGCCAGGGAACGCACGCTTCACTGGATACGGACAATGCACAAGGAGCTCCCTCTTTGCGGCAGCAGGCGACTGTGTCAACACCCCACCTGGGCTGCGCCATGCAGCAGAGCTACCTGCTTCCCCTTTCCTGGGGTACGGCCAAGTGGAGAAGAGGCTGGCTCTGGGCGACTCAGCGTGCCATGCTTATTCCCCTAAAAGACGGCAAACCTGTAGGTGTAGGAGCCCGATTCACAAAAGCAGCCTGTGTCGAAAAAGCCTAGAAATTCCTCCAAGTAGGCGGCCAGGGTGCTGCTTGAATCTCTGGTTCTATGGCCTTAATGCTGCTAGCTCAAGGAGAGGGCGTCCAAATGACAAGGGATTTGGAATGACGGGAGAGGCATTGAGGTGAAAACCCCGTTCACGCTGAGCAAACATGCCCCCGGGGTTTGCTTTTAGCGCGTGAGAGATTTTTATGACCTGCTGCATGATCCTTTGAGAAGCAACGTGTGCACTTTCATGTTCGACTCTCAAGTCATACAGGGTTCAACGTCGCCTTTTTTGTAAAACAAAATCCCCTCAAACAGGCTCTTGAAATAGCATCTGGCACCAGAAAGCAGCTGCGTGGCTGAGCTCAGTTACGCTGTGAAGTGAGCGGACGGCCTAGGCATTTGTTTAAATATTTGTGGAACAGTACGTGTGGGAGCATCCAGCGCACAGACGAATGAGAACTTTCTCTAAACCTCAAATGGCTTCTGGAAATGCAGCGCCTTAGCAATAACCCAACATACGGGGCAAAAACCCCCAAACAAAGTCTCCCCTCACAATTACTCCTGCATCAAAACTTGCTTCGTGTTCTGCGAATGTTCCCACTCACCAAGTGAGCCCACTTTGTGGAAGTTAATGGGAGTTTTCCCCTGACTTACGGAGAACAGGATTGGGCCACATGTGAGCAAAGTTAGAGACGCGCTTACGTGCCTGGGAGACTCCAGGGCCTTGAGGCAGGCGTGTGGATCCAATTCATTCTCACACGTGGCATTCGAATTAAAATGTGACGCATGCTTACTTTACCCCAGATGTGCAGGCGATGGACGATACTGTTCTCGGACCCATCGCCTGTGCAAAGCCAGAGAGGGTCACAGGGCACTTTTTTATTGTATAAAAAAACCTCAAACCCTGCACGGGTATTTTTAACTGGATGTCGCGGGCCACCAGCACAGATAGCTGAGCTTGCTGTCCAGCATACTAAATTCTGCTGTTCATTGTTTAAAAGTTGGTTGTTCTTTCATCCTGTGTTTAACACACAAACTCAACCACAGCGAAACCTTGAAGGATCTGGACTAATTCAAGAGTTTCCAACATCCCCACAAACTATCACCTGCATTGCCTCGAGGCTCTGCTTAATGCAGAGTCACTCCCCTTAGCCAAAGGAAATCCGTCCCGCTGTTCTGAAAGGGGGTCAGATTAAATCCATTAAATAACCAATCATCTGTGTTGCCACAAGTTGTGTGATGGCTGAAAGCATGTACGGAGGACATCTAATGATTGTTTGATCTGCTCAGGCTGACCTAGAGACCTAGAAATATGGAGTATCTATGGTGATACACTGGGCCAAGCCCCCCAGTCTAAAGATCATGTGTGATGCCAGGAAGAAGAATTAACGGTTACTACACTTTGCAGAAACCATGCCTTCAGCTTAATTCCATGCACCGCCCCCCCACAATTAAATCCATTCCCAAACCTTGCATGTTACAAGAGCTGCAAGACAGAACACTGAAGAGTTTGTAAGGCTTCCTTTGTAGGGTATCAACTTCCCCCTACAGTATGCAAGATCGACCGGCCCAGAACCCCTCACCTAAGATATGCCACGGTTGCACTGGTGTAAATCTGAGTAGTTCTGTTGAGGTTGCTGGTGTGCCGCTGGACGTACACCTGTCCCCCTAAGTCAGATAGGAGCAAGACAGCAGCAATAATGCCCATCGCTAAGCAGGTGTGTAGTTTGCTGAGGGATTTTTTTTTTTTTTTGTACTCTGCACAACAGTATCTAAGTTTTGGAGCCTGCGGAAGAACAAGACAGCAACCTGGAAAACCCCGATGAAAACCCCGTAAGTACAGGCAAATGAATCTATTGGCTTATTGGGGCAGCAGCTGTTCTAACAGCTCACACTCCACAAACAGATCCAAGTTACAGTGTGCCGCTTCTTCCTCTATTACAGCTTCGCTCCCCGCTCTCAGCACTGGCTGGGCGCTGCTTAACAGACTCCAAGCCACCCACGCTCTGAAGAGGGGTCGCTAGATTGCAGTCAAGGGGAGGGAAAGAATCCAGGGAGTCACATTCCAGAGGACGGCAGCCTTCATCCAAACAGCAGCTGGCACGATCTTGAAAACGTTACTCGGTAAACCTGCAGGCACCTGCCCCCTCCTAGCTCTGGCTATTGGCAATTCAGCAAACCAGACCCCACAGCTCTCTAAAAGGCAGGAGCTGAGACCAGGAAGATATCCTTCTTTGCCAAGATCAGGGCCGTGCAGGATGAAAGCCAGCTTGCCCTGATATTGCTTATTTATATCC
Source organism: Pelusios castaneus (assembly GCA_007922175.1). NCBI lineage: Eukaryota > Metazoa > Chordata > Testudines > Pelomedusidae > Pelusios > Pelusios castaneus. Next base: position 3,396,415 of record ML685771.1, read on the forward strand.
ACGCAGAAACGGGTCCCTTCCTGATCTGGCTAGCAACAGATTTCTCTGTCAGCCCACATGACCTCTCCTGAGGACATCTGCAGTGTCTAGGCCACATGGCAGGAATAGCTGCCATGTCATTGAGGAGTCTGGAATGTGGCCTGACTGCAGTGTCTGGCGGCCAGTGAATTCCCGGGGGAAGGGGTGTGCTCCTTGTTAGAATGGATAGATTGACTCCTGCTAGACCTATCTCTGTGCAAACCTTCGCATCAGCTCCTCTGTTAAAGAAATGGGTTACTAAGACTTTCCCCCCCTAACAGGACTGTTTCCTGACTGGCCCAAAATACCACCACATAAACTCTCCCACCCACTTGCAACAGATTTCCAAATCTAATACACAAACTCCGCTCTCAGAAAGGCTTTTGATACTAATTACAGACAGCTCCACAAAAATAATGCTCCTTCATGTTACACCAGGCCCGGGAGATTTTGGTGGTTGTATTCCTTCCTCTTGTTCAGTTGTGTTAAAGGAGATCAGGGTTCCCGAGCGCCAAGCACAGCACAAATACCCGGGGAGGGACCGCTCTGCTCTGGAAGAGTTTACAGACTGTCTAAAAGAGACAAACAAACAGAGCCCTGTGGCACTTTTAAAGACTAACAGATTTATTTATCGCATGAGCTTTCGTGGGAGAAAATCCCACTTCGTCAGACGCTTTGAAGATGGGAAATTTACAGAATGGGAGGAAATCTTAACACCTATTTTGATTTGCTGTTACAGCCTGACCTGATCCTATGTCATAAGAACATAAGAACATAAGAAAGGCCGTACTGGGTCAGACCAGAGGTCCATCTAGCCCAGTATCTGTCTACCGACAGTGGCCAGTGCCAGGTGCCCCAGAGGGAGTGAACCTAACAGGCAATGATCAAGTGATCACTCTCCTGCCATCCGTCTCCATCCTCTGATAAACAGAGGCTAGGGACACCATTCTTAACCCCTTTCTGGCTAATAGCCATTTATGGACTTAGCCACCATGAACTTATCCAGTTCCCTTTTAAATATTGTTATAGTCCCAGCCTTCACAACCTCCTCAGGTAAGGAGTTCCACAAGTTGACTGTGCGTTGTGTGAAGAAGAACTTCCTTTTATTTGTTTTGAACCTGCTACCTATCAGTTTCATTTGGTGACCCCTGGTTCTTGTATTATGGGAGTATTTAAACAACTTTTCCTTGTCCACTTTTTCCACATCAGTCATAATTTTATATACTTCTATCATGTCCCCCCTCAGTCTCCTCTTTTCCAAGCTGAAGAGGCCCAGGCTTTTCAATCGTTCCTCATACGAGGCACTCTCCAAACCCCTAATCATTTTAGTTGCCCTTTTCTGAACCTTTTCTAGTGCTAGAATATCTTTTTTGAGATGAGGAGACCACATCTGTACATAGTATTCGAGATGTGGGCGTACCATGGATTTATATAAGGGCAATAATACATTTGCAGTCTTATTTTCTATCCCCTTTTTAATGATCCCTAACATCCTGTTTGCTTTTTTGACCGCCTCCGCACACTGTACGGACATCTTCAGAGAACTATCCACAATGACTCCAAGATCTTTTTCTTGACTCGTTGTAGCCAGATTAGCCCCCATCATATTATAGGTATAGTTGGGGTTATTTTTTCCAATGTGCATTACTTTACACTTATCCACATTAAATTTCATTTGCCATTTGGATGCCCAATCACTTAGTTTTGTGAGATCTTTTTGAAGTTCTTCACAATCTGCTTTGGTCTTGACTATCTTGAGTAGTTTAGTATCGTCTGCAAACTTAGCTACCTCACTATTTACCCCTTTCTCCAGATCATTTATGAATAAATTGAATAGGACTGGTCCTAGGACCGACCCTTGGGGAACACCACTAGCTACCCTTTTCCAATCTGAGAATTTACCATTTACTCCTACCCTTTGTTCCCTGTCTTTTAACCAGTTCTCAATCCATGAAAGGACCTTCCCTTTTATCCCATGACAACTTAACTTACGTAACAGCCTTTGGTGAGGGACCTTGTCAAATGCTTTCTGGAAATCTAAGTACACTATGTCCACTGGATCCCCCCTGTCCACATGTTTGTTAACCCCTTCAAAGAACTCTAATAGATTAGTAAAACTCTAATAGATTAGTACACTCCCCTGCATTTAATTTCCTCCCATTCTGTAAGTTTCCCATCTTCAAAGTGTCTGACGAAGTGGGATTTTCTCCCATGAAAGCTCATGTGATAAATAAATCTGTTAGTCTTTAAAAGTGCCACAGGACTCTGTTTGTTTCTCTGCGATAGACTAACACGGCTCCCCCTTTGGATCTTAAAAGAGACAAGTTGAGATTCACTTATGGGAGGGTGGACACAAGCCCAGAGAAGTTGAAGCAAACTTCCAGGCTGGCACTCCGCACAGCAACCAGAGTTACATTGTGCTCCTTGCAAATTACCTGCTCCAGTTTCCCAAAGGCTGAAGAGGACCCATCAGTCAGAGATAGGCAGAGGTACCCAAATGGTTCTCCAAGGGAGATTTCCAGGGGTTCTGCGTTCTGGAGACACACCTCGGCCAGCCGCAGCAAGGACTGCATTGAGAGCTACCGTTAACGCAGGATTCAATGTACTCTGCTGCACACTCCTAATTCAGTATCTGAGGTGGACACGCTGACTGCAGAGGCGCATTTCCTTTCTCAAGGACCTCCTCTCCTGGGCAGAGGCCCATCTGCAAAGCAAGCCAGTTTTGACTCCCACCTTTTTGGCACTCGGTATCTAAAGACCAGCAGCTGCCCCACACCCCAGGCTCTGCCTCTGCATCCTGATAACACATCCCTAGGCAGACAGCTCAAAGCTAGCCCCTCATTTGTCACAGCTCTTAGCCCCACTGAGAACAACCTAAGCATCTGTCTGTCACCCGTGCAGAGCAGCCTGCCTCCCTGTCACCGCAAGCCACGCTGGCTCTTTGGGCAGCCAGGCGTCAAGGTGGGGAGCCGGCACATCTGGGGGCTTCCAGAGGTGGTGTCTCCTCATCTGCCTAGTGCACTGGGAAGCTGTGGCACGGGAAGCGGAGAATGAGTGAATGGCTGGGAGCTTAGGGGGGGAAATGGGAGGAGGTGACGGATGAGGGGAGTGGAAGGGAATCAGGCTGTTGGGGAGTGAGGCTGAATGGGGGTTTGGAGATGGGGGAGTCGGGATGCAGCAGGGTCCCTGCAGAAGTACATCCACCTGGGGACACTCAGCGTCAGAATTCACCTGCAATACAGAGCAGACCGAGGCTGCAGCCACCACCACGGCATCTGACGAACATTTAAAGCTAGAAGACGGCCCTCTGAATAGCCTGTGATGTGGCCACATGCCCTGCGTTCCACGCTGGCTCCTCAAATACCCTCACAGAGACAGAAGCTCCCATCTGTATCTACTCCCACCTTCCCTGCCAGCTTCACTCGCGGCCCCGCAATAGGAGACGCGCCCCCACGCGGCAGGGACTGTCCCTGTGTCATGGCATCCTCTGAACGAATGACTCAAGGAGGACGGGATCTGATGATGCAGAAGAAACCTTTGACTGGGCAGTGTCTTGGGAATGGGCAGTGGCCACAAAGACGTGCAGAAAAGCGCGACAGGTCAGTGACGTTCATCTGTCTGGGCTCTGTCTGGAAGCTTTGCTTGCGTGTGTGGCAGGAGCTCTTCAAAGGACTAATCTCCCCAGCACCAGCCAGGCCCCTGCACATAAAAGCACAGCCCAACCACGCCTGTGCTCCGATCCGACGCAGGCTGCCCACAGCGTCCGTACGCCACACGTGACCTCGGAGCTCCCTCGCGCAGCTGCAATACGGCTCTCTTACGACAACGGGGGAAGATGGCAGGCGATAAGCAAACACCTCGTTCTGACCCCAGCATCGTGCGGCAGCTACCACCGATCCCGGAGCACCACCACCAAGAGAAACAAAGAGTGAGCTGGTCTGAGCAGGGTTTACATTTCCAAGCCCCAGACGAAGGCCCTGCACCAGCGCGGCTCGGGATAGCAGGCCCTCTGCACGCTCCCGAAAGTCCACCTGGCGCACAGCAGCACAGACCTCTGCCTGCATGTTCTCGCTGTTTTGATGCTCCCCTGATAAAGATCTGCAGGAGGCCCCCCCATGGCAGCACAGCCGGCGTTCAGAGGGGGCACCCCTGAAGTCAATAATCGGAAGGGCCGTTAGCAGTTATCATTTGCCCTTTAGAAACCACGTCAACAGAAGAAGCACTCTTTCTTTCTTTCTCCCTCACCAAGGTAACGTTCTCAGGATTGCCCAAGCACGCATAGGGGGCCCCACCGTCTTCTCTCTCAGCCACACGTGGCTGCCCCCAAACTCCACAGAAGCTGGCACCGGCCAAGAAGTTCTCTCAAGCTGTAGCACTCCCTCAGTCGGCTGGTGAGGCTCTCTTGCCTGGGCAAGGCAAGCCAGGAGGTGGAGCGGAAGCAAGCCCAGCCCCGTGGGGAGAGCAGGTAGGGAGTTCAGTCTGTGGCTGGCCTGGACGGATCATGGCCTGGGAATCAGAAATGGTGCTTGCAAGTAGCTAGAGCTAATGCTCCACCGTTCTTAACCACGTCCTCTCGTTAACGACTCGTTTTCTCGGCTTGGTATTTGCCACCTCCTGGCTTACCGCTTTTACCACCCCTCTCACCTCCACGGAACCGTGTAAACACAAGCGTGGCTTCCCCACTCCCGCCACACGTGGGCCTCATGGGATCCTTAATTTTGCTTTCCGAGGCCCGGTGGCAGCACACAGGGAATAGGGGTGACGGCTGACTGGTGCGAGCGGGAGAGTAGAGAGAGAGGGAGAAGATGGGCTCTATTGTGAACAGAAATTAATTCAGGGCACTCCCAGGGCCTGTGTTATACGGGAGGTCAGACTACATATCACAGCACTCTCTCTTGGCAAGAGTCTCTGAAGACAAATGGCCTGCACACCACTCATGCTCTGCAACGGGATTTTCAGATGCTCTTGCACTGATCTGGAAATCAGACCAATTCTGTGTGATTGATTTCCGTGGGGCTACACTCGCTTCCATCAACTGTGAACCTAGTCCACAATGTGGGTGCCCAGGGTCCACATCAGAGTGACAGCTGTTTCTCTTTCCCGTCCAACCATTTTCTGTCATGTGAAAACCCCTTGTTTTAAACATTTAAATTTTACTATTGTAGGCTGTCACCTTGCAGACAAAATCCACACACTGACCTTCTCTTTCCCTGACACCGACCTTATTAGCACTAATCATGTTTCTAATAATATCAGGCACTGTGAGCACACCATCTGCTGTAACATTTCACTACAAACCTTTAAAAAAGGCAAATGCATCTGGTTTAAGCAGTTTTCCTTCCCAACAAATAGTTTTTCTTCCAGGGACAAGTCTCATAATTGCTTTCAACTAAGTCTTCCCCCAAAGTTGCAAACTCTGGATTCAATACAGCTACACCGAGACCAAGTTAACGCTCCAAAAAACCAATAAAAGCAAAGAAATTCAGTTAAAGCTGAAAATCTATCCTGCTGGAACTTCATTATTAACTTTTCTTACTGTGGGAACATGCTGAGTAAAAAAATACTGGGGACACAACTCAGAGGTATCAGATATACAGATGTCCAGTGACTGCACTGAGCAGAGAGACCCAACCCCCAAGATATCCTGACGAGTTGAAAAGGGGGAGCTGTGTTAGTCTAGGTCAGCCAAACAAAGAAGGAGTCCGGGGACCAACAAATTTATCGCATGAGCTTTCGTAGGAGAAAATCCCACTGTCAGACCCTTTGAAAACGCGTCTGATGAAGTGGGATTTTCTCCCACGAAAGCTCATGCGATAAATAAACCTGTTAGTCTTTAAAAGTGCCACAGGATTCCTTCTTTGTTTGCCAAGATATCCTGTAGCAGCAGATCACCAATTTCTTTATATTTTATTATACGCTTCATATTTTACGGATAACAGTAACTTTTATATCACTTTATATTATAGAAACGTTAGTTATATTTAAGCTGAACATTTTTGTTTACATTCGGGGACAGACTGCCGACCTGCCCCAGAATGGAAATGTCGTTTAAAAATAAATCCTTTAACAAACGTAGTAGCCATATCGGAAGTCCACCCATGCTGTAGGAGTTCTCTTACAGACAGTTCTGATAACCTTCCTCACATTGACTTCAAATACAACTATCATCTCCGGTTCCCACTATTGCAGTTTCTGAGCACTTCACAATCTTTAAGACGTTTGTCTTTTGCTATTTTATGGACAATAATAAAAATATTTTGAATATACAGTAGGTAAAGCTTTGCCCACATCAGGCAACTTTCATCCAAGTATCTTAAAGCATTTACTTAATAACCATGCGGCATTTATAGAGTAAGACTTTAAAAGGAACTCAGCTCTTCTTTTGAAAATCTAGCCACTCACTTGGCTGAAGTGGGAGGTGTTGAGTGATGCTTCTGTGTAGTTTATATGTATTCCAATCCCCCGCCCCCAGCTATACAGGTGTGGTTTATTACACCTCTTTTCAAATGGAGAAGCCAAGGTGTGATGGTCAGAAAAGGGATCATGCCAAACTGGCTCGATCTTTCTGCAGAGACCTGCTCTGTGGGTGTAAGCAGAGTTGTGCCCATTAACATTTCTGTTTCAGCATTTTTGCTGCTTTCTGCTCCTGCCCGCACCGCCAAGCCAATGTCGTGATGAAAACCCAGCTAGCTAGGCAACCCCAACACTACTGTGCCCAGCAAGCCGCTCCACACCGGTGCAGACCTCTGCATCCATGAGGTACGCAGAGGGGTCTGTCTGAGGAGAGCAGCTGGCAGGATCGGGGCCTACAGTCACATTGCACAATGCTGAGTGTGTGGAGCTGGAAGAACAGAGCTTGACTTCCAGCTGCTCGATGGATGGGAATGAAAGCAAACGGAGAAATGGGGCCTCTCCTCCATTCCGTCTAGGGCCTGTTTCACGCCTCGCTTGCACTCAGGCCGAGCAGGAGTGAGTCCACTGACTCAGGGAAGCTGGCCTGGCTCGATGGAGGACAAAGGCGAGGGAAATCATCCTGCAGGTATCACTCAAGGTTGCGAATCCAACTCTTGGTGACATTTTTAATCCATCAGAACACCTTGTCACAGTGAGAACTGCACAGTGCTCAACAAGCTACCGTTCCTGACAGGCTTCGGACACTTACACACCTGAATGTGACACGTCCGGCGTGTCTACGATGGAAGCGGACACCTGTGACTGGACCAGAGGCGGCTTTCGGGGTAGGCGAAGCAGACGCATGCCTAGGGCCCTGAGCAATAAGGGGTCCCGTTGCCTGCTTCGCCCACCCCAAAAAGCCGCGTCTACTTGGGGGAGCTGGCCGGCATTGGGGAGCTGGGGCTGAAAAGAAGGCTGGCATCAGGGAGCCGGGACCACAGAAGGGGGCCCTGTGGACCTATAAAGGGGGCCCTGCAATGGGCCCGTGCCTAGGGCCCCCAATAGCCAAAGGCCACCTCATCGCCTGAGCTGGATCATCTATACTGCAATTAATCAGCCTCTTAGCCCGACTCAGCCAACATGGGTCAGCCAGGGGGTTTTAACTGCAGTGCAGACACACCCTCCAAAACTGATCCCTGGTGGTCAGGCGGTTTCACCTGTACCTATTCTACGGTGTTCCCTGGTGCATCCCACGATCTGCCGCACTTAGTCAGTCTGCAGAGGGGCCTGTGTCAAGGTAATTGACAGTAAAACTCTACACAGGCTGACGGAGAAGGAAAGTTGAGCACCTGGTGAAGATTTTAGGTCGGTGATTTTGAGAGCAGGTACCTGGGATGGTCGCAGAGGACAGCTCCATGGAAATAGTCTCTGTGCTACATGAAAATTCAATCTATATTGGTAGACCCGTCGAAGAACCTTTCTGCTTAGTGCGGCCCACAATGCTTCCAAGACACCTTCCACTACAGAAATCTGAAGTTAGAGCAACTTCAGTAGAGATGCTGCAGTTTTCTCTCTATAGTGCCGCTGATGGGATCCGAGCCACTGATTTCGCACGCTACCACGAGAAGCATGTACTGCCATGGGAGTGGATTTTGACCAGATTGAAAACTAGAGTGCAGTCCCCTTTTATCAGAGGTTACCTTATCAAAGAGCCTTGTGAAGAGCGGGTGCAGAAGGTCAAACGGCAATGACACAACACGTGTTGCATCATGTCACAAACTGAGTTCAGAGTACTTGGAAATTACCTGCACAGATGCACGCACCTCAGTTATGCCTGTGTATCTTGGCTGCTACACGGGGGTTGAACCAAGGACCTCCAGGGCTAACAGGAGGAGCTGCTTCAGCCTGAACTAAAGCTGCCTGGCTGGGGCTGTACCAGACCCATATCGTTTGCCGATCAGCAGAGAAGGGGCCGTGTAACACACACTCACTGATGGGTCACACTTGCATTTGCACATGGCCAGCATGTGAAATTATTTCACTCGCCCCAGCAGGCAGAGATGTCCATGCAATGTATGTGCCCACGTTTGAATATATCTGCCCGTGCGAGGGAAACAGCAGCACTAACCTGGCTGGTGAGAGGGAGAGGAATGCTGTGACTTGGGGAAGATATACAGAGGGGGGGTCCTCTCTCCCTGGGCCCTGGTTCTACAAGTTACCATATGTGAAGCATGAGGAGTGCCTGGGGGTACGTCTACACTGGAGGCTCTGTTAAGTCAACTTAGAGAATCCACACTGAAAACCCCTGTCGACTGCCAGCGTGCACACTGGCAGGTGCTAGGTCGACGAAGGAGTGGTGCATTGTGGGTAGCTGTCCCACATTGCACCGGGGCCTGGAGGCCAATTAAGTCGACTTAAGGGCACTCCCTGTCCACACTGGCTTAAGTCGACTTAATAAGGTTGACGTAAGCGTTAAGTCGACCATAAGAGACGGTGTTATTAAGTCGACCTAAGGAAGTGCTTACGTCGACTTAATAAACGCCCAATGTGGACGCAGTGGTCTGTAGGTCGACTTAACCGTCTTTAAGTCGACCTAAGGCTCCAGTGTGGACGTATCCTCTGAGATTAACAGGCGCCTGCTTCAGTTCTTTGCTGAGCTGTGAGGTTCTGTACTAAGTAGATAGCAGCACACGCATTATAACATGCCCCGAAAAGGTCTCCGCACCCATTGCCGCTCACGGGAAGAAGTCAGAGTCATATCTCAACTGGATTGTCTCTATGGCTTTTCAGGCAAATGAAACCAGATGTCAGCACTTTACCACCATCTATTCAGCCAGAAAGCCAAGGTTACTCTCGGCTTTGGTTAATAACGAGTGCCGCTTTTTCTGTCCTTTGGGACACTGGTTAGCTCATGGCTCAGAAATGAGACTGGAGACACCTCCAAGCACACCTGCACTGCCATGACGTGTTAGCTGGGAGAGACGCTGGCAGGGCACTGTGTGGAAAAGCCCTTTCCGTAGCTGCCTTGACTATCACAGAGCTATGGACCTCGGAAATGTGGTGGTGGAAGGCAACCTTAGTGCCAGCTGCTGATTTCCAGGGTGTCAAAATGAACATATGCACAGCCCAGGGGGCCCAGCACAGGGAGAAGCTGTAACAGATCTGGGGGGCTGCCAAGACACACAGCCACGTGTGGGTAGCTGGCTACAAACCCAGCCACATGATGATTTTTGTGCCCACAGTACATTTGAATTGGGTTAATTAAACCATTATGCTAACATATGAAAGCGTTAGCATGGCTCTGCACCCAACCACACCTTGCCCAAGCTGGTTCTGGGGCTGACAGCTCCACCTTCTGAGCTAAAGGAAGCCCTAAAGCCAAACGATTCTCTGGGAGGCTGGGAATCAACGCCCATCGCTCTCTTCTGAGCAAAGCTAAGTCTCTCTGACTGCTGTCAATGCGGAGCACAGACGAGGGCCCGGCCGGCTCTCTTGTCCAAGTCGCCTGCCGAGTTCCAAGGCCTGGAGAGCAAAGTTACCCCGTGGGAGTAAAAAGACAACCCAAGATGAGGACTGCAATAAAAACGACGTATACCATTGTTGTAAGCTACGCAGCCCCTTGCTGGTGGTAATTCACAGTAGTGACATTCACGGGGCCAAGCTAAGGCCCACTCATTCTCTCTCCATAGGAGTGACATCCCCAGCCAACACAAAGCGGGACCCCCTGGGTTTAGCACCTCTAGGCAACAGAAGCGTTGTAGACACACTTCCTGGGGGCGGGAGGTGGGGAGTGGTGACTCTGCCGTGGAGGAAGCAGCGCTCCAGAGGAGAGTAAATTTCTCTAGTCAGTTGGTTCCTTTGCACAGCGATAGCAGCATATTGCTTGAGGGCACCCGTGGGCTAAGAACTAGCTTTACTTAGACAGAGGGCATGCAATAAATCAATGTGTTCGGCTTTAAAAGCGCCACCGGACTCCGCGTTTGTTTTGTTTCCCCATCTTGAAAGCACCTGACGAAGTGGGATTTTCTCCCACAAAAGCTCACGCGATAAATAAATGTGTTCGTCTTTAAAGGGGCCACAGGACTCCTTGTTTCGTTTGCTGACCTAGACTGACACGGCTCCCCCTCTGGAACTAGATTGTTTTGAAAATCATAAGCACTCATTCCTGGAAACCGCACCCGGTAGGCCGAGAGAAGAGAGGCAGACAGGATGGGTCACCAAAGGAGTTCAGGTGTGTGAGGCAGAAGAGGGGGAAATCCTTCCCAAGAAAAGGTTGTTAGACAACAGTAAAACAACTGAAAAGATGGCTGATCTTTCCAGATGTCTGTGTCACTCAATCGGCCCCCTCCACAATGCAGCCTGTTGCTCCAGATCTGCCCAAATTAAAGTAGAAGAGGTGCTTCGTTTCCACGATGGGCAGGAGGAAAATACCTAAAATACCGTATGCAGAATCAGTACCCAGGTATGCTCCAATAGCTGGTACGCAGGCCCATATGCCAACGTACCACACCCATGTGTCAGACAAGCGGAGATGAGTCATAAGATTCCATTTTCATTACTTTCTACGAACGAATTTCGGGCAGTGAAAGGTGCCAAACGGTAAGTGGAGTGGAGGAGCTGCTCCTGCTGCTCCCGCTACTGACCTTCCCCCTGCCCCGAGCGGGTCCGAAAAGGGCTCGCATCTCTTCTAACACTCGACGCACCCAGGGAGCTGCGCTGAGACCACATCGCGCACAGGCAACCCTCAATAATGCTGAGGCGCCCCAGGCCTTGTGCAGAAGATCCGCATGGCTCCCGACAGCCAGGGAACGAACACGAGCATGGGAAAGGCCAACCCCGGAGCAGTGAAAGCAAAGCCCCTTGCTGGCGAGGAGCTAAAGCGATGCGGATTAGGTGGCATGTTACAGCGGTTCCGAGGGTAAATCCACCCCAGGTGCAGAGGCTGCTAACCCAGGACTTCTCTACAAACCCTCAGAGCCCTGGGGATCCCTAGAATTGCCGTCCCCCCGAGACTCAGCGTCGGAAATGACTTATGTCGCACGGGACCCCCCTGGTCACAAGATGTACGCGGTGCCCCTGCCAGAACGTGCCTGGTTACACCACGGCACCTCATGTTCTGACGGGCTAACAGCTGCCGCAAGACGCTGCCCGCGGACCACCCCGCTTCTGCTCTGCTTCCTCTCGTTGGCATCGGTGCCTCTTACCCCAGGCCAGGAAGCCGCCTCCTCCCGGCCATTCCCTAACTTATTTTGAGCTTTTCAGTAGGGAGGAAGCAAAAAGAAGCTTCCCACTTCCCTCTGGCCGCGGGAGATGCAGAGGCTCCAAGGGAGCAGGGCCTGACTCCTCCTCCCATTCTGGTCCTGCAAAGGAGCCAGCTGGCCACGTGTGAGCTAGTCAGCTGATCCCCATAAGCGGGCCACCACTCCACACAGCGCCGCCTACAAGCCACAATCAACCTCTTCTGTATTATAGCCTCAGAGAGGCTAATTAAGGTGTTTAGCTGCTTACTGGGCTTCACCGGGGCTCCCGCGAAGAGCAAGATAACCCTGAAACCCCTCACAGCTCAGCCACGACCACGGGGAAGACGGTTAATAAGGCCACCCGCAGGCTACGTCCACCTTACACTTAGACAGCCGGCCACCTTGCAATTCAGCAGGGCCACACACTCCCCAACTTCTTTAAACTCATCAACCAAGTGAAGAACCCGCCTCTTCCTCCCCGGAGCACTGAGAGGCAGGACTGTCCACAGTGCAGAACCCATTGCAAAAGGAAGCCTGTATAACTGTGCGCATGTGGGACTCTCTGCCTGTCTCCCCATGGTTTACTGTCCCTTTGCCGGCAACAGCACCAGCTACCACAACCCACATGTCCTGGGGGAACGCACCTCACCCAGCTTACGATAAAACATTCTCAGCTGTGGAAAGAGCCACCAGAGACAAGGAGCCCCCTGAAAATCCACCATCTTACTAGAGCTGCCCACCACGCACAGAGACAAGGAATTGCTAACACGTGTAGAGAAAGAAACGGAGACGTTCTGGAGCTGCAAAGAGAGACCATGCTAAATAAATCCCAGCTATTGGGTTCACTGTTGCAGCGTCACAGTGAGGGGCGCATTACTATGATATACACTTTTTCTGCAAAACCGGAGCCTCTACTCTACTCTGTGCATGTCACACACGAACTATAGAAGTAACTTGTCTCACCGCAGTAAACCGGACGTACACAACATGCTATTCTCAAATCATACGACAGAGTGTTCGTGAACAAGAGCTAAAATAAGCATTTCACCTATGTTAGCTTCCTACTTTTTAGTCTCATCCTCTTGACTGCTCCCGTAGAAGGCTTGTCTGACACTACTTGCGAAGAATGTTTACCAGCTTACGTGCACTGACAAAATTACTACATTACGTACCTTTTTTATTACAGACCGAACAATAATGCACTGGGAAATGTGATCAGGCCCTAACAAATGTATTTATTTTTAAATTTTCAGTCTCTTTATTTCCTTATTTTAAACTATGGCATTGTTAGAAAAAAGATCGAGTGATTTCAGATTTAATATGTCGTCTCCTCTTTTAGGCTCTGACTCAGCAAAGCACTTACACATGTGCCACAAGATGCCTTAGATATCCAAAAACCTGCCAAAATGTCAATAAAACGCCACTGAAAAAGAAATGAATTCTTGGTCAGGTACGGTCAGTGGGATGATAAGGAATACATGCAGTGCCTTAATCATTGTGGAAAAATAAAGATTTCTCAAGAAGGCAGTTTCTTTAAAAATTATTTGTCTGGACTTACCTACATATGGCAGGTAGTTCAGAATAAGCAGGGTGTCAATTTAAATTGACTTCACCACTCCCGATTAACTCCATGTGTGAACACTCTTAACCCAGAAATAAGAGTGCCTGATTCTGAATTAAATTGTTTCCGCTGAAATAAAACTAATCTGGAATAAAGCACTCTTATTTTGGAATAAAAATGTCCATACATGGAATTAGCAAGGATCATTAATTAGGAACAGCTACTCTGGAATAAATCCCCATGCAGACAAGTATTCTGGAATAACTCCCCATATAAACAAACCCTTAGGCCTTATCTACACCGAGAAAACTGGGGGATCCAGTGAGCCAGCGTCAACCCGCTCAATCGATCCCGAAAGTGCTCTTCGGTCAGCTCCGTAACTCCAACCCGCCAAGTCCATTAAGGCTGTGTCGACTGGAGGGCGATTCAAGTTGACGGGACACGCATTCTGCGTGCCACAGAATGTGCATCTCCGGTTGACTTAGCCGTCCCCCCCCCCCCATGTAGACTAGGCCCAAGGCTCTCTCTTTGGCTAAACTCTTTGAGATATGGCCTGAAATTCAGTTACCATCCTTCTCTCAAAAAAAAATGCACTTAAAAAAAAGAAAATGGCCATATATTGAGCTCAGTGTTTATGTTAATTCCCAGATGCCTTGAAATCTTCATATATCAAACCTGATTCTGACTCACACCTGAAGTCAGAACAATAGTGGTTCAAGTTTAGCATCAAGCCCATAAGGAACAACTTTGCCTCTCCTAATCTCATAAATCGATTGAAAATTTGATTATCCAAATGTATTCAGAGTACCAGGGGGAATTTTCCATGTCACTATCGGATGTCAAGTGACATCACGCTACCATTTAAAACCAGAACGTTTAGATAACTGACTTTTGAATAATAAAGGCTTTTTCCGTATCACGTCCATTACCAACACATAATCACATATGCAGACGTTTCAACGAGCTAGTTTTGACTATCTTAAAAAAAGAAGCGTAGCTATGGGTGGGTTTGGGTGGGCCATGGCCAACCCATTTTGAAAGTCCCACCCAATCAGATTGTAAGCAATTCATCCCATGTTTTTAATCAACCTCTGTTTCACCTGTAGCACAAGGCTTGCGCCCACCCACGTGAACCACGGGCCCTGCCAAAAAATCAGTTCTGAAAAACAACAACAGACAGTAGTCGTTTTACAAGGCCACAGTTTCAAACCTGACCCCCACGAGTCCAAATCTAGAGATCTGAGATTTTTGGCTTGCTACTTTTTGGCTTCCAAAATGCTTCCATTTTTTTTCAGCACTAGTACACAGAGTACACAAACTGGAGACTACAAATACTCTGTTCAAACACTGATCTGTATTTTGGGCATTTAAATGGTTACAAATGCAAATCAAAGCCTCTGACATTTTGGTCCGTATCACATGCAGACTTTTAATTGGTACATTGGTATCTATGAAATACCTTTACTCAGTCACATTAAGTATCAATTTGTGTTTTCAGGAACCCAACAATAGCTTTCTTAACTTCTTTTACAGATACAGAGAAGAAGCCAAGGGCTCAGACTAACATTTTGCTGGCAAGGCAATTAAAAAACCAGAAGGGCTCATAGAGGTATGAGTTTATATGCTTGAGTAACTGAGGGAAGTAAAGTGATGAGCATTTATTGACGGACTGATATAAAACCATGGCCTACCTGGGCAGGAGTTGGCAAAATCCAACTGACCGAGACTGAAAATGCCACTGGCTTAAACCAGGCTGAACATCAAACGGGAACGAGGAATGTGAGGAGTCTAAAAATGACCTGATAACTTTTCATTAACTTAAAAGGCCTTGCTGCAGATTAACTCATTACTGTTTTGTTTCCTTTGACATGAAAAGCACCATCGTTTGAGGAATGGCTGTCAGGGCTATCTAGTTGATAGTGGCATATGTACCCTGCTATCTTTTGCTGAAGCTTTATTTTCTGTTTCATAGCTTCTCAAACTAATACTTCTCAGTGAAACATAACAGTCACCAGTATGCCTCATAAACCAGCAATACACTGGGAGGGCATTTTTTCCTCCAGTGAAAAATAAAAGGAGGTAGCCCCACACTGCAGAAAAGCAGAGCACTGAGTCTTCTCTGTGATGAGGCCCGTAAGTTCTGCTTGTCAAGGGTAGAGCTAATAAAGGGAAAGTGCTGGAAATGCAGCACTCAGTGGCGCATGATATACACAACCCAACTCAAATAACCCGCATCTGAAGGCGAAAGCACAGTGTGTCTGGTGTCCTGGCAGGCAATTCAAGCTCCTGACCAGCTTCAACAGTAGCTTTGCTTTTTTTAAAAATAAGCCTGCCAGAAAGAGGTTTCCTTCTCTCCTCCGTTACCGAACTTTCCCCCTCAAGCAGCCTGAGTTTCAGGATAGGCGAGAGTCCGTCCTGCCCCTGTGACTAATTTAGGAACCAAAATGTGGTGACTCTTTGAGTCTCCAAACAGGTGGCCCTGGTGACACATAATGCATCACCAAAGTCCCATAAATAAAGGCTTTATAACACACTGCGAGGTACTCCCTGTTCCTTGGAGAGAACCTGCCCTGGGATATATGGCACACAAACATGCGGGGAACAGAGAGCTCTGGGTCTCCAGCAAGAACCAAGGCTACAGCTGCCCTCAGATCTGGTTTTACTGTTCGGACAGGTGTGGAGCAGCTGTGTGATAAGCTAAGAATAGGGTGGTAATACGGGGTTCCCCGACGTCCCCATCCTAATGTACTGCACCAGCATAATGAGGGGCTGGGGAGAAAACAAGAAGGGAAACCACACCCTGGATACAGATAAGCAACCTCCGAACCAACCATGGGGGCCACTGAAAACCAAAAAAAAAACCTATTATCTTCGAGCAGCCTCTGCCTCGTCTCTAAAGAAGGGAGCCATGGCTCAGGAAGACTGGGAGTAGAGAGATCGAGAGAACATCAATCAATCAGAAAGCCCTTCTCGGGAGGGCGGGGGTCAGTCGCCAGGGGCTGCCACGGGACAGGATGACACAGAGAGAGCTCCGCCAAGGAGTCTGGAAGAGCAGGATACGCCCAGGGAGTCGTACGCCTTCGGCAAAGGGCAGCAAGTGTCTAGACCGTTTATTGCTTTAAGGCCTGTTTTCTCGGAAACGCTTTTGTTCTAAAGAAATATGGCTGGGCGGTCAGGAGGCTGTTTGGACACCGCTGTCTCAGCTCCCGGAGGGAGCAGCATGTAGGTGCTGGTCAGAGCTCAGGCCTGCTGAGACGGTCCCAGCTGGCACGTGGACCAGCTGTAAGAGCAGGAGAGTGGCGTGAGTCCCTTCCAAGGTGGGGGACGGCTGGAGGCTCACGATCTTGGGGAGGTACATGAAGAGATCAGGCGGGGTGAGAGGTGCACGTTACCCACTGTTACCTTGGCCCTACCTCACCCCCTCATCTATTCACCTGCTGAACCTTTTCTCAAGGCTGGGTGCTGAGCATTCTGGGGCAGGAACGTCTTTGTTCGACTTTCTACAGCCTCGCACATAACAGGGTCCAGAGCCCTGGGCGCCCAGCGTCGCCACATCGCACCACGTCACCTGCGCCTCAGGAGAGCTGAGGGTTTCCTTAAAAAGGACATTTCCAGCCGGCAAATGCACTCAAAAATCTGATCCGAAAGGCTCAAAGCCCAGAAAGCAACCAAATGAACCCCACATGGCTTCCTGGTTAAAACCACCCCTGTCCAAAGCCAATCTCGCCATATTTAGGGCCTGCCAGACGGTTTTGGAATTGGCAGGGTTGGCGGCATGTGGCAGCACCCTCACCCACTTCTACTCCGCTCCTGGCGTTCTCTCTCCCCGCAGGGAAAGGGACAACCTGGCCCGCTGCAAGTCAACGGATCCAAAGAGGGAAGTCTGGGGAACACCACCTTTCTCTGGGAAAACTTCCCACCCTGACTCTGCTCTCCTGCCACTTCCGTGGTCCATGCAGAGCACGTGCTGTGTACGAGAGACCAGGCTGTAATGAATGCATACATCTATTCTTTACCTCATTACACACAACTAATAGGCTGAGCAGGAGGCTTACTTAAGCCAGTAGCTGATTGCTTTCAACAATTTTGGTCTCTCTTTCCCCTTCCAAACGGGACGTTCCCTGACGTTTCCCCACTTTGGTTAGTGGGAAATTGCAACCGTGTGATCCTGCCAGTAGGAGGGACTTGAACCTGGGCCAAGCCGTGCATATGGGGATCTGTACCCTTCATTTCTTGAGTCCACTCTGCAGTGCATGGGGCAGAAGCCATGGGGCTTCTCAGGAGCTTCTTACTGGGCTATAACCCTCCGAGAGCTTTCCCTTAGTTAGCCGTGCCCGCCCGGCAATTTATGGATGTTCAGTAACAAAGCCAGACTGAGTGGTTAGGTCTTTTGTGGGGAGCTCCAAACTAAAGTCTACTTCCGCAGCTCTCTCACACGGCCCAATATGTGACATATCGGACTATCGCACAGAATATTTACTGTATGCCTTTTAGCTTACTAGGACTGTTATGCATTTTAAAGTAAACATATTAATCTCTTTATCCAAAATATTTGTCCTCCCACTGGCTGCAGCTCAAAAGTTTCAAGGGCACAAAGAACATTAACTTTTCCCTTTGCTGATAAAAATATATTTCAGTTTATCAACATTAAGAGGTCAGGATCATACATGAACATTTGAAAGGTGCTATAGCGCTCAGGAATCATCTGGATTAACAAGAAGAATGCTAAATGCAGCTCGGATGTCTGAATTTCCTCTCAAAATGGAACAAAAAGGAAAATGCTAAAAAGGTGAAACTGTAACAAAAAAGGTTAGTTTTATGCAAATGAGACCTGGACATGGTCTTAATTTATTACACATATTTTCACTCGCTCACCTAGCAATTGAGCCCACACTTTAAAGTTCAACAGGAAATTTTTAAGTTCACAAAATTCCCAGATTCTTTCTAGCATTTCAGACAACAGGAAATGAATCCCACTTTAGCATTAAAAGCATAAGCTCTGATGTTTCAAAAGTACCGTAACTAGTGCTTCTGAGTGTCTCATTTTTTTTCCTGAGTCCAACTTGAGACACCCTAGAGGGGATCTATTTTCAGTAAATGCCCTCTGAAAAATCAGGTCTCTTTAAGACGTTAGAGAGGAGATGGTATGTTGATGGAATGAGGAAGTGGCTTACAATGGCATATGGCCCTCCGCCATCCTAACTTCATTGGCCAGAGATGGGATACTAGATGGGGAAGGCTCTAAATTACTACATACAGTACAATTATTTCCAAGGTGTCTCACCCACATGCTCGTATTTGGGGTCAGGATGGAATTTTCTCCCCGAGTCAAATTGGCTGAAACCTGGGAGTTTTTCGCCTTCCTCTGCAGCATGGGGCATGGCTCACTTGCTGTTTGACTGAGTAAAATGGTGGAGACCCTGTAATTTAAAGTCTTTAAAGCAAGATTTGAGGACGTCAGTAATTCAGCCAGAGGTTATGAGCTTATTACAGGAGTGGGTGGGTGAGGTTCTGTGGCGTGTGAGGTGCCGGTCAGACTAGAGCATCATGAGGGTCTCTTCTACAGTTCAGACTGGGCCCCTCCCCTACATGATGCACTCAAAATCACTAGTTGCTTTTGAAAAAATTTGGCTTATGTTTTCAGTGGGTGAATTAGGATAATTTTTCTGTCGTCTCTGTTGCTGGAACAAACCTGGCAATTTTGTAAAACTTCAAAAAGTTTCCCAATGAACTTGAACTGTGGCAAGGAATAAAGCAGCCTTAACTTCCTGTGAAATCGAACCCACAGGAACGATCACTAGCAAAAGACCTGGCTTATTAATTCAAATACGATTTGCACATTCAGCACCTTGCAAACCCCAGCCTTCTCTGGGCACAACTCTCCCGATATTCTGGCTGTCTAGAAAATACAGTGGAGATATACCCTGACGCAGGAAAATGCAAGCAAAGCCTGGTCAACATTTAAAAGCACAATTCCGAAACCTGCTCTAAATTAAAAGACAACATGCTTCGGACACAAGTTAAAAGTTTTGCTGTTCTAGATGCTGCGTTTTGGATCTCTGCTTTTCTCATTTCACTTTTGTTTACTGTCTGTAGTCTGAATGCTCCAATTCCGACACAGCCATGAGCTACAACCTCAAAACATTCTCCATAATACGTTCCCTCTCTGATGTTTGACATGCTATGCATTTGTACCAGATGTCAGAATTGAATACAAAACATAACTTTGGCAGAGATGAAGTTTTCCCTGTCTCTACCACCACTGCTGGTACTTTTTCACAGGAAACTTCCTGATACTTCCAGTGTTTAAAACAGGCTGAATGAAACAATTACAGGGTACTAACCTAGATTTTAAAGACTATATTCTATACAGACAACATCCTCCCAGCAGAAAAATACTTGTCATACTCAACTCTCATATTTCAACAACTTGAAATGCTTCAGAAGAGAATGATAGTCAAGTGAGATTAAGCAATGCATGTGTTAGACAGTCCTCACCTTTAGAGAGTCAAAGCAGGCAATAACTCGACCATTTTCCACATGGCAACTCCGTGACGGATGGGCAAACTTGCACTCTGCATCAGATCGAGAACAAGTACCTCTCTGAAATTCTCGACATACTTCTAAAGTCAGCCATTTTGTATCACGAACCAGGGAAACGTTTACAGCCATATTAAAAACAAAAATTAAAATGCAAGCAATCACACCCTTCTTTAGGGCAATATCACTGCTGATTTTTTAAAAAGGGTAAAAAAGTGAATTCAAGTTAAATGTGAAGAAATAACTAACTGCTTTGGTAAAATTTCTATTTGTCAGCACTTAGGTTTTCATTTAAGTCAAATTGTGTTGATTTCAACAAGAATTAAACATAAAGCCAATCACAAAATAGAAATCTTATCAGAATAACTGAAAATCAAACGAGAGGCCAGCTCCTAAAAGTGCAACTGTAGAAGTTAAAATATAAGTGTTATATTTTGTACCACTGCCAAAGTTACTGGAAAATAACTGGCAGACTTTCAAAAGAATTCTGTGCTCTCCAGTTAATGGTTTCAATTATTCTTGCAAAAAGCATATGCGGCTGGCAGCGCTTCTGTTTGTGGAATGGTCTCAGTCCTTGGGGAGAAAACTTTTTTCCTTTTATTTCTTGGTTCTAAAAATTATCATTCGCGAGCACGAAAATGAGCGAAAGGATGTTATAACTGTCAAAAAAAATTGCTACATACTCGGGAAGGAAAAAAATGGCTGAGTGAACAGAGTGTACAAGGGGAAAAAAGGGGGGTGGGGGTGGATGAGTTGCCGTTAGGGTATGAACTGCAAGCAACGCCAAATTAAAAAAAAAAGGGGGGTGGAGGGGGGGAAAGAGAGGCAGCCTTAGACAGAAATCCAAGCAGCAGTGGCTTCAGGAAAGGCACTTTTCAGCAACCTGCAGGAAAAAGAGAAATAGAATCAGCTAAAACAATACAATCGCCCCCTTTCCAAACGCTAGCTTTAAGAAACAACTGTGTTCATCGCAACAGGAAATCTGCAGATACTGACAGTGCGGCATAGTGCAGTCAGCCATTCTAGATAAAAAGGGCATTTCCCACATGAAGCTGCGCATGGGAAGAGGAAGCAACCAATTAGATTTACTGTTGCAGCAGCAGGTCCGGGCAGCCACCCAATAAAAGAGATTGTTTCATATTGATCTTTTCTGGCAGGCATTCATTTTTGTGCCCACTGCACAGAAAATGCCTTAGTCTGACATGACGCTCTCTGGTGCATTCGAGCTACAGCGCTGCATTTCATATATTACAGCTTAGCACAGTGGTCACTTAATGGGCTGCTGGGGCTCCATGCCTGCTCCTGCAATCCAGAGGAGCTAACCTACTGTAAGCACCAACGCCACGGCTCTCCCTGGAAAGAGAACGGCTGGCGGCTGTGCCCCACAGCCAGAATGCAGCTAGGCAGAGAAAGGGCAGCACACGAGACCGAGGTGGCGGGCAGTCACCGTGCTGGATTTCAGACAAAGACGACCCACTGGTTCTCTGGTTTTTCAAATCATTAAAAATCTATTTTCCCCCTCTTGGAAGCTTTCTGACAGGAAGCGCAGATATTGCTTTCATGTGTACAAAGAAACGGCGCAGAAGGAACTGCCACAGATCAGCCCTCGTTCATTAACTCCTGCGCGTCCAGAAAGTGTTTTATTTAACCCACTGCTAACCGGGGAGTGCGTTTCAGCGGCAGACTGTATGGAAAGGAGAGGCTAATTCACAGCCGCACGTCTATAAATCTGGGCTGCACAAAATCAAAAGCAAAACCGATGAGGAAACTTGAGCCACATGCACAGAGCAGAAAAGAAATTAACTCCTTGTTAACAGCTGCGTTTTATAGCAAGACTGAAGGAGATTTCAGTTATGGTAGTTCCTCAGTCTCCAGCATCTTCAGAGCGCTGGGACAAGAAACCATCTTTATTAACTTCCTATCGCAGGTTTTCTTTGCGTGGGGTAACATGTTAAGTCGTCTCTGGAGTTCCCCATATTTATATTCGATGCAGCTAATAAAGCCTGATGGGAATAGGCTGGTTTGGGTGTTCTGAGAGGAACCAAAACATCAGAGCCCAAGCCTGCAAACATATACATGTGGGTAAATTTACTCACACGAGCAAAAGTATGCACATGCAGGACCAGGAACTCACACTGCAAGAAATGGACATTTCAATTCTTATGTTACAGCTGTTATCAGACCTGCATTTGTTAGCAATATATTTATTTTCACATGACTGAAAATGCACTATCTAATCAAATCAACGTCTGCAAAAAGCACAGAAGGAAGAGAGTGTCATTGCATTTTTTCTTTTACACTAAAAAATTTAAATGGTGAAAAGTAAATTCCAAGTATGTAACGAACCAGTTAGTCACAGATCTGTGAGAGAGAGAGTCATTTAAAAGCATGGAGACTCAAACACAGACTTGCATCCGTTGAACAGTCCCATTTTCGGACATCAGGCAGAGAACTGAGACAGTGAACATCTAATTTACCAGACATGATTTAATCTCTCAGGGGAGGGGGAATAAAGGAGAACTAGCCATATTAGTGTCTTCTGGGTTTAGTCAGGAACAGGGAGCCTGCTGCTAAACCGATCCTGATTTTACAAGAAGAGTAATTCTGCATTTGAATCTAGTTCACTTATGTCCATCCTCCCAACCTTGCTGTACTCAGCACATACAAGAAGGCATGTAAATACATCTCCGCAAACAGCTCAGAACAAGCTGCGTGCAGCTCCAAAAACGAGCTAGCACAGGTTGATATGGGTGGGGATTAGGTGGAGCGCTCTTAGGAATTACTCCCAGCAGCTTGAAAGAAACTCGATAGCTAACAGGGTCATCTTCCAAAGTTTGAGACTCCAGTGCTGAAGAACATTAAAGCATGTGACAAACTGTATGTTCTCCCTTTTTCTCTCATATAAATCCCATACATAATATTAGAGGTGGTTGGCATTTTTCTCCATACTTTAACAGTGAAGAACATCTCTCGACAGTTTAAGGCAGGAAATGCGGAATACCACGTGTTACTGGGAAGACTCGGGAAGGCAGAATAGTATTGATGTTTGGTTCAACACCTCTAGGACTTACACCTGTGTTTTGGAAGGAAGTACCATGAGATCTTCTAATCATCACAAATGGTCAGTGCCACGACTGAACAGGCCACCTGAACATCTGTGGCACAATGCTCCCAAATGCACGTGGCTGGGCCAGCAGATCAGTTTGTTACCGATTCATGCAGAAGCACACGCTGAGCTTTAAGTATGCAAGTAAAAGATGCTTCTACACTTTGCTAAAGCAAGGCCTATGTCACTAGGTTTCTGTTGGGTGAAAGAGAACAGTCCCAACCCCGCTCACATTTTCACAGCCTCACGAGATCACAAGCCCAAAGAAGTGCGAGTTAGGACTCCCGACAAGTCGTCACAGACCTAATTTGCCAGTTCTGAGGGATTTGTTGCAGATATCCCCTACGGACTATATAGATCTCTGTCCATCTTAGACACATGGAAAATCGAAAACCTGTGTTCTATAGTGATGACATCATACCAAATCAAATAAATGCCACGAGACTCAAATGAAGCCAATGAAAAAGAAGGTTCGCAAGCCCCACTGCTGACGGCATAAAAGTATGGTCCTTTCCTCACATTTCAGTTCTCAGCAGCGTACATTGCTTTCAACAGTTCCCATGACGGTACATTTTCCCAGCTCTGTGGATTGGCTAGATGCTTTATTCTCCTGTCTACTTCCAGTAAGAGGAACAAAACGGCCCACCTCAAAAAAGCTCAGGAGAATGAAACTACAAAGGAATGTCACAACTTTCTTTCCCCCCCGCTAACTTTAGGCTTGTGTTCATGAAAGGGGTAGGGACTTCCTTCTGAGCCTGTCTGGAACTACAGCGAAACATGCAAGTTTGTATGCACAACTCAGATCCCGGATGAAACAACTTAGTCCCAACTGCAACAGAATGTCAGCAGAAAGAAGCAGCAGCGCAAAGGCAGGAGCAGGAGGCAAGCGGCAAAGAGATCCCCTGCTGAGATGCAGGGAGGCAAGTACGTCTTTTCCTCCTTCTAGGAACTAAAACCACAGAACGGAAAGCCTGTCCTAGTAAGGGCTAGCGACTGGTTGTAATACAGGAGGTCGTGGGCCTGCTGTTGAAATCAAAGGCTCCAATTTTGCTGCCACGGAGTCGGCGGGACCATGATCTGTCCAATGATGGACAGTGATGTCCAAGATGCCTTCGGCAGGATTAGCATACACTGGCCATTTCAGGTACTGTGAGCAGCGTAGGAAGACGCTCACCGGATGGTTGAATGAATTCCTCCTATATTCACTGTAAGTGATCCCTTTTCAGGGATCCACACACACGCTCCCGGTTGGATGTTGATTCACATGCGTATTTCCTGGCAGCAAAGTGCACACAGATCCCCTGTATAAAAGATACTAGTTAAAGGGCAGTTCTGCTCTGAAAATCGATTCAGTAATAGGACATGGTGCAGCTCCTTATTTAGTGCATCTCAGTGATTTCCAGGTCACATTTGCTCGGCTGACAAGTAAAAAGTCCTTTTATCCTAGCTGGTAGTCCTGCAGACCAGGACTATTGTGATTTCCCCTCAACACAAAAACACCTACAGGGGGGAAAGAAAACACATTAAAGCTTTATGAAATGAGAACACAAAACGCACTATATGATTCACTGTGCAAGCACTTTTAATCCTCAAATGCACACATTGTGTCCAATATGAACGAATATCTGTAAGTGAAACACAAGAACCAAGTTCCTGTTCAACTCTTTTACCAACTTAGTGAGTTTTCCTTCAATTCAGTTTGGACCAAGCAAATGTGACTGCATTAACGCTGCACTGGACTGATTCAGACCTGGTTGGAGAGGGGAGCAATGCTTTTAAAAACTGACAGAATTCCTAGTTCACCATCCCATCTTTTGTGGATTCCAGTAAACAGTCATGTTGTAATCGCTGATGTTATTGTTCAAAGTCCAGCTTCCAGATGAGCTTTTGTATGGTTGTTCTTTTGGAAATGTTAAATATAAATAAATAAGCAATGATTTTACCCATTCCCCAGTTCCTTCTTGGCTTCTAGACAATTTAGGAATTATATGTTATCATTTTCCATGTCTAGAAACAAGAGCCTTGATGTTCTAGTATCTCCTCCTTTTAACATTTTAGAACAGTTAAACTTTTCATTCCCAGGATGAAATTAGAGCTTGACGTTTCCAGCATCAAAACTTCCCCAATAAATGTAATGTTCACGTAAATGCCTCACAGGGACACAGATGCTTTAAAAAATGGAAGAAAATAAAAATGGAAAAAATCCTGGATATTTTCTTAAGAAAAAACAAAAACAAACCTAACATCATCCCACCTTCTCCCCAACAACCTCAATCTGGATCCCGAAATCAAACCCAAAATCTGGGTCTTTTCTTTCTCACACACTCTCATTGGTTGCAAAAACAATGCAGGAAAAATTCTACCTTTCCCTGTACACTTGGACGGCCCTATGAGCCTTCACTGGAGTTGCCGGGGGAAATGGAGAATCTTGTTACGGAAATTCTTGACAGTGATGGATGAGAAGGAGACTCCAGGGTGTGATGAAATTTTGGGCAGATTTTTATTTGTAAACTGACATTTATGATCTGGGCTGCAATAAACCTGGACCCCGTTTTTATGGAGGCCTAGTCTATACTGCGGGAGTAAGCGGACAGAAGATATGCAATCTGCCCGTCGACTGACTTCCTTCTACTTACTGCACTATCTTGAGTGGACTGCCTCGAGAGGCAGGGCTCTTCCGTTGATGCAGCATTACTCTACTGGGTAGGGTGGAGTAACCACGTCGAACGGAGAGCACTTCTGGGATCGAATGAGCGGGTCTACACCGCCCGCTCAATCGATCATGGATCGATGCAGTTTTCTCAGTATAGATAAGGACTGAGTCTATTTTCAGGGAAGTGTGCCATTCACCAAGCTAAAATACACGGCAAGGGAGGCCTCTTTCTCATTGGATCGCAGAATATCACAGCTCGAAGACCTCATGAGATCGCTTCTAGCCCTACATTGTCCATGAGCCTCTAAAACCCCCTGGTGAGGAAGAAGTCCGAAACCATCTCTCTCATTGGACGCCAAAGAAAAAAAGTCACATGAAAAGGGAAGGGAAATCTGTGACCTTTAATTGTCAAGGACCAACTGGAAACAGCAGTAAAGCATACGCTCACGTGGCTTTGCTGAACTGGGACCTAGATGCCGTATGGTTTGCATGCGTACAAAATTCCTGCAGTCTCTGTTGATGTAGCAATGCCAACAGTTAGCACACAGGAGCTCAGCACCAGCAACTAACACCATTTGCTCCTATGCTTAGCCGAATGGCAACGGTGGTTGTTTTAATACCAGCTGCTCTTTGTCCAGGTACAGGAGGGGCTGTAGGCTCCCAGCCCAAGAGGGTCAATTTATTTTCCATCACTGTCCAGGGAGGTTTCCACTTTTAAATCAGAAAAAAATAAAGTCTATTTGAACCCAAGCCTTTTTCTGTTAACGCAAACACTTTAAGGGCTTGATTGACACTTTGAATATTTCCTTTATGAACATTCTGTACCTGGACTCCTTCTCCCTCAGGGAACAGTTTACTTAATTTAAGGTAGACCTTAGCAGAGAGAAAGAAATAACCTCTTTTGTTCTTCAGCTCCACTGCCCATAAAAAGGAACAGGTTTGTAATTTCTCTTCCCTGAACATACTTGAAAAGTGTCCTTTCGGGGTCTAATCGCAGATGTTGGGACTCAATCACCACGGATCACACTATGCACAGGCGAGTCGAATCCAGCTCACAGCTTTCAGCACGTTAAAAACAGGTAAGGCAAGAGAAACGGAAACACTGCAGCAGAGGAGGCCTCATTAATAGGATCTGAGGCAACCTGTACTGGTGCTCACCTAAATAGTGTGTGCCAAACACGTTTGGATGTGCAAACTCCGCATTTGAGCATGTAAACAGCCACTAAAGCATGGTGTTGTCTGTGTTGCACACACCTGTGCCTCCACTTTCAGAAATAGGGGTTCCCTGGTCATCAACTTTTTACATATGGAAGCATAGAGAAAGGTCTCTCTTTCCTCAAAGGAAAAGGACAAAGCTCCATATTGCATCACACATTTCAGAAACCATTGAATAATGCCTCATCCAAGCAGCACTGCAGGAGAGAAAGGTGCTGTGCACCCCAGGAACCGGGAGCGGCATAGGGGCTGTATGCTGAAAAACGTGAGAAGATGGAGATACAAGGAATGGCTCACATATCGCTCCCCGATGTGCCATCCAACGGATTATAGTGGCGCTTACAGGATCAAAGGAGACCCTTACCGTCCTCACCCTTCTTAGCTGGAAGAGCAGCAGGAATGCGTATGAAGGGGACTTCCAGCAGAGATGTAGACAAAAGCCTAGGGAATTTTGTTTTCCCTCTTCTAGAAAATGCACATGCTCTGGATTCATTTCTAACCTTCAGTAAACAGCCTCAGTGATATGACAGTGCAGGATACAGCCCACGTAATCTAACTGGCATGGTCACGCTCTTGTATCTTTTTACTGCAGATTGGAAATGAATCCAGGGTATTTGCAACTCTGTAAGGTGGGCAGGAAAAGGCTGAAAAGTTAGGTGGATCTTTCGCTTCTGAAATGCAGAATGCCGTACTGCTGATGGCTGCACCATTCTCATCCTCCTGCCTAGCAACGTTCAGTACTATCGTTCACGAGTTACTTTCCCCCACAGAAACAAATCTTCTCTTGACTATTTTCAGACATGAGATCAATGGCTATCTGGCATTAGCTGATATTTTAAAAACCGTAACATATTATAAAAATGTTGCCATTTGATTGCTTTTTTCTTTTTTTTTTTTTTTAAACAAGACCGCAGAGGAGTGGATCCACTAATTCCGTCCTACACAGAGGATGTAACGGCAGCTCTTTAGGCTGTTGTTTTGATGGAATTGCCACACACTTTGGTAAACAGGTTCATTACCCGGAAGAAAAGACAGACCAATGTTTTCATTCTTCCCCTGCGGGATTTCCTGCGGTCCAACTGCGCAGGATTCTGGGGGTTGCCTTGATATGAGACCCAATCACGCAGTCCCCTCCTCTCACGAGCAGCCCGGTGGGATCAGTCACTCAAGTCAGGGCTATTCATGGGAGGACGGATTTGCTGACCAGTCAGCTAAATGGGAGCGGCCACTTACGAACGTTCATGTACAGGTTCCACAGTCACTTCCAAGAAACTGGAAGGAATCCGACCCACGTCGGATACTCCTCTGCAAGTCCCACAAGCTGTCTGTGCTAGTTCGGCCCCACAAAGTCTGGGCTTCCTGAGAAGAGTAGCAGGAGCAGGTAAGGTGTGTAAGTGCCTGTGTGGCTACCCAGGTGTACGATTGGCCTCCACTGTCCATGGAAGCAAATGCAGATGCGGCACCGCACAGCTGTCAAAGACCGCTCACCACATCTGCTTCTGAGGTAGGAGCTGACCTACATGCCCGGGAAACGCTGCATCCCAGTCCAGCTATCTCATCCTTTCCCTGCACGGTGCATCTCAGGTGCCCAGCTCTGAGCCTGGGTATACATAAACTTACGCAAAGGGTGGGAAAGGCCAACGCCCCCGTAATCCCAGGAAATAGGATCAAGTGGTTGTATATCCCACATCATCGATCCCATTATCCCTGCTTGAGCACAGCGAGAAACCCCCCAAAGTTCTTGTCCACAAAGGGTGTGTTTCAGTGGAATTCCTTCAACATGCTGCCATAGCAGCAAAAGGGATTTAGGAGAAAAATCAGGCTTCATGATTCACAGGAGAGATGACTGGAATAGTAGAATGGGAGGACTGAGATCTCTTTGCAGCTGACCCTGAAGGAGAGAATATCTTTAAGCCAATCTTTTTGGCCACAGGTATACTTTTTACCACCCTAAAGGGTCACCAGTCTCTGCCAGCAGCTCCCCTCTTCCCACTGCAGCCTGATGGGTGGAGTTCAATGAGGAGGCTGCCTCCTCGCTGATCTCCTAATCTCCCTGGCTGCAACAGGGACACGGCACACGTCCCGTAGCCCCGTGCATGCTCCTTGGTTCCTTAGACAGCAGCTCCTTTCCGCAGCCAGCAGGAGTGGAGAAGTGGGCCAGAGGGGTTGGGAACCAGAGCTCTAAGCCAGTGGGGGGAACGAGGATATTTGAGGGCAAACAAAGATTTCAAAGGTCTCTAAAACGTCCTCGACTTTGGCCTGTCGTTGTCCCTCTGCCCAGAACCACAGACGATCCTGCATTGAACTGTACAGCGTCAGAGAGGGGAAGGGGGGCAGGGTGAATGGGAAGAGCCAGGGAGACCCATTCTCCACAGTATAATCCCCCTGCAGCATACGAGATTCATTTCTGCAGTCTCAACCCCCACTGCACGCCCCTTGGGGTACTGAAATTCCTCTCCTGGGGTTGCTTCAGCTGGAATCATGCTGCGGTATCTGCTGTCCTACTCAGAGCTGTCTTGAGACCCTGAACCAAGGGCCCTGCCCACTGCAGAGGGCTCATGGCTGGGGAAATCTGGTAGCTCCCATGACATCCGTGGATAGCGGCTCTCCTCCCTGGCCTGTCTGGCACGGACAAGGGAAACCCCAGCTGACGGAATGGTCTAGAAACACAGCGTGTTCAGGCTGGACGTGCAGCTAGCTGGCCCCAATGGGAGCTTGCCCCGAGTACAGAACGTCCCTTTGAAAAGGTGCGGCCTTCCGGAACACCTTGCAATAACAACAGCTGAGCCAAACTGATCCCTGCTGCAAATGTATCTGCCTTCAATGCAATGCACTGAACTCTCACTTAGTGGACAGACATGGCCACTGGAGTTTGTTTACCACCCAAGTTACCTAATAACAAACGCCGATAAACAGTCCCTCGGGAGGAGAAGACAGGGGTTTGGAAAGTGGCTCGAATTCTTTCTTGGCTGGAAGAACTCAGAAAAAAATTAAAACAGTTGGTCTCTGCAATGTTTTTTGTACTGGGCTTTTGGATAAGTAATGAAGCAACCTGGCCACTAACCAGCTGGCACAAACGCACAATACCAGCACACAGCACTGTCGCCCCCAAGCCATGTCTCTGGCCCAGACACTATCTGTCCTCTTCTCACGGAGCACGTCTCCCAAGTCTTTAGGCCACATTCAAATCCAACATAGCTGCATGCATGATAACTGAAAGAGCCACTCTATAGCGTAGGAAACCAAAGCATGTATTTGTGGGAGAATTCAGGGAGGCACGGACTCAAAGCAACTCGACCTCGCCTTGTATCATCACCCTGAAGGTGCAAAGTAAACTCCCTGGTGGGCTTGTGCGACAGGGAGAAAATAAATCCTCTAGGGTGAAAAAGTCCAAAATCTCTGTAAATCCTTCCGAATTAAAAAGGCACCAGGCAGACCCAGATGGCACAGTAACTCCGAAAGTGAACACCATACATATCTGGAGGTATAGATGGTTCGTGGCCTATAGCAGTATCACCTGATTGCCTGCACACGGAAATCTCCTCTGAGGCCTGTATGGCTGGGAAAAATCACTGCCACACCTGAGATGCCATGACCAGCTTCCATCCCACTGGTTTCACTTCTTGCCAATTTACAAGTTGGTATACGGTTGGAAACAACAACTTAATTTGCTAATTCTCAGTGGCAAAGAAATGACCAATTCTTCTAGCATTTACACCAACTCCACCGACAGCCCTCAAGGCTGAAGGACTGAGGCTCAGTCTACACTGCTCGCAAAATTCGGCGGCAGTTAATTGGAGCTAGGCAAGTTGCACCGAGCTTGCGTAACGCCCGTCGACCTTGTAACTCCCCTTTTCCGCGCTGTCTTCGCTGTGCTGCACTGATAGGAAATGCGTATCTGTCAATGCAGCGCTACGCCACTTGAGGGGGTGGTTCTGTGAGATCAACTTCCAGAGAGACTGAGCATGTTTTTCCTGCCCACTCTATCGATCCAGAAAAATCAATCTGCTGGTGGCAAATTTGCAGCCATCTCTGCAGATGTACCCTCAGGCATGTGGATTACTGTACAGTACACACACACAAGCAGTCGCATAGTAGGATGGACGGTCCAGGGGCTAGCGATAGGATGGAGATTCCTGGCTCAGCCATGGCCTTCCAGTGTGACCACAGGCAAGTCTCAGTCTACGCTGAGTCTGGTCTGTAAAACGGGATAACATTTCCCTTTCTCCCTGGGTCGTTGCAAGGGTACAATCCATCATCGGTGACAGAGGCACTCGGATGCCATGGTGATGATGGCTATATAAACCCTAGAGATATCCCTCTTTCGTATCCCCAAGTCATTGCAGTTATAGGTGAGAGACAGAAACACGCACATTTGTCTTCCAAAACCAACCATTATTCCAACAGGCGACAACAGGAAAGCCAAGGCCCAGCAATTCATTCTCGCTTCCACGGGCAAAGACATCTCCAGTGCTGAAGGGACGTGCGCATAAACATCTCCAGTGCTGAAGGGACGTGGTGCTGTGATCTGGGCAAGGAAATGACTCGGAGCAGAGAAAATCTGCTACAACTTCAGTGCCAGTTTCAGGACCGCACTTCTCATGCCCAAGGTGGCACATTCTGCCAGCCTCCCTAGCGTTATCTGATTTGCACGGCCAGGGAGGCAGCCCCCAGCAGTGCACTGGGAAAGGGAAATCAAGATTGTCTATCTCTAGGCATTTCACAATCTAGCAGCAATATGTCAGCCTCCATGTGCTTTCTGACACACCCAGCAGATCATTTTTTATTAATTATATTATATACACTGACTTTCCTGAGCCTGAAAATCCTTCTTAGTCCCTGTCATGACTGAATCATGGATATCAATTAAAATCTCCAGATCTTCAATTTTCCTCTTAACTTCCTGCAGTTACAATGTGATGGCTTCCAACTTCCTCTCCGTAGAAGCCGTGGTTAGCAGAATTACTTACAATTTCCCATTTATGCCTGCAGCAAGCTTCTTCAACAAGTCAGCAAATGTCTGACTTTCTGCACATCACCCATTGATTCAATCCCACCGGAAGGCAGAGACATTTGGCAGTACAAACACAAATCAACAGTGCCCTTCTCGCTATTCCCTTCTTCGCTGCTTCTACCCTATTCTTCCTGAGAAGTTTTAGCCAACTGCCCAATGGAAATCCATATTGGACTAGCTTTTCACACAAACAAAACCAGTGTTAAAGCATGGGAAATAATGGAAAAAGAAGGATCAGACAGCATGGCACTGGAAAATGCCGGGCACCTTATCTGCCCACAAGAGGACTGCGCCTTGTGGTTAGGGCAGGAGGCCAGGAGCCAGGAATCCTGGATTTTCTTCTTGGCTCTTCCCTTTCTAACCATACTCATCTCTAGAAGGGGCCTGCCCCAGGTGCTGAGAGGCCTAATAAATGTATGTTTGGGATGGGCTTCGGTTCCTTGCATGAAAGGCACAAGTGTAACTGAAATGTCTTCAGTTACTTTAATGAGGATTCCCTCATTGTATGCTTGCTTCTTCCCCACCCCAGCTGTTCTCCCTGGCCATCCTGTGGCCCCCCAGACCTGTATTTATTTATTTTTTGAGCGGAAGGAAGGCTGATCACAGGTCAAGTGGCTGCTGTTTGGCATGCTGGAAGCAGGCCGGGAGGAGAGGGACTGCCGGCAGACTGCAGGTGAAGCAATCGAAGGGCCAGGATACATTATGACGTAGCTGGATAGCCTGGATACCGTTACATGTGTGGGCCCTACACTGCACACACAGAAAGAATGCTAAAAAATCATTTAGCTGGGAATCTGAATAATGCTATTTTTCAATAACCCAGGCTGGTCCGTATTTCGCTACTTAAAATATTGCAAAAGCTACTTATGTATATGAAGAGGAAAAGATATAAAATAAACCGTTTGAAATCTGCTAAGTGTGAAGGGCAAATGACTTACCAAATGTGAATTAGGGAACATACACGGAGAGAACAAACTCAGTAGTGGAAACTTGGCTTCTTACAACCGTCTACAATGTAGCTGTCTGTTCTTTCCAAAGGAAATCCCATGATCTTGTTTTGATTTTAATGCTAAGAGGGGTTCAGAGTAAGTGTGTGCTGGAAAACTAACCAATCTCAATCACACAGTACAGAATTTGGGGAACCGACCATGCATTTTATTTTTAGGATAAGAATGCTATCTGAAAGTGGGGTGATGAAGCAGCAATGGGTATAGGCACTTTTCAGCACATGCAACGATGTTTTGAAGTTCGATGATGCTATTAGTTTATTTTCAGCCACAAAGAACTTCTCAGTGAAATCAGCAGCTAACAAACGCAAAGGCCCAGCATAAAAAGCAGCGAAGTGGCACCCAGGGAAAGACTAAACAGCAGCTGTAACAACAGCCACAGGGATTGTACCAAAAGTTGGGTGGCTGTTAATCAAAAGAGCTCATTAAATGGAGGCTGGAGGAACAAGTAGAGTTTAAACCACCAAAATGCAGGGCTACGGTATCTAACACACCCTAAGAGAGTAAATGAAAATGGTAGGAAAATAGCATGGTGCACCCTTACAATAAAAAGGAAGGGATTTTAATCGCTAGGGAGTGAAAGATGCATGACAGAGACTGTCACCCTGCATGTCTCAGGGACAGATGCAGTGTTAGAGCAGGAATCTAGCTACCCTCTACTGTCAATGGTAAGAACATCGCTGGGGCAGACGTAAGCAGGGTAAGCAGATTTCTCGTGGAATGCTGGCGTCAGCTGGGTGAGAGCTGGGCCTGGAAGGAGCAGAGTGGGATCGCAGGGCAGCCTTCGTTCCTCAAGGAGATGCTGCAGGGAAATGTGGAGGAGAGATGCTAAGGAGCTGTGTCTGGTGTGGCCAAGGCTGGGAAGCATGGCCCAGAAAACTTCTTTGGACTCTCAATGCCGGCAACTGGAGGGCCGCTAGGACTGTGTGCTGATTGCAGTGGCCATCGGGAAAGAAAGATTTTATTACATCGCAGAGCTCGTCTCCTCGGTTGGCTGGTGGGGGCAAAGCACCAACACATGGTACAAATGAGATTCAACGACGGCTTAGCAATGCCATCTTGACTGTCAAAAGCAATAAACGAATAATATAACAAAATACTTTGCATTCCACAGGATCCATAAGGGCAATTTCATCCAAGAACCCGCAACCTCTTCATTAAACACTGATTAATTTAAAAAAAAGAAAAGACTCATGAGAGCCATATAAGGTAGACAGATATTAACATACAAGCCTGACCAGTGGGGAGCAGGTAGAGAGAAGTTAAATGGCAAAGCTGGGAATAGTTTGTAGGGGCCCTGGCCAGTCCCTGGCACTGATCAGTATACAGCGCTCCCTCCTTTCCTAGGCCCATGACTGCCCCATAGCCTTCAGAGACTGGAGACGTCTCCGCTTCTGCGCATTAACGGGAATGCAAGTTACAATCGTACAGGCCACTGTAAAGAGTAAAGGTCGCAAAAGCAAATGGAGAAGGAATGAGGCCCAGATTCAATCGACTTCAATGGGACTTTACCGAAGCAGGGCCCGGCTCAGCAGCAGCCAGCAATGTGGGAGTGAGTCCTCCGTAAAGTCTAAATAAAGACTGCCTGTCACACTGCAAAGACGACCACAGAATGAGAGAGCAAGAACCCACCAGAATGAGACGGGGGATGAGGAAAGGAAAAAAGGAGAAGGAAAATCTGTGGCGAAAGCAGGGGGAGAGAAATGAAAAGGGGAAGGACAACGGGCGGAGGGAGGAATCTCTTCCATTTTAAAAATGAAGGGGCATTCTTAACAAAGAGCAAGCCAGCCCTGATCTGTTTCCCAGCACCAGCAGGTCTGATTGGCATTGAAGTGAGAGAGCTCACTTCTTGAAACCTGCTCCCAGGGGCAGATCTCAGCGGGGGTAAATCGTGATATCTCTCTTAATTCCCCCTGGCTGAGAATCTGCCCCAGGACTAAAATGCTACTCCGCCTGAGAAGAGAGGCAGGATTTGCCCCCAACGTGTTTCATGCATGGGATCGAGGAAGAACTTAGACAGTGGGCTTCAGCTAGCGCACACCCCAGAACTCCCGGGGTAGTAACGTGGCCTTTACGGCAGGAAGGGCCGTACGGAAGTGACCCAGGCTGTGTATCTGCTAACGACTTCCCCTTACGTTCAGCACCAGGAGTGCAGAGTACTCGGGCAAGGGGAGGGCGGTGGCGTGGCTCTGGTGAGAAGATCTGAGGCAGTGATGACAGCCTCCTGCTATCCGGGGGAGCACAGCGAGCTGCCTGGCACAAGCGGGCTGAACAAGGTCAGGAGATTGTTAATGCGGGGGCAGGGACAGAGGCTCAGATTAGGGCATTGCAGGGAACAAACTGAGCACCTCCTCTGTTCTCATTATTCTGTCTCTCAATGCGGTGAAGGATGCTCAGCGCTCTTTGCCTGTGCTCACTTCAGCTGGGGGCGGGAGGGTGGTGTGAAGTACTGCATCAACCCACCCCAGATATCTGCTCAGGAGTTAATACAGTTTAGTGCTGAATTAAGCCCTGAGTTTAAAAAGGAAATTTTTGCCTATTTTGGTACCCTGGAAGTTCTTAGAAAAATCCCTTGTCTTGGTTTAGTTAGATTGTGGCTGCACAAGCTATCAGGAAAGTCGGTGCCTCTATAGCAGGAACGTGAACAAAAAGGAGAAAACATCCTCCGTGCAAAAGCCTCATTTATTGTTTGCATCTTAGGTTCCCTCCCTGTGTGGAACACCACACTGGAAAAGCTGCTGAACACAACCCACTGGGCGCTGGAGAAGATGATCAGGAAATGATAAAGGCTGAATTTACAGCACAGAGCATGGGCAGGATGTTAATTGGGTTTAAAGTCCTTTCCAAGGAACCTTGAAAAACGTTGCTGGATGTTTTATGGGTCTAAATAAAAGGGAAGATCTCATATTCCCTGAAAGAGAGTTTGGCTGTTAAGGCAATCTCCGGCATGCCCTCTCCCAAAACGTTCCGATGGAACGCTGTACACCGTGCAGATTATCGCCTTGTGTTTTAACGCCCAAGAAAATGTCCTTTGGGGGAAATTTTTGCATGTGATAAAGTTAAAGTTTTTGCAATCCAAAGCTGGGCAAGTGTCGTTTTCTTTGAGAGGGATGGGAAGGGGAGCAGCCATCTGTCAGTGCATTTCTAATCCTTAATGTGAATCCAAAACAGCATATTTCTTGTGTAAACCTTATGCCCAAGAGAAAGTCTCATCATTAAAAAATTAATAATGACTTTGTGCACAAGAACTACAATTTAACTAACCCGTTTTCAGGCTTTATTACTGACGAAGCTCTCCTACAGGTTATCAGCATGAAGGCACTTTTACAAAGATCAGATTACATCTGCCTAGCTACGCTGACCGCTGTGGTGGCCATTTTAGAAGACTTCATCTGACGGTGGCAGAGGTGTGCTAAGGGAACAGACAGTCTCCAGGAAACCATTGCACTTTTAAAGGACAGCCTAGGCTTTGGGCTCCCACAAATGTGATTTACAATTAGGCAGTAATGAGCAAAAGCTGTGCAGGGAGTTTCTTAGAGATGAATGACGAACTGGGAGGAGTTACGCTTCAGACCATTAATCCAACCAACACTGCCTCCTCAGCCACACTCAGCACTGAGTTGCTGTAACTATTATAAACGGAACTGCCGAGACATTTCGAAACAGATCTTTCAGGGTTCCTAGGAGCCGTACACCAATGCCAACATCACAGTCCATTAAGTCCTCAACACCAGACATTGGAAAGACATTAATACCTGGAACATTGGCTAATGGGCAGATTTAGTCTATTTATTTTGTAAGCCTTGTCATATCATGCACAGGGTTAGTATATTTCTATTCTGCCCCCAGGCTAACGACTGAGTACGCACAGGAAGCCGGGCTCTGGCCCTATTCTGCATCATCTGAGGGATGAAGCAGATAGATACACTAATGCTTCTGTTGTTTTTCCTCCTCTTTTTTATTTTCTTCAGCAAAGAAACTCCTGACACTCCAAGCATACAATGAACAACGGGACCACTCCCTGCCCTGTGAGTGGCTTCCTATGGATTGCTCCTCACTGCAAGGAATGCCTCTAAGACTGAGCTGCACCCACGGATCTCAGCTGACTTCAGTGATGTTAGACTGGACCCATGCACTGCAAGCTCATCAGGGCAGGGACTCCCAGCTGCCCAGCACTGTGGCAGGCTCGTAGGTTCCTTCTGCCGTAGGGAGTCTGAACACGACAGTAAAATCTTCACCCTGTTTTTCCATTGACTTCTGTGGGCCAGGACTTCTCCCCAAGTTCTATGCGCCTGTGTAGAACTGACATGCAGGCACGGAGCAGCTCTGCATTCTTCCAGCCCTCTTAAAGACCAGCTGGACTTTGCAGAAGCAGCTGATAAAGAAGAGGAACCAGGAAGATCCAACTATTTAACTGCTTGGGTGGCTCTGATTATATTTCATGTTATGCTGGTGGGAGTTTTGAGTCTAATCATCACCAAACTTTTAATTGCCACTCTGTACGTTAAGAATGGTATTGGCGATATGTCTTCACTTTGATTGCCTGATCTGCGTACTGCTGAAATGGGGAGGTGGTTAGCATTGACTATTTTTAACCCCCTTGGTAAATATTTTGTGCGGATGCAGTCTGTGCTCATGAAAAGTTGGGGTGGATTTTAATGCACGTCTCCGTCACTGTCCCAAAGATAGCATTACCAACAAGGGGCGTTGCAACGCTCTGACACCTTTGATGCAATTTAAATTGATACACCTGTATGGGTTCTGTGGGTAGGAGCCTAAATGGTCAGGTCTATCGTGTGGTTCTATTCACGTGAAATGTATTACTCCCACTACATGGAGATGTTCAGCAGGAAAGCACTGAAAATATGAAGTTTTCCTCCACTTTTGGAGACAGGATGCCTGTCATTCTCCTCTTGCTGGGATGCGTATGGCTTTCCAGGTGCATTCCTTTTCTCATTTCTATCATTGTGCTCTCGGGAGTAGGGCGTTGGGGAGGGGGTTCTTTGTTTTTGCAACGCCTTCTGAATGCTATTTCCTTCACGCTACATTTCATAGGGGCACTCACCGATGTTATGGTTTCATCCCAACTTCAGAACTGATCTCTGGCCTGTTTTTCCATTTCCCATTTTAACAACAGTTAGCATTTTGCACCAGTTCATGTTTTCTCTCCACAGCGTTACTGCACCCTGGCTCTGTTCCTTACTCAGGCAAAACTCAAGCAAGCTGTGCCGCTAAAGAAACAAAAGGAATTCAAGGGATTACGTCTGCAGGCTACTGAGAGGACCCTGGAGAGGCAAAGCTCTGGCCCTCTCCGTGCGGAGAGATGTGGACACCTCTCTGTGGTTAACGGCATGCCTACACAGCAAGCGCTACGGCAGCACAGCTGTAATGGAGACACGTCCTACAGCAACAGAGCGGGCTTTCTGTCACTAGTAAATCCGCCCCAGCCAGACGCGGTACCTAGGGCAACAGAAGACTTCTTCCATCAACCTCGCTGGTCTACAGCAGGTGCGTAGGCTGGATTACGAATGTCTCTAGGGGGGCGGGTGGATTTTTCACACCCTGGGGGACAGAGCTTGGCGGACCCAGGTTACAGGTGCAGGCCAGGCCCACCCGTTGAGCTGGAAAGAAATGGTGGCGATGGGGGGCAGACACAGGCAATGCAGTGAGTGAAGTGAGAGGCCCTATCCTGCTCCTGTTTAAGCCCTGCTGCGGTCACCAGAGGGCATGGCCTGGATTGCACCCGGAGCCATCCGGGGATGCGCGGTGACACTCAGGAGCGCTATCATTTGTGCGTCGGAGCAGAGGAATCCGGGAGCAGCGGCCAGTCACACAGAAAGGTACACGGGGTTCTACGAAAGCCACCTCCCACCTGTTTGCTGCCTCACGATGTTCGACGGACACGTCTGTTCCTTTCGGCTTACGAGCCCTTCCCAGAGCCCCCATGCAACACTACGCTGCTCCACAAAGGCTCTTCTACCACGCTCCTCACCCTTGGATCGGAGCGCCTTCCCCCACCCCGTGATGTGTTTGTTCCCCCACCCGCCCCCCAGGGAGAAGTGGGGGGGCGGGAGTGCCTGGCTTGGATTTGTTTGCTTGGTGTTTATAACTCGGCATGTTTCCCAGGAGGCAGTTCAGAGAAGTGTGCCGTGCACTTGGAGTGGAAGGCGGGGCGGTGTGTGAATTCCTGCTGGAGCTGCCCTCCATCCCCACAGGATTCAGCCCCACATGGGAACCTATGCTTGGCAGGCCACTGCCAGGGGGTTCAAGGAGCCAAGAGAGGCCAGCCTTGCAAATCTGATTCGCAGAGCTAGACCCGCTGACCTCAATGAGTCCTCAGCATAGGTGTTGCAAAATCAAAGCCTAGGCCTGTAACTCTTGAAATACCTGCTGCCTCAGAGGGATGGCAAAGTACATTTTTATGGCGGATGGGTGCCCTGCTTTCCTGTCAGCTCTCCTTCCCATTCCTCCTAACTCCCTGAAGAACTGCCCTGCTGTTATCAGATGAAACTAATGCACAGTGGTTTGATAATAAAGGACACCTGTCTCATCACCAAAATCACAAACAGGGACTCTGCCAACACGCTGGAGTTCAGCTCAAGGGCACTGTGGAGCACAGTACAAGAATCTGCATTACTGCCCCACTATTTGGGGGATAGGCGACAGGGAAATGGAAACATCTAGAGATAAGTGATTTTCCCTTGTGCCATTCACAATACATATGAATGTTTTACATTGCAACTGTAGCAGGAACAAGAAGATAGCTGAAGAGAAGCATATTTTTTTTCTGAACAATTCCTCCAGTATATTACACACAATTCATTCTTATGCAAAGACCGCCCTGTACGGCTGGCAAGGTCAGCGAGACCTTGCTTTATATGCGGCATAGGAAGCAATTGCACAAGTTTTTACTTGCACACTATTTTTTCCTTGCATATTCTCAGTTTTGATTTTCCCCCACTACTAACGCCCATGCATCTTGGTGTCTGAAGCCAGATTATTCTATCTTTCCTGGGCTATCAATCGTGTCAGACCCGTATCTTGAAGGATGGCAAAAACTCCAAAGAATATTTTTCTTACAGCATGTTGAACATGACGACAGCAAGGACAATATTAAAAACACCAGAACAATTTCCAATCACTGTTAACGGCATTCACCATAGGGCCAGACTGTCACACATCTGCAGGCCGCTCATACACGTTACTTCACCCTAGCCTCTCCAGAGATAGCGACAGATGCAAATAGCCATGCATGCTGATGATATTTGGTGCATGTGACTGTATACATGCAAATGAACACCTGCAAACTCAGGGCTTGGATCAACCACCTGTGTGCATGTGGGTTGTAGCTGCACACACAAGTATATGCATTTGCAGAACTGGAGAGATGAAGGCTGGGATCTGAAAACAGACCATACATATTGGAAAGGGCAGGTCAGCTGAAATCGCTGTACTCACTTAAATGGGAAAGCTGTGAAAGAGAGATGAGGTGTCACATCTGGGATCATACACGTGAGTGAACAGCAGACCTGGGAACAACGCTCTCGAGTCCAACCTCTCCACACCCTGCCCAGTTCATCAATCAATGCCTCTATCCTTTTCTTTCAATAACCATCCTCATCTCGGGCAGCCAGCCTGGCTCGCTCCCTTCTTATCTGTCTCTCCGTCTAAAGAAAAGGACAGATGCTGTGACACCAGACAGGGCACCTGGGAGCCTTCTGAGCACCAACAATTCTCTAACCCAGGCCTGCCCCAAACTCCAGGCACAAGGCGCTGCATTGTCTCCACTCCCACTACTGAGCTCATTCAGCATCTCATCGCTGGGGCCTACTTATCATATTCCTCCATGACACTGAACAAAACCCAAACCCAAACCCAGCCCTTTGCGGGTGTAAATGGTTTTTAAAAGGCAGTTAATGTCTATGGAGAGCTAGGAAGGGGAGGACGTAAAACAGCCCCATTAGAGAATCAGTGAGAAAAGTGCAACGAGACACATTTTAATCATGTGCAGAGAATCATGTTAATCCTTCTGTTTTGGGGGCCACTTGTGCTCTGCGAACGAGCTGGCTACCTTGTGGCAAGAAGCGTGGTTCTCAACGACTGTGTTGGGACACGTGTCCCCACCCAGCAGCGTGTGTGTCACGGAGAGCTGGGGAGATGGCTGGTGTGTGCCGTAGGGCTGCGATAAGTGTGTCGCGACCTGCAAAAGGCTGAGACCCCCGGCTCTAGAAGAGCACCCTGGCTGGCCGCTCGGGCTGCGGTCTGAACAAACTCTCGGAGGAAGAGGAAGGTCGGTGTTTCAATTGAGGCAGTAGACTGGCACCTGACAGGTCTGGGCTTCACTCCTTGCTCCAGCTCAAAGTCCCATTGTGACGGAGGCTAACTCGCTTGGTCTGGCTGTACCTCTCCCCAACCTGCAACGTGGGGATAACACTAACTTCTTCCCACCCTTTGGGTCTATCTACCCTGGAGCTAGCTCAAGCAGACATCCCCACGACGGCTCACTAACAGAAGTGTAGCTACGGTAGCATGAGTCGCAGGAGCAGTTAGGGACCTCGAGTCTGACCCTGATTAAATTTACGGCACACACTCACTGCTTGCACTGCTATGGGGTATGCTGCCATTTCCAGCATCCCGCTCTGATCAGAGCTAGACTGGGGGTGTCTACCCGGCCTGGGAATTACAAGCCCCGCTCCAGTGCTGACGTCCGCTGGGTCAATTCGGATTGTAAACTTGTAGGGGCAGGAACTTTTACTATGTGTAACTGCAACCCCTGGCACATCTGCTGAAACCCACAAGCATGACTGTCATGCAAACCATCACTGAAGCAGAAAATAAAAATGTATTATTTTACTTTCATTTACTCTGGAAGATATTGGGGTCTTAGGCACACATCTGAAGAGATGCCACTGATCAGTAATGGATCTGGGGCTCTCTGTGCCACGCAGAAGAAAGTTAGCATCATTTACCAGCAAAATTTGTCTCACTGAAGGTGCTGTTTTTAAACAAAAGTGGCCACCTGACAGCGTGGGGTAAATTAGCTACCTTTTACTTTTGCAATCCTAAATTTAATTGCTGGATCTTCTCACAACTGAGCATGGGTTCAAGGACTCAAATGAGAGCTGTGGTCATTTGTTCTCACAAGATTCCCCCATCTTCCGATGGAGAGGCCCAGAACTCCAGGCAGTGCTATCAGCATTTGCGGCACTGTTATTTCTCAAGCACAAGAATTATGAATGGCTTGGAGTGAACAGCCATTGCAATCCTCAGTGTTATTTAACTGGAGAGAGAGCTTGAATTTACAGAACACTGCCACGCCGCGCTCTCAGTCGAACAGATCTCATCCTGTCAATGCCTTTAATCAGACAATTCTCCACTTAGGTCTTAGTGGCATATACAGTACTTGATGACACAGGGCTGAGCAGATTATATATCTTACATAAACAGAAGCGGTTTCCGGGATTTATAATTAGATTTTCATACTCAATAGATGCTATGGGCCACATCCAGTCCTGAAGTCACTCCAATTACTGCGCTGGAGAAACACCAGAGATGAATTTGGGACAAGTTAAGAGTAATTTCCCCCACTTATGCCAGGACTGCCCAATAGAACTAGCTGGGAAATGAATGCCCTCCCACATCCCCATGTATTTTGGTAAATGATTTAATCTTCATAGGCACTTCATTTCCTGGGTTTCAATTTTTTTTTTTTTTTTTTTTTTTTTTTTACAAATCCTGCCAAAATGTCTAAAAAAATGGACATTTTTTGCAAGAATTTTCATTGAGGCAAAAAAAAAAATTCTATTGAAAATTTTCCATCAAAGCAATCAGTTTTAATGCCTAAAATGCAAAGAAATAAAAAAATATATAATCAGCATTTTTGTAGCATTTCATTCACAGATCTGAAAGCACTCTTCAAAGTCAGGCAAGTATTGTTCCAATCAATACAGTGGGATCCTGGGGAAGTAGAGATTCTTTAAAGGCCTGACAGTTCAGGAAAGTCATTTAATCTTTCTGTGCCTCAATTTCCCCATCTGTACAACAGGGTAATGAGATTGACCTCCTTAGTAAAGCCCTTTTGAAATCTGATGAAAGGCTCAGTGCAAGAACAAGGGTGTATCAGTAACATTGTCTTCATAGCTCTGTTTTCTGGCCTAAAGCTTTAACTACAAGAAATGCGTGAAGCTCCCTCAAGAGTATCATTGTTTACTTTTTATTCTTCTGGTATTGATGAAACACACTCTGACATTTAACAGCAGCCAACATGGCGCAGGCCAGACAGCAAGGGGAAATGTTGGTCAAAGTGAACAGAGAAACATCTAAGTGGTCTGAGGCATGTAAGCTGAAGCTGTACAGGACCGCAAGTCTGCACACAGTGAAAGGCTTTAACAGAACTGATGGCGTTCTGGTCTTCATGGATAGCAGGGATTTACAGAAAGCCAGATCTCTATTTGGAAATCAAGTTCCAAAGGGAGAGCCGTGTAAGTCTAGTTCAGCAAAACAAACAAGGAGTCCTGTGGCACTTTTAAAGACTAACAGATTTATTTATTGCATGAGCTTTCGTGGGAGAAAATCCCACTTCGTCAGACGCTTTGAAGATGGGAAATTTACAGAATGGGAGGAAATCCT
>ML685771.1:3439800-3469957 GCA_007922175.1 Pelusios castaneus
CACAGGACTCTGTTGTTTTTCTGCAGATAGACTAACACGGCTCCCCCTTTGGTACTTGACTTACAGATGTCAGCCTCCTTTCAGCCAAGTCAACAGAACTGCCACCTCTGGGATGTCAGTTCAGAAAAGTCCTACCCTTCTGGCTGGATTCCACAGTCTACTTCTTGGTCTAGATCTGACCTCGTTCTCTTACAGCAAGCTTAATCCTTAGGTGCTTCGGGGCACAGAGAACTCACAGGCTGTCTAAGTCTCACTCTCTCCTCCAGCTGCCGGCGTTCCCAGGCTCTCTTGTGACCATCAGACTGTACAAACACTGCTGTGTGTTGACTAATGGCTCTCCTAGAATCTCCCCCTCTTTCAGATACATACATACATGTCTCTGTTGTATCTAGAAGAGAAAAAGCCAACAAGAATTTTTGCTTGGGACTCTAAGGTAAATTCCTGGCACAAGTCACGGGTAAGGGGACACCAAACTCAGTTAACAGTCGCAGGAGCTTCCCATGGACAGCCTTGGCCCCATGCTGAGAAGATGCCTGAGGCTGCTCCATCCAAT
The DNA here is from genome assembly GCA_007922175.1 of Pelusios castaneus. NCBI lineage: Eukaryota > Metazoa > Chordata > Testudines > Pelomedusidae > Pelusios > Pelusios castaneus. The sequence goes on from ML685771.1 coordinate 3,440,354, forward strand.
TCCACCCAAAGGTTATTCATTCTCCACCCAGAAGCCGAAGGTCAGTGCAGTAAGAGCTGAATACCAAGGACTGGATGTCTAGTTACTGCAACATTAGGTAGTCACCCCACATGAGGCCTCAACCTCTCACATCTGGATTCCCACAACAGCCTTTCCTCTGGCCTTGACCAGTGCAAACTTCATTGAGATTGCTGCTGCGAAGATTAATCGCTTTACTTATTCCTTTTGCCACGTCCTTCCTCTCTTTGCATTCCTCCCCGGCTCCCTCTTCCCTGTCACATCAAACACACGCCACTCGTCTTCCCTTTCAAGGCCCTCTCCAGGCAATCCCCAACCACCTCTGGTAGCTCACTCAGTATCATTCTCTCTAACATCAGCACCCACCTTCGTCACCCTCTTGTGACATTCTCAAACAAGTAACGCCAGCCGCATTAGGAACAGCTCCCCGCAAACATCAGCAAAGCTAACTCATTATCCTACAAATCCGCCGTCAAACTCTTTTGCTGTAACACAAAAACATAGCAGTCAGGCCAATTGTAGCTAACCCACTGCCCTTCCCGGGAACGCTGTTCATTATTTCCTTGTACCCCTCTGTCATCTCTTGTCTCACACTTAGATTGTAAGCTCCTTGGGGTAGGGGCCATCTTTTTCTTCTGTGCTGGCACAGCACTGGCTTGGCCCATGACAGGGACTCTCAGCCACTCCGATAATATAAATAATAAAGCAGTGGAATTATCGACAAACAAATGACATATCTAGCGAGATACCGTTTGCTCTGGATCCGAGAAGACAGAAGAGCTGCAAAACTTATATACGATAATAATGAACAAGAAGAAGCCATGCCTTTCAGAGACCTGTTTCTCAGTAATGATGTATATGGGTGTGGTGGGGGGGTTCTAAAAACGGTATTGTTGGAAAAACTGTACATGGGGGCTCCACGTGACAAACGTGGTTAGTATCGACCGTACAGTTACGTTTTTCAGAAAAGATCTTTCTTAAAATAGTCACAACTTAAAAAAAATGGGTTTGGGAAGGAGGCCAGATCCAGGTGTTTTCCCTGAGCTTTGCTTCTGGCCCTCCACGTGTTCAGTCAATCAGTCCTTTACGCAGGGTTGTGGTTGGTATTTTGGAGGGTTAAAAGACAAGGTAAAGGGCAGATCCTCAGCTGGTGTAAAGCAACTTAATTCCATCAAGTCAACAGTGCCTCCCCCCCTTCAGTCCAGCTGAGGATCTGACCCAAATGGGTTTGTAAAAGTACCTCCCATAACATTTTAATCAGGAAAGTCGCGTTACCAATTATGGCATGTGCTCTCTCTTACAATGTGCAATTAATGAGACACCATTTCAGATGTCAGAGCACTGTTGGAGCAGCATTAGTCAGAGATCCTATTAAGACACAACGTTTATGGAAACACAGAAAGTGTAAAAACCAAATTCAATGGGTTCTAAAAACACTCAGAAAAGTTCATTCCTGCAGTTCAAAGAATAAAAACTAGCTGACTTTCCCCTGAAATTCAATTAAAAAAAAAAAAGAAAAGGAAAAAAAAGCTCTACTCGAAATCCAGGAAGATAAAAAAGGCCCTGATTTAAGAAAGCACTTAAGCATGTATCAAAATCCCTTGACTTTAGTGGGATTTAGACAAGTGCTTATATGTTTCCATGAATCAGGACCGTAGGCAATTATGTTTCCCTTATAAGGGTTAGCAAAACCCCGGGTCAGCATTGCATCCTTCATTATCCAGCAGCACACGTGCAGCAATATGCCACTCACCGTGGAACTTCATTCCTATTAAAGGCGAAGCTGGTATTTGTAATCAAGTTTCTCTGGTTGTCTGGATTTATAAACTCTGACACAGGTGGGGAGGGGGCTGTTTGTTTTCTTACAAAAAGAACACGTCGCGAGCAAATGAACACAGCCTGCCCTCTGTTTAACCCTGCCTAGCACAGAGCCTGCTCCCTTCTGCAAGGCTGCGATTAGGAGATTCGGGTCATGATCAAGCAGATTTCATGTTTTAATTCTCCCTTTCGTTTTCAGCTCTCTTTCTGGAGCCAGGCTCTTCTGCAGACATCCAAAGAAACTTACACCAAAGCAAACAATTACAGCTGCCAAGGAACTAATGACGGGTCCTTTATTGCGGAACGCGAGCCGTGCCACAGCGACAATGCGCCTGGCTAAAAGTGTGTGATGTTGCCACCAAGCACATCAGTCCGCCCCACACATTAAGCTGCACAAACTTGTAAGAACCTCATCCCTTCTGTCTCAAGAATCCCAAGGTCACTCCTGGTTTGTCTCCCGGCAAATCAGCAGCAACCTCCCTATCATTACTGAACCAGGACTGCTCGAGTCTCATTTCCCAGCTGGTATTTCTGCAAGGAAGCTGCTCTATGCCAGCAAACCCATTAGACGCCAGGAACCCTGTACCGCTCATTGGATTCGACAGACTTGCTCTCTGAAATCACTCACTTGCGCTTCTATGTAGAGAAATCCAAGGAAAGCCTCAATTTTAAATTGGCTTAAAATACTCCTATGTCTCGATGTCAATCTGAGGGCCTGATTTCCATGATTGGTTTACTTAGTCGGACTGATCCCTTACTGAGCAACTTAAGGACATGCTAATTATTATTATTTATTTTCAGATGCTCTGTAAACATAAAAGAGCAGTGCCTGCTCAGGGGGAGCTGAAAAGTCAGGGAACGGGAATCACATCTACTCCTATTAATACAGTTCCCCACTGGGAAGGGATCATATCAAGTTAAAAAGTTTTTATTTTAAAAACCAGATATCCTTATCAACAGTATGGAACTGCAAACCACACTCGGGTTGCTACTGTTTAACATGTTATTTATTGTCTCTTTCATTATCCAAGTCTCAGACCCTACCGCATGGACACTGTCCCACAAGCACAGCATGGGAACTTTTACTTTTGGGATTCGGGGGGTTTATTTTCATTTCAACTCTTTCCATTTTAATTTCAATCCGGATCCTCTCTTTTCCCTTTAGGAGCATTTGCCACATGAGTCATAAAAACTTGCACCCACCGAGCTGGAAAGTAGGCCGTGTCCCCACCAACATGTAAGTTTACTCACTAGGACAAACTGAAAAGCCCTGCCATGAACACAAGCCACGCCCAGATTGTGTATTTACAGCACCACGTGGTTCTGTAGGTAGTCACACTGCACTGAGACCACAAACTCATCTCCCTTGTGACTGAAATGAGACTGTAAATCCAGTTACTAGTGGTGAAAGTCTAGAACCTAATTAACTCACTACTCCGCCTTACCCTCTGGGAATCACTCATCTGAAAGCTGACATCAAAGAGCAGCGAAGTCACCCCAGAAACACAGATTTTCTTTTTAGAAGAAAACGTAGTTTTCACATTTTGTCAAAGCAAGGTCCAGAATTCAAGCTGCGACCTGCCACCCCAGCATTGTACTGCAGGTGGAAAAGCCCAGGGTGCTGAAATGAAGGACATCACGAAACAGATAAGCAAACACAAGTGTTTGCAGTTGCAAAAACCCCCACAAATATTCCCACGTTCATTTCCATCTCCATTTTACTAAAAAAAACCTGAGCAACGAGGGTTGTTACACTGCGTGACTGCACACAATCGCACAAAGCACCCAGAGCCCAAAACCTGAGCAGACTGCTGCCCCAGGGCAGAGCCCTACAGAAATCAAAGCAGTGCCACACAGCCAGAACAGTCTGCCCATAAGCTTCACATTGAAGGAGCAACGAAGTGAGGACAGGCAAGCAAATGCATTTGGAAGCCTGCAGTCCAGGACTGTGTAGACGATTATTTGAACACAGGCATTGGTGGAGCTGTTTCAGACCTGACAGACTGCAATAACACTGGATCCGTCCAATGTACCTGCCTCACACCTACATTCATTGCTGATAAAAAGGTATTTGACCTTTCAGCTCCAGCTTGCAGCTACCTTCAGCATTCCTCTTATTAATCAGTATGTCACTTAAATCAATGGCATCGTTTTATGATTTCTATTTTAAAAAAAACAAACAAACAGAACAACCCACCTGCTTACAAGGAGTGAAACTGCTGTCCGTGAGGGCTCTATCCTGCCCTCGGTGGAGCATTTCTGCCGCTCCCCAGCTCCCTGAAATCTTGCTGACGCCTACAGAAACTGAGAGTGCTCAGCAGATCAGGAGAGCAAGGGAGACTGACCCTCCCTCCCAGGGACATGCACTCTAGCCGTAGCCAGTCGCACAAGTCTGACTCCCCCTCACTCTTATTTACCACAGAAACAAAGAGAAGCTGAGGCTGCAGAGAGTCTCCCAGACCCCAGGGAGGAACACCCAGGCAATTTAGGTTTCTTGTATTAATAATCTGCATATTCCCCTCATTTTGCTCTTTGTCAGCTGGGCTTTAGCAAGGGGGAGGCCATGAAGCAAGGCCTCAGCTAGACGCTGTTTCTAATTCCACAGCTTCTGTACTTTACAGTGGCTTGGAGCCCTGTTTCCATCTGACGTAGGAAGCTAGGATACAGTCGATTACAAATCCTGTTGCTGGGCTGGGTTTACAAATCCCAATGTCTCCTTAGCAGCAAACACTGGTTGCTTTTAAGTTGAAATCTGACTACGCTGGCTGCACTCTGTTCCGCAAGTCAGTTATTAGACGTACCCAGAGACCATCCCGTGCCTCTAAATCTATGTCAGGGTCCTTTTACAGTCATATTTCCCCCCAAACACACGGCACAAAACTGAAGTGCTACTTCGTAAGAGAATCCCTGTTCTAGCCTTTGCATTTGAGCACAAAGAACAGCACCAGTGTCTGCGGTACGAATACCAACTCCTGCAGCACCCAGGCCTCCAAACGCCTTCCCACGTGATATCCGCCGGAGTGCTCTTGGGAGACAGGGCTGGGGGTTGCAGCTTTCCCACTTAGATTATCATACGGGGCGCGACTCCAACCGGCCAATTTGAAATGAAGCATGGCAGCCGTATGATCAATGCTCTGCTCGGCTCTGCAATGGGGACCTCCTCTTACTCCTAAGACTGGCAGGTGCAAGACGACCGCCGCGGAAGCAGCATGCTTGGAAAAGCCTTGCGTCACCCCAGGCCCCCCCCCCCCACTCGCAGGTAAGCCCCCCAGTGGGAAAGCAGAACTCCTGCTCTGGCCAGCATGAGCTACAGCGTTGCACATCCACACTCCACATGCTGGGTGCTCTCGCTTTACCGGGATTTCTGTGTTCTGATTGCACAAGTGAGACTATGCTGTGACTGTAGTACCTACGTCTTGGGTCACCCTGACTGTCCAGGCAGCGGACTCTGGTTGGGGTCTGGGAATCAAGTTTAACCAGGGTGGGGGAGAGGGGTCTGTCTGAGAGTCAGGGCGTAGAGCTCACATGGAGTTTTCCAATGCACTTTTTTTTAATCACAAATGCCAATTTGTCAAAACAAACTGTTCATAGGAAAGGGTCGATTTTGATTAATTTCTCAATGCGGAAAAAAAAATCTAGAAAAAAAAACTTTGAAAGGAAACCATTTTCTTTTGCAGGCCCAAATACTTTTGGTTTGAAATTTAAGCTATTTTAAGGGGCATAAAAAAGGTCAAAATCAAACCAAAGTATTTTTCAGTTTGACCCAACCTGATTTTCATTCAGGACAATTGTAGAAATTTCAACTTTTCATCCCAGTTCAGAATGAGAAAATAATTCAAAATCTCAAAAATTCTCCCAGGACAGGAAAGATGTTTTGTGCCGAGCCTCAATGAAGAGCTCTACTGCTGAGACGGGGGATCCCATTTTGCAGGACTGGATGAGGCTGGAACAGACATGGTGCAGAGCAACCTTCAGACCAAGACCTGACCGGACAGCAGAGGCAGAGACAATGTCACAGAATTGGACCACGTAAGAGTAGGATCTGATAGCACAGAGTGTGGACTGTATCCACAGATGGAGGAGAGCCACTTGAGGCGTCCCTGCCTCACACAGAAACTGCTTGGACCTGTGAGTCGGCTTTTAGGTGGGTGGGGGGACACAGTTTTGAACCACAACAAACCAGAGAATTAACACCTGGACCTGTGGAGTAGCATGGACTGGCAAGCCCAAATTTGATTTGCAGTTGTATCTGGGATGGGAAGAAGCCAGAATTTAGGAACAAATAAAGTTAAAAAAACTTGATGATATACTTTGTGAAAAATATTTTGGGCTTAAAATTAATATTTTCTATAATTTTTCTTTGTTTAAATTTCAAAATTTGGAAACTCTGAGCAGAACCCCAAAGGTGGGTCACCCAAGTTGAGATTTGAAGGAAGGCACAACCCTCCCTCTAGACCAGTGGGTCTCAACCTTTTGCAGGTCGCGACACACGTGGTGGCCATCACAAGCCTACAGGACATCCTCCTAGGCCAAATCCATCCACCTTCCCGGCTCTCTGTGACACATTTACCGCTGTGTGGCGACACAGTGTTTGAGAACCACTGCTTGGAGGATAGGTGCTTTGTAACAGCACGACATGAAAGAAACTAATCAAACCAGATTAAATGTTGGGCCTCTTGGTCTTGAAGGTGTCTCCTTGGAAAAGTTCTCCAACCAATTATTATTCAGTCAGTCCTAGGGTACTGAGAATTATACTTTATCTGGTTAGAGTGCATGCCCACGAAGACAGAAAAGGGACTTAGGATACTGCACAATTTTGGGTTTAAAAAGGACCGTTTTAAAAGAGCTATCTTGTGATGCTCTCCATAGGCCGGGGGACGTTTCCGTCTCAACAAGTCTTGGAAATTTTGTTTCCCAGCGTTCCAAGCTTTATTACTACTTTAATGACCAATCCATCAACTGATCGGAAAAGCAGCAATGGGCCAGCGAGAGTTTTGCTTGGTGAGACTCCCTGGTTTGGTTCATTATGATCTAATGCTCCGCACTTTTCTAGCACCTTCCCCACTTCACAAATAGTAATGAATTAAGTCCCATGAAGCAAGGAAGTGTTACCCCCATCACTCGTGAGCTCAAAGGAAAGCCGGAATGGAAAGGAGAACCCCTGAGCCCCTTTCCTGTGCTGTGGCAACAGCCCTGCCTGCCCCCGAAAGGTTTTTCAATCAGGATATTCAGCTTTCTACTGTTTAAAAATGCTAGTGTAACACCGGCCCTCTAAAAGCACAAATAAAGGCTTCATCGTCCAAATTAAAGCCAGTGGCTGTATTACCGAGACGCTGAAATGTAAGAAACATGTTGTACTTGGTGTCAGATTTATTGCTGCCAAACATCTTTCTATGGAAAAACACTGCTGCTTTTGACCCAAACAGATTGGGAACAGGAAGTAAAAACAAATCACCCAGCTGTGGCCTCACTGAGTTATGAGCCGGAGAAGGGAAACCAGCATTTCCTGTCATTGCCTATCACAGATCCTGACTGTTCTGCACTGTTTTCTTAGGGCCTGATGCTGCTCCCAGTAAAGCCAATAGGAATCTGATATTCACATCCAGAAAAGCAGGATTGGGTGTTCAATAAATAATCAGTGGGAGGGAAACTAGCAAACAAACACTGGGGATAAGTTCTCCCGAAAAACGGCGTCAGCTGACAGAACTCTCGTTTCTACGCCCGTACCCTGATTCCTGGCAGCGGAGATGGGCCCATCTGGGAAGAGAATCGGGTATTTTGTGCGGGTAGCAGCCCTGCCCATCCCAAGCAATTAAAATCATGAGTTAGGCCTCAACTAATCATGAAGTTGGCTTAAGAATCAGGAGATTTCAATAAATAACTGTCCCCTTTTCTTTGCTTTTCCGTTTTGAGCTTTAAGTTCCCCTGGTTACATTTTCAAGCTTTACACTGTAACCATACAGGAGCTAAAAACTTCGATTCTCTTTTCTTTTGTTGTTTTTGCTGTTTTGAAACAAAAGCGGAGTTTCCCACACAATCATTTGACTCCAGGAACTGGGGCTTTCAGAAAAAGACCTAACAGGTTACAAGACTTGCAAGAAAATTCAGGAATCTTTTGCCAAAATCCCTCGTTGAATATACCAGCTTCATAGGCTCACCCGAACAAATACTGGATATGGCATACATACACTACAGCAAACACTACAATTTATGCACGCATCGCATACTAAGCTAAAGCCTTTTAATCTGACATTTTAATTAAAATCCTGCTTTAATGCAGACTTACAGTACTATTTTATTAGCTGGAGCAGATATAACCTACAAGATTTAAAATAATTAAAGAACAGGTAGCAAATGGTTTAACTGAGAACTAGATTTCCTGAAGTTTAAAAAGAATCCAAAAGAGCCAGATGTTGATGTCGCTATGCAGCAGTTACCCCAGATCCCTGCTGAGAGCAGACTCGCAGCTTAAGCTCATGACCCTTTTCTGGGTGGCTCATAAACTTGTATAAAGCCGTCCAGAGTGTGCATGAGGGCGTAGGAATATACGTATTTGGCACAATACAACATCTGACTTTCATAAGGGTTTGTGCTTTATACGGTAATCAAAGCACCCTGAGCAGTGCGCACGAATGGTCTCACTCACACATGGCAATTTCAGCTCCTACCTCATATTCTTCTAAATCTGTCACCTTCTCATTCCTACAAGCTGCCTTGGCTGATGAGCTGCACTGGGAGAAATGAAACCTTCTTTGCACTCATGTTACCGTTGCATGAAATTTCCCACTGCTCCCCAAGAAGCCTCCAGATCTGAAATCCAAGTTTCTCACACCAAGGAAAGAACAATAAATGGGAGGTAGAAAAGGCAGTCAAGTCAGCCAGAAGTGCCGCCAAAATCCAAGCTCTTGCTCAAAAAAGGCCCTCCCTTCGGAAGGCTGCCAATCAAACCTCGATCAGGCGGCTGTTTTCAGAGAGTGAATAAGTTCTTATTGACACAGCTTATGTCTGCAGCATGCAGCCTTCTGCAAGGTTTCAAGAGCAGATCGGATTACACAGGCGCATTCTCCCTGATTTTATGCGTTCAGAAGCCTTTAGACTTAAAATACATCCCTGAAGACTACAGTTTTTCCATTGCGCATGCTGTGTGCGCTCTTTAAAGCACATGGCCAGATTCTCCCTCTCTTAGTCAGGCTACTTGGTGAGAAGTCCAGTTTAATTGAGGGTACTAACCACAGGGTAATACTCAAGGTAAGAGTGGAAGAATCAATCCCGTGACATGTCCTTCACGTCAATTTGGAGAAGAAAATATTTGCCCACACTACTTGTAGTCTGGGAATTAAACATCTTTTCTGAATGTAAAAGCACAGCCCTTTCTGAGAGTTTACCCCAAAAAAGGCAGCACACATAAACAACCACCACATTGCTGCAGAGGACAGGACACAAAATAGATATTAAATCAGAGAAGCACTCGCACTGAAACCAGGGGACCTGAGCGTGTGCTTTAGACCCTGAGTCAGGATCTGTGTGTTGTGTGTGCCTTGGGCCCTGACCTCAAGCACAGTTATTCAAAAGAGAGAAGGGAAAACTTTGAAAATGTTACAACCAACAAACACAATATGCAGGAGATATTTGTTTGCCTACAAGGTAAGAGCATAATGGCCAAAGCGAGACAGCATTTTCTCACAGAAATTTTCCAGGCACACAGGCAAATCAAGAGAGCGGAACTCTGGAACTTCTACATGACAAAAATGTAGTCCCCAATACACAGGATACCTGCCTCCTTCTAAGCTTATTTGCTTGCTCAGTCAAACGTTCAGAGCATCTTTTTACATTTTCTCATATTTTGCAAGAATGAATTCTGCAATTAAGGCTGTATCTGGAGAGACAGCGGCACGCTAGACGTCAGGTCTGTGATGGGGTAGCTCTCCTCTCTTCTGACATTTGGACTTGGTTTTCAGAGTGCAGTAAAAGAGCCACCATTCCTACCCACACCTTCACAAATGTAGATGTATGCAAATCCTGCCTGGGAGCAAACAACTGCCATTTCAATGAAGAGTGTAGGATCCCTACCATTCTGTTTGGTTTCAACACATGACTAGAGTGTTTATGGTCAGAAAACGGATCATGTGAAGGCAGCACCTGTTCCCTGCATGCAGAAGTCACGTAAGTGTTTGCCCCACTGCTAAAGCCAACTTTTTACTCCTGCCTGAGCTAGAAAAGCTACAAAGAAGTGAGCTGGGTTCTTATGCTGTCTGAGGAATCAAAAGCCACGTTAGCAGCCAGACTCTGAAAGTGGAACCCTTAACACTGCTTCCTGCGAAAGAGATTGGAGGGTGGGGGGACAGCTTGACTTTCAGATCCCATGAGTTTGGCACCTAGAAAATCATCCTCTAGCTTGTAAAAGAGGAAAAACTGATCGGAGAAATCACAACGCTGGACCCCCCCCATGATGCCCTTTTGCAAAGGTGACCGCCTCACTGCTTTCTAACACATGTCCCACAGAGCCTCCCTGATGGAAGGTTGCTCCCCACTCTTGGCGGCTCTTGGCCCAGCAGCAGGCAGTGCAGGAATGGAGGGAAGCTGTGCAATCAGCTGTGCTCCCTCTCTCTGCCTAGGGGAAAGGACAGAGGATGGGATGGAAGCAGGGACCCAGCTTCCCCCAGGGCAACAGAGCTGGTGGTTCTGTATTCACTGCCAGTGACTCAGCTCGAAGCTCCAGGAAGCACACAGGGAAGGAATAGATAATATCTCCTTGACTTTCAAACCGGTTTGGGGTCCTGTTTAAAAAGTTCTAAGGGGCTTTGAAGTCAGTAGCCAGGTTTAATGGATGTGCATCCTACAATAATTAAAACAGGCAGAAATACTCAGGTGCTTAAGTAGCTCTGAAACCATTCATCCTTTATTGGCCATCACAAATTTAAAATGGCTTAATTTAAAGAGAGCAGCAGGGCAAATTGCACTTGTGAAATGGCTAGTCACACCTATGCACAATAACCTTGCAAAGCATTTTCACCTTGCACGTGGGTAAGAATATCGCAATGGTTCCTACAACAGACGCTGCAGTTGCTCAGGCGACACTGTCCCCCAACCAACGGGAAGTGGGCTGAAGAGCTAAGTCCTCCAAATGTGGATGCATGTGACGCCAGGATTCCTGAGGCTTGCACATTTAAACCAGCTCCACTTGTCCCCACATGTTTCTTTCCTGACAAGCCAATTCCCATCCCCGTGGCTAAGGAGACAATTTGGAAAATGCATCTTTGAAGGAGCAAGCACTGCAGGAACGGACGCCCACGTGAGAACTGCAGAATAAGGCCCACAGGCTTTCCTGAGACTTCGTGAGAGCAGGATCTGAGCCCTCAAGACGGCACCGTGCCATTTAAAGAACCCTCCAAACTCCACAGTGGGCAGACATGGACTAATAAAACACCAATGGTGAGAGTTTGCGGGGCAGAAACCCCATCTCTTCTACCCCAGGGAATCTACTATATGGAAATTTAATAGCATCCCCTCTGCTCCTGTATAATCCCCGCAGAACCAGGCTCAAGCTAGACTCCTCCAACCCTGTCTGACACTTGATCGCTCTAACATGGCACAGACTCTTCCATCACTCTAATGACAGGATCACATTACTTGTCCAACAAGCGCTGTAATTCAGCCTGGCCTGATCTACCCAGATCCCGAACCTTCTGATTGCATCATTATTCCCTTCCAGCCCTCACTGTCTCGACAGGCAAAAGCCACACAGACAGCTTGGAACATTTCAGCACCAGGGAGCAAAAAGTCTTTTCTTACAGTCAGAAAGATCTTCCTCAGCCTGTGCAGTCAAACCTATTGAGCTGACCGGCTTAGGTGAATCCGACTCGTGACTCGCAGCCATTCGAGTGCCAGTCAACACCAACACGCTGCAGTCCTGGTACGAATGCCGGGGGCCGTTTGCGCCACTCATCTACCCAATGCTTCGCACACGCAGCCCTTGATCCTGCACTGGGGTTTAGGGGTTACTCCCACTCGCAAGGCTTGGGCCCACAGACCGAGATACGTTCACTACCTCAGTGCCAGGGGGGTCATTACGGCGGCTCATATTCTGCCATTACATGAGTTAGACGTGAAAGCACGTCACAGCTGCTGCTGCTGAAGAAAAATGCTCCCTTCCCTGCAGACAAATCCAGAGGGGAGCTGAGTCAGTCTGGTTCAGCAGAACAAATAAGGCATCTGGCGGCCCTTACAAAGATTAAAGCCTTTATTGCACAAGCTTTCGTGGGAGACAATCCCACTTTTCTCCCACAAAAGCTCATGCACTAAATAAATGTGTCAGTCTTTACAAGGGCCATCCGACCTCTTGTTCCTTCTGCTTCCCTGTGGCATAAACCTCCATCCAGAGCCCACAAACCTTAAGGGAGCTTTTCCCAGTTCTCCTTGACTCCTTCTAATGTCTCTGGAGCTTTCCCTGGGGACAGCCAGGGCCCCCAGCGCTTCCACCAGCAGGGAGCAGGGATTGTGCCCTCTCCTTGGCAGGGCTGAGTGGAGCACAAACCTGGCAGAGCAGGGCCCACCTGCTGCCCCCTTTGTTTCCAGGCAGACTCCAGTTCGGGGCCAGAGAAATGCACATGCCTTAATCCAGAGTTAACCCACCTTTGCTGGGGGCGCATGCCTTAATCTGGAGTCAACCCGCCTTTCCTGGGGGCGCATGCCTTAATCCAGACTCAACCCGCCCTTACTGGGGGCGCATGCCTTAATCCGGACTCAACCCGCCCTTACTGGGGGCGCATGCCTTAATCCGGACTCAACCCGCCCTTACTGGGGGCGCATGCCTTAATCCGGACTCAACCCGCCCTTACTGGGGGCGCATGCCTTAATCCGGACTCAACCTGACCTTGCCGGAGGCGCATGTTTAATCCGGACTCAACCCGCCCTTGCTGGGGGCGCATGCTTAATCCGGAGTTGACCTGAAGCCGTCCTGCGGGATCAAGGCAGGGGGTCGGACGGGGGAGTCCGCAGCCCGGCCTCGCCCCGAGGGACAGGGAAAGCCGGGGAGGGCCTCTCCTGGCCCAGCCACCCCCGCCGGTCGTTCTACACGGCACCCGCCCCCGGCCCGGCCTCACCTGGCGCTTCCCCGCCGATGGCCAGAGCCCGCCGCGGAGGGGCCCGGCATGCCAGGGGGCCGGGGCCGAAGCCGAAGCGGCGCGAAGCGAAGCCGGGCGGCGGAGGCTCCTAGCAGGGGCGCAGATCGGCTGCCGCCATCTTACAGCCAGAGCCAGGCTTCCCCGAGCAGCCGCAGCGAGCAGCGCCCCGCGCCGTGCCGTGCCGTGCCGTGCGAGCAGCTCTGGGGTGGGGCGCGTCGCGCCGAAGCCGAACGCCCGCCCCGCCCCGCCCCCACCAGCTCGGTGCACGCAGGACCCGCCCCGGCCCGGCTCTCTCCCAGCGCGGGCAGCCCCCGGCTGGTGGCTCAGTCCCCCTTGGCTGGGAGATTGCCAGCGCCGGGCAGCTTTCCCCAGCAGGGCTAGGGCTGGGGGCCCCGCGAGGGAGCTCCCCCCACGGCCCCTCTGGGGTTGGTGCTGCACACACCGCACTGCCCGAGGAGTGACAGCGAAGGCGACTCATTTTGCAAAGCAGCGAAGGAGCCAGGGAAGCTGAGTGAGGAAGGCACCGAAAGAGGAGCACAGCCCTGATCTGAGCTTCCAGGCCTTGCTCTTCACCACCTGAGCTTTGTGCCCCTCTGCACCTGTAGCTGAGCAGGACCAGGGGCAGCCGTCACCAGGCTCGGCCTTGCTTTGCTCCCTTTCACAACATGAGAATAGTTCCAGAGGGGGAGCCGGGATAGTCTACTGCAGAGAAACAGAGTCCTGGGGCACTTTTAAAGACTAAGATTTGGTTATCACATGAGCTTTCATGGGAGAAAATCCCCCTTCATCAGACACGTTAAAGTTTCCCATCTTCAAAGCGTCTGACGAAGGGGGATTTTCTCCCATGAAAGCTCATGCGCTAAAGAAATCTGTTAGTCTTTGAAAGTGCAACATGAGAATAGTGTTTAAAAAGCAAAAGCAATATTGTCTCTTAAGAAGACTCCCCAAGAACTTCTCCTAGATCGCTAATGCAAACACGGAGTCCTGGGGCACTTTTAAAGACTAACAGATTTATTTAGTGCATGAGCTTTTGTGGGAGAAAATCCCACACTTACTTCTTCAAAGCATCTGATGAAATGGGGTTTTCTCCCATGAAAGCTGATGCGATAAATAAATCTGTTAGTCTGTAAAACTGCCACAGAACTCCTTGTTTGTTTTGCTGACCTAGACTAACACAGCTCCCCCTTTGGAACTAGATCACTAATGTTATCACATAAGCTGCTTTACTCTTCCAATGGCGTATTCTCCCTGGAGAATATTAGTGCATGTTATTTTCAGTTAATAGGCAAGTGTGTTTCAACTGTAAACAATGGTACAAACATTTGATTGCAACCATATGCAATATAGGCGTAGTGACATTCTTACCACCTTGCTCACAGAGCGCACAGGACACAGAAGTAACCATTTCACTCGTTCTCTGCTCCTCCATGCTGTTCCATATTAATATTTGTAAAGTTATGAAATGTAACCATTCCATGGTTTTAACACAGCCTTGGTTTGTTTCAACTCTTATGTTACAAAAATGGCATTCTAGATAACAATAGGAGATAGACACAATACGAAACAGATGAGAGGGCAAATCATAAATCCATAGTACACGCTCTGCATCTGGAAACAAGAAGTTAATTTCTTAGCCTAGGTATCTAGGATTCCCCTGTGTGGGTCTCCTTAGAGGTTAGGTAGTTTCAACTCTTAGTGAGACCCTTGGAAGATCAAGCCCCCCTCTTTTAAAAATTAAGCCTTTTACAAGCTTTGTCTTGTCAACAGAAATCCCTCCCCCCCCCCCAATGACCAGCAAACATTGACCTCTGGATCACTGTGTCCCCTCTTTTCCCCCCACACTGATGCTTTCTTGGAACCGGCTAGTTAATCTGTGCAAAGCCATATCGAGATGAAAAACATTATATATGGCTAATAAATCTGTAAGGATTCCACCGTTACACATTAAGCACTTATTAATGTGTGAAATACAGAATATAATGGAAACTTCTCATTGACTTAAAGGGACAGATTTTATCCCTAATGAAAGGAAGGATATCCTTGTAGTTAAAACACTGAACTTACACTGAGAATATCACTCTTCAGGAGGGCCCCTCCGCTCCCTGTTATTCAGAAGAGATAGGTAGTAATAATGGGGATTTAATTATTAGAAATATACGTTGTTGGGTTAGTGATGCTGGGAGAATTGCTTGGCAAATAGACAGCTGGGTGCGAAGGCTGTAGACATCTCAAGACACCTAGCTGGATTTATATGCAGTGCTGGAGAGGAACACGTGGTCATGGTACATATAGATACCAGTGACATGGGGAAAGGTAGGAGAGAGAGGTCTTGGAGGCCAAATTTAAAATACTAGGTAAGAAATTGAAGTCAAGGATCTCCATGGTAGCAGTCTCTGAAACGCTTCCAGTGCCAGACAGCTGGCATGAATAATTCAAAAGTTCCTAGAAAAGATTTTAAAGTAAAAGCTGGGGCAAAGCTGACAGGTGTGGAGGAGCACACAGTGCTAATGAAAACACACTTGAGGGCAAGATTTATGAAAGGGGTTACCCTACCCCTGCAAAGAGGAGAGGAAATATGTTGTTAAGCTATAGATAGGAACTGAAGAAAAACAGTCAAATGAAAAAGAGTCCAGTCCAATGACACCACATGAAGGCAAACAACTAAACAGTGATAAATGTGAAAAGTTCCTGTACACAAATGAAAGAAATCTGACTACTAAGATGGGTGGACTTGAGTGTCTCGTATTAAATAAGGTATCACAGAAGCTTGGTGGAACAATGATAATCAATTGGACAAGGAAATGCCAGGATATGTAGGGATGATAGGAGGCTGTGCTGGTGGGGAGTGGCACTATATGTGAAGGAAAACATAGTCAAACATAGTTCAAATCTTAAATGAATCTAACTGTACCATAGAATCTGTCTGGATAGAAATTCCATTCTTGACTAATAAAAATATAGCAGTAAGAATTTGCTACCAACCACCTGGCCAAGATGGTGACAGAGACTGCAAAATGCTCAGGGAGAGTACAGAGGCTACTGGAACCAGGAAACCCCAAAATAATGGTGGATTTCAACATGTCACCTCAGGATGGGATGGAGATAAAATTTCTAGATATCATTAATGACTGCTTCCTGTAGCAGCTTCTCCTGGAACCAACAAAGGGAGAGGCAATTCTTGATTTAGTCCTAAGTGGAGCACAGAATCTGATCCAAAAACTAAATATAGCTGAACCGCTCAGAGACAGTGACCAGGGGAAAGTGCCAAAGAAACCCACCACAGTAGCAATTAACTTAAAAAAGGGGACCTACACAAAAACAAGCAAGTTAGTTAAATGGAAATTAAAAAGAACAGTCACAACAGTGAAGTGCCTGCAAACTGCATAGAAACTTTTTATAAATACCATAATAGAAGCTCAAAGTAAATATACCAACATTAAAAAAAAAGATAGCCAGAGGGACCTCTCCCCCCAAAAGTCGCCATGACTAAACAACAGAGTAAAAGAGGTGTTTAGTGCGTTTAGTGATAAAAAGACATCATTTAAAAATTGGACATCAAATCTTCATGAGGAAAGGAGCATAAACTCTGGCAAGTCAAGTGTAAAAGTATAATGAGGCAGCCAAAAAAGAATTTGAAGAGCATCTAGCAAAAGACAAAAACTAACAGCAAAATTTTTCTGAAGTATATCAGAAGCCGGAAGCCTGACAAACCATCAGTGGGGTAAGAGGATGGTCAGGTGTTAAAGGAGCACTCAAGAAATACCAGGCTGAATCAGAGAAGCTAAATGAATTCTTAGCATCGAGATCATCACTGCAGAGGATCTGAGGGAGATTCCCACACCTGAGCCGTTCTTTTTAAAGATGACAAATCTGAGGCATTGTCACAGACTGAAGTATCAATAGAGGAGACTTTGGAACAAATTCATAGTTTAAACAGTAATAAGGCACCAGGACCAGATGGTATTTGCCCAAGAATTCTGAAGGAACTCAAATATGAATTTGCAGAACTAACAATTATGTTAGGTAAACTATCACTTAAGTAAGTCAGTATACTGGGTGATTGGCAGATAGCTAATGTATTGCCATTTTTAAAAAAAGGCTCTGGGGGTGATCTTGGTAATTAAAGGCCGATGTGCCTAACTTCAGTACCAGGCAAACTGGCTGAAACCATAGTAAAGAACAGAATGATCAGACCTCTAGATGCAGATGATATGTTGTGGAACAGTCAATCCAGCTTTTGAAAAAGGAAATCACACCTCACCAATCTATTAGAATTCTTTGAGGGGATCAGCAAACGTGGACAAAGGGGATCTAGTGGATACATTGTAACTGGAGTTTCAGAATGTCTCTGACAATGTCTCATGCCAAAGACTGTTAAGCAAAGGAAGCAGTCAAGAAGATCCTCTTATGGATCAGTAACTACTTAAGAGACAGGAAATTAAGGGAAAGAATAAATGGTCAGTTTTCATAATAGAGAGAGGTAAACAGTGGGGTTCCCAAGGAGCTGTATTAGGACCAGTGCTGTTCAACATATACATAAATGATCTGGGAAAAGGAGTAAACAGTGAGGTGATGAAGTTTGTAAACGACACAAAATTACTCAATATAAATAAGTCCAAAGCAGACTGTGAAGCATTCCAAAGGGATCTCACAAAATTGGAGACTGGGCAACAAAATGGCAGATGAAATTCTGTGTTGATGAACGCAAAGTAAGGGATATTAGAAAACATGATCCCTGCTATATGTAGAAAATGATGGGGTGCAAATTAGCTGTCATCACTCCAGAAAGATCTTGGAATCATTGTGGTTGGTTCTCTGAAGACATCCACTCAATGTGCAGTGGTGTTCAAAAGAGTATTGGGAACTATTAGGAAACGGATAGGAAATAAGACAGAAAATATCATAATGCCACTATATAAATCCATGGTATACCTACTCCATGAATATTGCATGCAGTTCTGATCAACCCATCACAAAAATAATATATTAGAATGGAAAAATAACAGAGGAGGACTACAAAAATGGTTAGTGGTGTGGAGCAGCTTCTATATGAGGACATATTAAAATAATGTGACTGTTCATTTAAGAAGAGAGGCAACTAAGGGGGTAGGTGACAGAGGTCTATAAAATCATGAATGGTGTGAAGAAAGTGAATAGTGAAGAGTTATTTACCCCTTCACAAAGGCAAGAATCGGGGTCATTCAATGAAATTAATAGGCAGCGGGTTCAAAATTAATGTAAGGAAGTACTACTTCACACAAGGCACAGTCAACTTGTGGAACTCCTTGCCAGGGGATGTTGCGAAGGCCAAAAGTGGATTAAAAAAAGAATTAGATACGTTTCTGGAAGATAGCCTCATCAGGGTCACAAACCCATGTTCCAGGTGTCCCTAAGCTTCTGACTGCGAGAAGCTGGGCTTGGGCAACAGAGAATGGATCACTTGATGATTGCTCTGTTCTGTTCTGTTCATTCCTGCTGAAGCCTCTGGAGTCTCAGGAGATCTCCTAGGGCTCCCTCTGTGGTCCCAGCTTCCTGGTGTCAGCCTCCCCCGTGGCCCTGGGCCCCTTACTGCTCAGGGCCCTACGTGTGTGCCTGCTTTGCCGCCTCTGCCGGGGGCCAGTCACTTAGGATGACATTTTCCCCAACTAATCTGGGAACCAAAGAGAGATAAAATAGGAAACAAACACGGGAACAAAAATCACTGGCCTCTTTTGGAGATATTAGCTCTAGACACTCAATGCTTCAGTTTCCCCATCTGTCAAAGGGGGAGCATTATATTTACCCATGTCACAGTATACCCATGCCAGGGAGTAAGAGACAAGGAAAGCCGAAAGCTACATGGGACTTTTAACATATATACATGTTAATGCCTGAGAGAGCAGCACCTAATCCTTGCCCTTCACAGGAGGAAAGCTTTGTCTCAGCTAGGGATATATTTTTACAGGTGTAAATAGAATACAAAAAACAAACTGTGGTAAAAATCAACGCCTGGCTTGCAGCGAGATTATACAACCAAGCAAGAAATATGGCTGCCCAGTTACTGAAGACAGCTAGAGTAACGCAGTTCAGAATAACCAGACTCCCAGGCAAGGTGCTTAATATCGTGCATCAAGACAGCGTTGCCCAGAACCTCTCCCGGAGCTGCATGACCTGAGTATCTGGCCTGCAGTGCAGAGCTGGTTCATTAGCAAACGGTGGGCTAACAGGTTTCAGTATGCAAGGTGGTGCATGTCGGATGTTCTGCTCCCAGGCAAAAAGGAGAAGGGAGTTGGAAAGATAAAATGCGTCTGCATCGATGGGCCTGCACACAGAGGGAGAGTCAGAGCAATTACAGTCCGATTTGAATTCCATACAGTGATGTTCCTGGCAGCCCTGCAGAACCCAACAAGGCGTGGGTGGGGAGTTGCACAACGCCAGGATTCAAATCTTGGAGTAATCTCAAAGGGGAGGAACTCGTTTGCAGGCCGAAAAGAGAATAGCTTTGATTCAAGGAGTCCCCCAGTCCTCCGTTCATTAATCTCCTCGCCCTTTCTGAGCCGAGACGCACCCCTCTATCTGAAACCGACGAGTGCATCTGCCTCACAGAAATCTGGAGCTAGCCTGCTTTGATTAGTTGATGCCAGAAATGCTGAATCATGAAAGTGAGCATATAAACAAGGCTATTTATAACCACAGAAATGAATCCCACATCAGGCCGGAGCTGGAGCAAGGGACTGGGCGACTGGACTCTTGGGTTTAGTCCTCTCGCTGCTCCTGTGTGGGATTTCAGGCAAGCTGCAACCCTTTTGTGACTTTATTTACCCGGTTGTTCAACAATACGAAATAATAGGGATTTCAATCCCATGTTCCTTGCATGCCCAAAGCTCCCTTTGAAGTCGGCGTGGTGGTAAAGCTGGAGGTCACACATAGAGATTCACTGTCGCCTTTCACCTTATCTCGTCGTTTACACTTCTGCAAAACAGAACGGATAGGGGCTTCCCACCTGTTCAGAGATTCATAGAGTTCAGCACCAGAAGGGATCGTCAGTTCTGACCTCCCGTATATCACATTTCCTGATGGCTTGTGTTTCACTCAAAGTCTGGCTGGAAATTCTAAATCGGGAAGATTTCTAGTCCAAAGTTATACCTACCTGGCACGGGTGCAGATGTAGCCAGCTCACCGTTACAGGCCCCATCTGTGCGTGGCCTGTGGAGAAGATGAGTCCATTCCCGCCCCTCACTCGAGCCAAGGCGGCGGCTGTCACATAAATGACTGGTCACGGGGCAATGATAAATCGAGCCCAAAGCTGGCCCTACTCAGAACTGTGTCCGACCTCTTCCTACCAGACTGTAATATTCCTACATGGGATGCACGAGACCAAACTCAGCCCCCTCTTCTGCCGATCCCAGCAGTGACAAAGGGGGGTGCCCCCTTATGGGCGCAATAACCCACAACTGCTGCCTAACTCTGGCTACGGATGCTGGGAGGGTGGAGTTAATTAATGGTGAACTGCAGATGAAAGGAACGTCCCAGCAGCAAACGGTGATTATTCTCCATTTACAGCCCATTATTTTTCTGGCCTCCCTCACCTTGACTCACACTGCGTCCTGTAGTTGGTGTTTGGCAGGCGGGGATGGAGGCTGCTTTCCACAGC
The DNA here is from genome assembly GCA_007922175.1 of Pelusios castaneus. Lineage (NCBI taxonomy): Eukaryota > Metazoa > Chordata > Testudines > Pelomedusidae > Pelusios > Pelusios castaneus. The sequence continues at coordinate 3,460,946 of ML685771.1, forward strand.
TCGATTTAGGGCTGCGTCTCTTCAGTAGCGCAGGTGCTCTTCCTAGCATCAGCAGCGCTTTATTAGGAAAGCGGGCGAGAGTTCTGCACGGTTTAGCAGGCTACTGATTGCCTTGTGTTATTAGTCAGAAGCCGAGGGCCAGATCCTGAGCTGGGCTAAAGGGGCGTAGCTCCACTGGTGTCCTGGGTATCACTCAAAGCCTGCAGTAGCACTGCCCAGCAGACGGGACACAGTGTGCTTCGAGGGGGGTGGGAGATAAAACAGTTTCAAACAGGCAGCTGCATATAAGGGATCGGGTAGGAGCCACAAATCTCTGGCTACGTATGTGCAGTGTCCAGGGACTGCAGACAGTTTCACTCCTCTCTTGGCCAGGGGTCTGCAATTGCAGGGCCAGAGGGCTTCACTGTTGCTCTATGGTCGGCCCGTAGGGTGAGGGTGGTGATTTAAATTTCCCTCTCCCAACCCTCCATGGCCACTACATAATCTAATCCGACCTGCTGTATGCTGCAGGCCCCTAACTCCACTCAGCCACCCCCAGACGAAGCCCCACAACCAACATTAGAGCGAAGCATTGCTAACTTGAGGAGACCAAACAAACAAGGAGTCCTGGACTAACTAATTTATTTATCGCATGAGCTTCCGTGGGAGAAAATCCCACTTCCTCAGATGCTTTGAAGATGGGGAACAAACAGAATGGGAGGAAATTAAATGCAGGGAAAGGTATGACACAGGATCAGGTCAGGCTGTAACAGCAAATCAGAATAGGTGTTGGGATTCAAACACTGGGGAACAGCACGTAGAGGAGGGTGAGGTCAAATCACCTCTTGTAATGAGAATAAAATCCGTAGTCCCTGTTTAACCCTGAGGCAACGGAGTCGAATTTATGTATAAATTCCAATTCTGCAGTTTCTCTTTGAAGCTGCGATTTGTTATTCATTTGTCTGAGCACCGCTATTAACAAGTCATCAATGGAGTGAGCAGGGAGATTGAACTGTTCCCCTATTGGTTTTTGAATGTTGTGATTTCTGATGTCAGATTTGTGTCCATTTATTCTTTGGAGCAGAGACTGTCCTGTTTGGCCAATATATAAGGCAGAGGGGCATTTCTGGCACATGATGGCATAAATCACATTGGTGGATGAGCAGGTGAATGAGCCCTTGATGGAGTAGGTGGCTTGATTAGCTCCTGTGATGGTGTCTTCAGTGTAGATATGAGGGCACAGTTGGCAGCGTGGTCTGTTGCAGGGATATGTTCCTGCTTTAATGTGTCTGTTGTTTGATCTGCAGTTGCTGGTGAGTACCCGTTTGAGGTTGGGTGGCTGTCTGTAAGCGAGGAGAGGTCCCTACAAGGACGTTCCATGTAATTACTTTCCGGATGCTGTTACTGAAAGATCCAGCTATAGTCACCTCTTGTACCGGCTCCTGGGCGCAATTTAGGATTTAGGAAAACTGTCTCTTCACTTGTGCGTTCCAGGACTGCTCCAGGAAGCAGTCATTAATGGTGTCTAGAAATGTTATCTCCATCCTGTCCTGAGGTGACATGTTGAAATCACCCATTATTAGTGGATTTTAGCCCCTCTGAGCATTTTACCTTCATCCTTCTTCACCATCACCATCCTGGTCAGGGCTTGGTAATTTGTTCCTGCTGCTGTGTTTTTATTCAAACATGGAATTTCTATCCATAGAAACTCTATGGTACAGTTTGATTCATTTAAGGGTTTATTATATTTGACTCTATGCTTTCTTTCACACAGAATGGCACTCCCCCACGCACAATCCATTCTGTCATTCCTACATATTTTGTACCCTAGTATTACCGGGCTCAACTGTCATCACCCCACTGAGTTTCTGTGACGTCTATTATATCAACATCCTCATCTCATACAAGGTCCTCTAGTTCACCAGTTTTAACATGCAGACGTCTTTCATTTGTTTACAAGCCCTTATAACATTTGTCAATATTTAGTTGTCTGCCTTCATGTGATGTAATTCAACGTGACTCTTTTTCATTTGACTTTCTCTTCACTTTCTACCTATACTTTATCAACGTCTGTCTTCTCCTCTTTCCTAGGATATAGAGTTTCCCATTTAATACATCCTCCACTAGAGAATGTCTCTGTTAGAACCATGTGCTCCTCTACAATCAAGCTTAGTCCCTCAAATCAGGGCAACGAGTCTCTGTGTGATGGAAAGCAGGCGACGGTCACCAGCTGTACCACCCCAATGAAACCTGTTGACTAGAACTCACAAAGTTTGGGTCAAAAAACACGGGTTTCTTTCTCTTGTAGTGCCTTCTGTTGGCTGTGTCTTCTGTCAGATGTTCCGACTGCAATGGAAAGATGCAATACGTTATTACATCACAAATCGACATTCTGCGTCTGCACAGATCTGCTAACCCTCACACCAAAGGCAGTACAGACAGAACCCAGGCACTACGGCTCAAAAAACAAAGGCCTCCACCCACTGGGCTGGTAACAGCAGTAAGACTTTTATCCTCTCCATAGTAGCCACATCTTCACACACACGTTACAGGGCGCAGCCAGGGCTGTTCACTCGTCTGCGGGTCATGGTTATTTGTCACTTTCAGAGGTCATGGCTGTGCCTTGGGATGCTCCAGGATATTATGAACACACGTACGTTCTCCTCCCCTACCCTCAAACTATTCCTTCGGTAGCTCCTGTCACACTCCCGTGCTAGGAGCAGTTGGTGCTAATTCTTATGCGATTAATTCCCTGTGGACAAGTCTAAATACGAGGCTTCCTATACAAGACAAACGAAATGCGGTGGTGGTGTGAGAATGGCATGCAGGAATGCCCCAACCAACCAATGTGCAAGGCCACGGCTGAGAGTTTAGTTTTTAAGCCAAACATATTTTCTTGAGAGGCAACCTCCCGTCTCCCCCCATTTCCCACCCCACCAGCAACTTGCTAGCTGAGACCCAGTCCCAGTCTCCAGCAGTCACCTCACCACTCATTCCTGGAGCAGCCGAGTAGGGAGTTGACTACAGTTCCCACCAGCCACTGAGGCAAATCCCTGTTAAAGAAAGTCCTTAGCAGAGAAGGGAACCCACCCCAAAAGCTCCTCAGTGCATCTTCTCCTCCTTTCCCTGCACCCACCATATAGAAAATGTTCCTATGTTGCATTCTGCCTGATCAGCCATCTCTCACCTGGGCTATGTCTACACTTGGAAATTTAAGTCGACTTAGTGAGTCTACACTTAAATTTTAAGTCGACTTTGGGGGGAACTTACAAAGTCGATCTAGAGCGTCCACACTGGACGCCTAGGTCGACTTCTAGGGGCTAGGGGGACCTAGGGCAGGTCCACAGGGATGGGGGGGCACTCCTTACCCAGTGCCAGGGGGCTCAGCTTTTCCCCATTGTACCTAGGTACAATGGGGCAAAGGGGGACAGGGACCCTGGCAGGGCATAGGGACAGGGTGGTCAGGGCTCTGCCCTGCCAGGTGGGGGGGCATGCCAGGCTCCCTCTGTGCCCCCCCCTCCAGCAGGGAGGGCATTGGAGAAGTCCTGGAGTAGCCCTAAGTCGCCTTAGGGCTACCCCACATATACACTGGCTTAAGTCGACTCCAGGGAGTCGACTTAAGCCTTAAGTCGAATTAAATCTAGGTTTAATAAAGTCGATTTACTTTTCATTAAGTCGACTTTATTTTCCTTAAGTTGACTTAAGCAAGTTGCTTAAGTCGACTTAAGAAAACTGTAGTGTAGAAGCAGGGTAAATTAAGTCGACTTAATTAAGCTTAAATCGACTTAATTTACAAGTGTAGACGCACCCCTGGGGTGGTTTTCTTCAGAAATGTTCAAGTGCAATTCCCTGGCTCAGGCAAGCGGTAAAGCGGGACTCCTGGCTTCTATCCACACTGTACAGCAGTCAAAGCCATCTTCAAATACAAGAAACGTTGTGTTAACCGTGGCAGGGTCTTTGACTGCACTCTAGCGTTTGCATTACTGGCCCTGCTAACACCCAGAAATATAGCAAGTGACCAGTGAAGTCAAATCCCGCAACACGGGAAACGGTGCTTTTTTAATGGTCACCACTGGCTATGAATGTTCAGTACTGTAGTCTAAACTCTGCAAACTAGCATCTGTGCACAGCTGTAACCCAGGAGCGGGATTTAGACAATAACATGATATTTAAAATAAATTATTTACCCGTCAGGATCATTTTCACGACTTCCATTGAAAGAGAACTTACAAAGCATAAAAACCCATCATTTTTTGGCAGTGAATGTCAACAAACATCAGATTTTGCTAGTCACAAATAACAGTCAAATTTGTGTGCCCCCGAATTCCCTCGCTGCCTAGTCTGTTGGGAAGCTCTAGAAGTGATTTCTCGGCTTGCTTATTCTCTGGAAGAATTGCTGCAGGAGAGGGTTACTGAACGGGGGGAAGACACATTACTGTACCATGGTGACATTGACAGATCTGAGGGTGTCACTGTGATTTTTTATTAATAACTCTGCAGTGCGGAGATCAGAGAAAAGGAGGACTATCTGAGGGTGGGGTAAACCTTTTCTTTGGACTTATAAAAGAACACAACATTTAAAAGAAAAACATTGTAGGGAACAAAACTCAACAATGCCCCAGTTACACCAAGGTAACTTAGAGAAGGGGCTTGATCTCCAGATGCTGGCTTTATGTTATGGGTAGAGGTCTAGGCAAGCAGACTGGAACATGGGACCATCTGCACCTGGAAATCAGATATTTAGACTTTCAAGTGACCTAACGTGCACCAGCCCTTGCTGAGAGTGGAAAAATGGGTCCTCCTTTATTTGCACCTGGGGGTTGTGGGTGCACAAAGGGAGGCTGTGAAATTTTGAGCCAGTCTAGGCAACATTTCCACATCAGGTCACTGGACGGGCCACCAGGTGCAGCGATGTCACCAACCTGCTTCAGGCTGGGCAGTGGCCAAGCTGGTTTCCCTCAGCGCCCCGACAGTGGGTGAACATTGACCTCATGAGCGCGGGAGTGACTCAGGCTCCATGGCCCCCTCAGTGTTTAGTTTTCCTGCTGAAACTAGCACCACGCTTGCGGCAATGGTTCCTGTAACATGGACACCGCTCTGCTGCACTTGGGACGCAGGCCAGCAAACTTCCTCCCCATGGCGCTCACTAAACTGGATCCCGCCACACTGATCCCATTCACCATGAGACCTCAGGTCACTTTTCCCCTCCATCCACTATTCTTGTGGCTGCCCCTGGTGCACCCCAAAAACCTCACAGATCTCCCGACTGCCACCCACTCTCCCCCCTCCACCACATTCCTGCTCCCTTTATTTTTGGGCATCTTTTCAGGCTGGCCAGCTGGTCCACGCCCCTCTTCGTGACCCAGCCAAAGGGAGGGAAACAGCCCCATAGCCCTCAAGGATATGGGCACTCCAGGGGACGGTGATGGCCTTCCCACACTCTGCAGGGGTGGAGTCCAGCTGGCCAGGTGATGCTGGTTCCCAATGAGAGTGTGTGTGTGTGTCGGGGTGGGGGGTGCAAATCTCTAGAAGGGAAACCCACTGGAGCCCCGTCCTGGCCCAAGGATGGGTGTCTCCTTCCGTCCCCGTTTGGGGAGGGGCAGGAAGGACTCATGTCCCGTCTCCCTCTCTCCTGCTCTCCCCCTCCATCCGAGGAGAAGGAGTCTCTAGCAATGTGAGGAGGCAGTCCCCTCCTTAGTCCCGACCACACACGCTTCCATCCCCTCATCCCCGCCAGGCTCCAGGCTCCACACAGCACAGCTCCCCTGCCTACCCTACTGCAGACCCGTTGTGAGACCTGGAGACAGAAACAGTAAACCCAGGTCCACAGTTGGGGGCTCAAGTGCAAGCTTGGAAATATCCAGTCCCAAACCCCGGGGCCCCCAGGCACAGAGTAGCATGCAATGAGTGGAGCCACGCCCAGAGAGACAGGCATGCAGCATCACCACTCACACAGACCCCAGGCCAGATTTCTCCAGAAATGCAGCAGCTAGAAAGACTGAGACATTCCCAGCTTCTGCACAGACCAACGGCCCAGCCAGCACCAGCTCCTCAGCCTGGAGGAGCAAAATTCCAGCTTCCCACGGATGGAAACCAGCGTAGGACAGGAAGTTTCAGGGACAGCTCTTCTCTTTGCAGTGCCCCCTGCTCTCCTAATTGCCAAGGAGCAGAAATAGCTGAGCCTCAGCATTTTGTTTCTTATTAAAGAGATCTGGGGTGGCGGGGTTATGTTTTGCTGTTTGCTTGGATTTATTCTTTTTAACTAATAATGGTCCATCTCCTTTCACAAAACCTCAAGTCTTTTCCAGTTTATTCCAGGTACCTGCAGACTAAATGCTCAGCCAAGTGTAGGGCAGTGGCTTGAAACTGTCTGGAAATTATCGAGCGTATTAACATTTCTAAAGAACCCCACCCAAGACAAGCAAATACCAGCACAGTATGATGACTCATTAGATCCATGCTCTACCCTTTCCAAGGCAGAAGCCAGAGCTCTTCAGATCTGATTCGGGCCTTTAATGACAGGACCGTGATGATGAGAGCCAAGGCTCCCGTGGACGTTGGTTTACCTCTGAAAATCACTGCATATAATTGCTAACTCAGCTCAGGAGAAGTTCCAAGGGGATACAAAGTGTGTAACAAGGCTGGCTTGAGATGTAATCACCAGAGATATGTGGTGAATGAACCAGTCTGTTCGCCCAGCATCTGCCTCCAGCTAATGCTAAGAACCTGCCTTGGATTCACAAGCATTAAAGCCATGAGAAGTCGTAAGAGACAGCAGGATCTTAGCAGCCAGCCTACCAGGCAAGTGTTAATGGAAACCCCTGTGCTCTGCTAGCAGAGATACAAGCACATTTGAGAAACAGAAGTGCATTTGAGGAAACTCTGAAACAATCCACTGTTTACAACAAAACGGGCTGTGAAAGGAACAGGCAGATGCTGAGAAAAATAGGTGAAGTGAGAAAAATTGGGTCAGCCGTGTGCGGAAGCGGTATCAGTAAAAAGACTCCACTGAATGGCCAGAGAGGAAGAGGTCTCTACTGGCTACTCTTCTAGGGCAGGGACACCCTTGTGGGGCTGGCGATGTGCGGAGAAGGGACAAGCCAGTGTGTGGAGCAGTGTTACAGTTCTGGGTTAAAATGGCCCCTGCTTACCAGCTCTCCAGAGTCACTTCTGACCACCTGCGTGAGCACACACTGTTTTTACTGCTTCGGTTCTCTCTGCCCTGCAGAGCCCACCCAGTTAGGAGAGCTTGGGCTGGTTTCTTTCACCCGCGTGCATCACCAGAGCTGCTAAACACATTTCAAACGCACAGCTACACCTGCAAGGCTCCCCCTGTCTGCAAATCACATCCCCCTTCATTTCTGCACCACCTCCGTCTTTCTCTCGCTCACTCCTCTTTCCAAGAGATTTGTTGGCTTTGCAGGGCCAACTGGAGTAAAAAGCAGTCAGAACATATGTTCATCACTAAAGGCAGCAGATTTATACATTGGGAGCTGGTGTGCTGAGTAGCAAGGAGCCAGTTTTACCTCACCACAATTCAGAGCAGATTCATACGATTCCTAAAGACCTTCGTTCCACAGATGCACCATTTCGTTTGTAATAAATGCTGCATGGCATTTACATATGAGAAGAAATGCTGCTCCTGAAATTTCAGCTCTTCCGAGTATGGTGCTGGCTGAGTTTGTCTTTTCCAGCTTTTCCCAATAGCTGCACATCAAATATCTCCACTGTAATAAAAAAGGCAAAATAGCAAACAATGCGGTCTGTTTGTGTACTATAAACTGGGAGAACAGCTGCTCCTCCTGGCTGGTACAAGAGCCATAAAAACAGCTACTACCTTCAGACATCTCATCTTCCCGCAAAGCAGCAGCATTGGGTGTTCTCACTGCCAGGTGTATAAACTCCAGTAAGTGGCACTAACGCCCATGGTCCCATTGCAGTTCCCAGCGCTTGGAAAGCCTGTTGGAGTGAGCAAACCAGCCGCCCTTTTTGAACAGTTTGAAATGTGTACAAAATAGGGCACTTGCTTCCCAATGCTCCAGCACCTCTGGGGGGAAACACGATCAACCTCATCATGTCTGCTGCTTATCACAGAATTGTGGCCATCTCCTTCATGAGCCTCTGTTCTCAGGAGATTAGCATTGCACCTGGTGGGAAGCCTGGCTGCGCCAGGAAAGCTGGCTAAATGAACCGAACCCCGGAGTCTGGAGCCTGCCCGGCCTGCAGTTCATACTTAGCCTTCAGCCAGACAGTGAGTGGGACTGTGAGAGGCCAGGACTGCATCCCTGCAGGCTCAGATTCGTCTGCTGGGTGTTTGCTTGGTGAGCTGGCCCATCTCTTGGGCCTGCTGTCTCTTGGCTTGCTCATGTTCACTAGCGTGTGCTCTCTCCCTAGTGAAGGTAGTCTCATACAGGGCTGGTTTCAGGTGGGACAATGCACCAGACTTCCCCGTGTCCGCAGCTCCATGCTGTCTCAGCTGAACTCTCTGCCTGATACATCTTACATCTTTAACTGCCACCGCTCGCACTATGCACCTTATCATCCTGTCCAGGCAGAAGGAGCCAGAAAGGAGCTGGCTCAAACCTCACCCTTCTACAATCTATACTGAGTGTCCCTTGTTCCCAGCAGCAACATCATTAGCACCCAGCCAGCCAGTCCCACCCAGCCTCCCCCAGCCCAGAAGATCTAGAGAAAGTAAGGCCAGAGATTATGGAGTGGGATGAGGATTAATTGATGGGTTGTAGGGAGGCAGAAGAAGAGCTAATAGGCTGGGAGAGAGGAGGGACATTGGGGCCGAACTGAAGTGATTACGGAAACTCACACCACCAGTGCACAAACTCCTGTACTGTTGAAGTTGCTCCTGTGGTTGCGAGAAGCAGCAAGAAAGTTACTGCAGATAAATAGACATTTTGCATGCAGGCGCTGGGTGAGGTATGGGAGTGGCCCCTTGCACATTCACTCAGGGGAACGGTGTGTGCATAGTAGGCACACACACACACACACACACACACACACACACACACACACACACAC
>ML685771.1:3469967-3571273 GCA_007922175.1 Pelusios castaneus
ACACACACACACACACACACACACACACACACACACACACACACACATATTTTGTATTTGCCCACAGGCTTCTGAAGTGCAAAATGACTCAGGCACATTATAACTGATTGAATGAGAGATATATGTTGGAGTATTAAGTACGCTGGATCAGTCTAAGGTGCAAAACCCATCAACCACCTTCCCTCGGTTTTCAAAGAGTTTGAACCCTCCTCTGGGTTTGCCAGCCTGTTACCGACACTCTCAACAGTGACGTTTTCTGCAGCTAAGTCGTGATGTGACAGGGTGCTGGGACGTGAACCCCTGGGCAGCCTGACTCTCCAGTCTCCTCAGGTGAGAGCTAATTACCTGGCTAAGGTGATTGCCTGGGGAGAGGCAGCTCTTCTCCCACCCAGGCTAAGCAGTTGCCTGATCTTGATTGGGAAAAGGGGCGACAACTGGCCCAGGACACCGGGAAGGGTTTACAAGCTGGCCCAGAAGACCGGAGAGGGAGAAGAGGGGCAGAGAGTGCTGAGGTTTGGCTCGGTTCCCTGACCAGGTCCCAGACGCTGCTGACTCTACGGCGCTGGAAGCTGGTGGGGTTTGTCTGCCCCCCTTGTAAATAAAGCATGGGTGACTGCAGCTTGAGGGGTCTCCGTGGCCTTTGCATATCAGAGGGGGCTGAAGCACAGGCTGTGGTGAGGAAACCCCTTATGGAAGGTGCGAGGGCGGCTTGTCCGGGACCTCAGCACCAGCCTGACTGAGCAGTGGTGATCCAGAGATGGAGGAGACTCTGCCCTGGTTGAGGAAGCAGGGAGAGGCAATGGGGAAGGCCTTACAAGTTAGAGTCTCACCAGTTAGAAAGTCAGGCCTCGCTTACGTGGCAGGTGGACCAGCCAAAATCCCTGCAGGAGGACCTCATGAGGTCCCGTCCAGCCCTGTGATTCCATGACTCCCTAATGGAGCAAGCCACTGCCCAGCAGCAGCTCCTCCAGAAATTGATGGGTCCCACGATGGGGGGTGGCACCCAGACACCGGGCTTGGGAGTTTGCAGAATGGCCTGGACAGTGACCCGGATGTATTCCTGGGCACTTTTGAGTGGGTAGCCATGTGAGCAGGATGGATCCAGCGACTGGCACCCTATTTGACTGGGGAGGTCCAGGCTGCCTATATGGCCCTAAGACTAGCAACTCACAAAGTCAGCCATCTGGGGATCAGGCTGGGCTTTCAGCGAGTGATACAGGCACAACTTTTGAGCTGTGAGGTGGACAGGGAGGCTGCGGGCCCGGGCATTCGCCAGTGACTGAGGGATTGGGCCATCTGACTGTGGTGGAGAGAAGGACATGGAGGTCCTGGAATAGTTTTTACAGGGACTCCCAGAAAATGCACCAGTTTGGGTGAAATGACACCAGCCAGACATGGTAGGGATTTATTGAGGTGTATGTAGGGGCAGGTGCTCCCAGGAAGGCTGGCCAACTCTATTATGCTTCAGTGGCAGAGCCGGGGGAAGAACCCATGAACCCTGTCCATTAAGAGAACAGAAAGGAAAGGGGGTGCCGGCCAGGGAGTTTCTGTGGGGACCCAAGCACTCCTGTGCTGGCAGTGTGGACAACTGGACCATAAAAAGCAGGACTGTGCACAGATAGATTGTGGACTGGCTGAGTTTTGCTGCTGGACTAATGTAAAAGGGAGAGGGGAGGTCAGAAAAATGTCCACCATGCCTGTGAGGGTGGTGAGAAAAATCCCCGAGGGGGTTGGTGGGTACGGCTGCCACCCACACCCTTGTCTGATGGGTCCTGGTGAAGCCGCACTGGATGGTCCCCAGGGCGGAGATGGTGATGGAATGTGTCCTTGGATTATTACAACTTCTAATTACCAGGACCATGCTTGGGTCATCAGCAAATTTTAAACTTGCAACCTATAGAACTTCAAGCGTGTGTTTGTATTGCCCAAGCGAAAGCAGTAACCTTGGCTTGCATGGGTCCCAGTTCTCTCCTCTAGTCATGTAAAGGGCGCAGCCAAGGCAGAGACATCCGGCTGCATCAGCACCGTTGCCACAGAGATCATCTTCGATCTCCAGCCTTATCCGTTCTGCTAGGTGTGCGCCATGTTCCAAAGGTCGCCGTCTGCAGATCACGTACCAGTCCCTGCACACTCGCCCTGTCACTTGGCACAGAGATGGTCTTTTAACTGGCAGCTTATTTACATCTTTACAACTGGAGGAATAATCAGTGAGAGAGCGCAGAAGCAGGAAAGGAATGCCAAAGGGAAAGTTCTCCTGAAGGGACCATTTCTAAAAACAATACAGCTCAGATGTTCGGCCTTTCCAACTCAACGGGGCACTTTTTCCAAATCGGCCAAGCTTTGTATTAGGCTGGTGCCACTGCTCAGCTGAAACCCAGGAAGTCCTTTGAGATGGGTTAGCTAGCGCGAGGCGGAGCGCATTTCTCTCACCGAGAGCTGCTGGGTTTCGTTCTCCCACCCTGTGGAACCTCTTGTGGGCGTTGCATTCTCCGAGCCGACGTGACTTTGGAACATTACGCAGCCAGAGGCACAGAAGCAAAAGGAAAGACTTTTCGCTGGCTGACCAGGATGGCTCTTTGCTTCTTTTCTGTCATTAAGTGTTTGATGGGAGAAAACTATGGTCCTATTTTTTGCTTTATCATAGAACAATTTTTGACATGGCTGCTGCTTGGATGTTCTTTTAAGTGGGAGAGAAATAGTTTTGCCTTAATAGAAATAATGTTTCCTTAAACACAAAAAGCAGCTCTTAACTGAGTTGCAATATAGACAGCTCATCAAAGGCCCAACAAAGACATGGCTGTACTATTGCCCAACTAAGCAAACAAGCTATTAGTATGATTATACTGATGTAACAATGTAGTAGACACGAACACAAATGGTGGGGCATATTCTCAGACCTTTTAGTAACTGAGCAGGACCTTACTCGGAGTCAGTCTTGTCGAAATCAGTGAAGTTACCCATGGAATAAGATACCATGAAGTGTGAGCGATGGTGGCAGAATTTGGCCCTTTGAACACCTATATTTCATCACAGCATGGCACCTCTGAATGCATTAATAACTCTAAATGTCTCACCCATCCCAGCTGCTTGGTGATTATATTAGAATTCTGTGGTATGAGCTGAAGAGGAGAAGCCAGAATTTATATACTATCACATGTCAGATAAGAACTTTGCAAAGAGGCAAATGTTTTGCTTACCTAGATGCAAATATGAAAGAAGACACTTGTGTTTACTGATAGTCTAGGAATTCCACGAGCCAATCTGAAATATAAAAAGATCTGAATCAGAACAAGAAGCTGCAATTTCAAAATTTCTCATGGAATGAAAATGAAATACATCAGTTTGGAGCCATTGAAACATAATATTGTGTGAGGTTGAGTCATTTTGTTAAAGCTATTATATTAAAATATTTTAAAAAAATATCTAACATATGTATAAAATTTTACGTCACATGTATGTTTAATTAATTTTAATATAATATAAAAGTTCAAATGAAATAATCCAAAATGATAGTCAAAACAAAACATTTTGACATTATTGAAATGAAACAGGCATTATCCCATGAAAATTTTTGTCAGAATTGTCACATTCCCAGAAAATGTTTCAATTTTGACAAAATGGCATTTTCTGATGGAAAATTGTTCCATTGAAAAATGGTTCAGCAGATTTTTATGATATTTATATTAATACTTACCAACCTTTTGTGGGAAGGGAACCTTTACAGATTTTTAAGTTGCTCCCCCTAGTGCACACAAACAGAAATGTTAATCAATACGCTGAATTTTACGTTCCAAAGAGATAGCCGTCTTAGTTACTGTTTTATGGAATCTGCACACTCTATCATTGTTTTAATACATCAAGCACTTAAACTATGTTTCCTGAGGAAATGTTTGCTCCATTAGAAATTCTGTCTATTCCCACAAAAAATCACCACTGACCTGCATGATTGACTGACTCCATGTTTTGCACAGACACAAAGAACGTGGTCTCAATTCCAATGCTTTTGAACCAAAATTAAAAGGTCAGAGAGAATATCTGGTAATAGCATCTCTGGCCTATTTTCCCCCTATTGCTTTTTCATTTATACATATCTTCCATGGGGACTGCCCTACCTATTAGAATAATCAGGTTATTTTCTGAGTCTAATCTCAGAAAATAAATTAAAAAATCTAAACCTTTCATTAGATCTCAGAGAAGATAATTTCTCGGTCAAGGAGAGCTGAGACACTTAGGAATACGTGTCCAGCAAATAGCATGTATTAATTATGCATATTCATACACTCACACATGAGTGGCAGACAGCCTTCACAAGCAGTCTACTAAGAAATCACATGCAAACGAACATGTTTTAGTAAATAGCACTTTTATTATAGTAAGTAGAAATACAATAAAGGATCTCACATTTGCAGGTGTCCATGGAGCAAAATAATAGAAATGTTATTAAAATTCAAACAAAGAGAGATTGCATTATTTCCTCAAAACTCAACACTGAATTGTGCTGGTATAAACATATAGGGTGCGTCTACTCTTGTAAATTAAGTCGATTTAAGCTTAAGTCGACTTAATTTACTCTGTGTCTACACTACACTTTCCTTAAATTGACTTAAGCAAGCTGCTTAAGTCGTCTTAAGGAAAATTAAGTCGACTTTGTAAAACCTCGTTTTAAGTCGACTTTTGGCTTAAGTCGACTTTCTAAAGTTGACTTAAGCCAGTGTAGACCTGGAGTAGCCCTAAGTCGACTCTAAGTCAATTTAGGGCTCTCCAAGACTCCCCCACTGCCCTCCCTGCCGGGGGGGGGGGTGGCATAGAGGGAGCCTGGCACAATGTACCCAGGTACAATGGGGCAAAGGTTGAGCCCCCTGGCACTTGACAAGGGGTGCCTCCCTGCCACTGTGGACCTGTCCCAGGTCCACCTAGCCCCTGCAAGTCGACCTATGCTTCCAGTGTGGACACTCTAGGTTGACTTTGTAGGGTCCCCCCTAAGTCAACTTAAAATGTAAGTGTAGACATGCTAAGTCAACTTAATAAAGTCGACAAAGTCAACTTTATTAAGTCGACTTAGCTAATAAATTATCAAAGTGTAGACATAGCCATAGATTCTCCCTGTATTGTCCTGAATGCCAACCACAAAACATCCCCATCTTCCATTCTCCACCCAAAGAAAAACCCACCCAGGAACATTTTCATTATTTTTGTTTCTGAGGCATATGTAATTATTGCACTTAACTCAATGCCAAGAGCATGATTATCTTGGAAACGTCGGATCCATTCTGGTCTCAAGAAAAGAAATTTCAAGTAATAAATTTCAGCTTTGACTGTATAACAGGCTGTAATCGCCAGAACACTATCCAGAAAGTGGGTGAGGTTCTGATCTCATTTACAGGCAGGCCTTGAGTAACACCACCAAAACCAGTTATGCTGGGGTAGCTCTGAGCACAAGTCATCAGCATCACGGCAAACCCAAGGGACATGGCCTGCTTGCAAACTGGATACTGCCCAGAGAGATCTCTGCCAGGTGCATCATGTGGTGTGGTTGTGCAGGCACTATAGGGCAGTGTTTTTCAAACTTTTTTTCCTCAGGACCCAGTTGAAAAAAAATCATTTATGCCCACGACCCAACAATTACATCATTCAGCAATGCATTCCAGTCTTTCGGCGGCGGCAGCAGGGGGGCGTCCTGACCCAGTTCCTGAGGGTCTGCCACCGAGTACTGGGTCCTGACCCATGGTTTGAAAACCACTGCTTTAGGGCCGTCACCGGCAAACTTATTGTGCCACCAAAGCTTTTGATGCCCAAGTGACCAGCAGTTGTATAACACCTTTCCTTTGCATGGATGCTTCGGAACACATCGGTTTTCCTTCCATTCTAATATCCAAGCCAAGAAAGCTGCAGATACCAAACCAGTGCGGATAGAGGCCATCGCCGGGATCGGTTCCAACTACACTAATTTCTCAACTTCTCCTGCTAGTTGATATGGAAGAGCTGACAAAAGACACCAAGAACTTAAAACGTCAATCCAGTGTCATTCCGCCTTCCCACGTTTCCCTTCCATATGACTGTGACCCTGTAGATCTTCAGCTTCATCGGAAGCTTGATGCCGTGTTGTCCCCTGCTGAAGGCCTGACACATGGCAGTGGAGATATGAGTGCCCACATCTTCTAAGCATCCTCCCACCTTGTCTGTGAGACTTCCCAGCTGCTTGATGGCCCACCTGGAGAGATTAACACAAAGCTGGAGGCTGTGTGATGGCAATGGGAGGGACTGAATTTTATCCAGTTCATCATGAGGTCCACGTGTGCTGCTTCTTGCCCAACCCCAGTTCAACGATCATATGCAATGGTTCACCAGACTGAGCCGACAAGAATAGTACGCACCTCAACACTGCCAACAGCTGCCCCCACAAGCTTATCCATTAGTCAGTCAATGCAGATATTGGACAACGAAGGAAAGAGAACGCAGCCTCGCCGGACTTCTGTGGAGATAGGAAACCAGACTGTATCTGCCATAGACGGAAACTTTCCATTCCTATAGATCTTTTTTGTTTCAATGTCACTATCTTCCCAGGAACACTGAGTTGTCTCATCAGATCCCACACACTTGCTTGATGCACTGAATCAAAGGCTGGCCAGGAGTCTACAAAAAGGTCTGCTCAGCGCATGACTTATTAAATTCAGCCATCTTCTCAAAAAATGCCTCATGCTAAAGATAGCGGAACACCCTGGTCACATTACATTGAGTAAGTCAGCCTTTGCCACAGTGTCTCTCACTGATTCGTGTTATCAAAGACTTTCCCTGGGACTGACAACAGCGTAATAGTTGTGACATTTGAACAGAGGCAGAATAAACCCTTCTTCCAGTCAGTGGGGAGGAATTAATGCACCAGAGGGTACAAAAGCCGTGTACAACAATACTCTCGCCTATCTTCAGCAACTCAGGGATGATGTTACAAATCCCTGGTGTCTTCTGTGACTTCAGCTTCGGGACTGCGATCCAGATCTCTTCTTGGTGGAAGGCAGGTGGCTCTACTGGAACTTCTTGCCCCTAGAAGGGCTACAGGAGACGGACAACTGAAATGATCTTTCCACTGATGCAGCGAATCCTGCCGACTTTAGCTTTGTGACGCTCTCTGCTTGCAGACCGGGTGTTCCCGATGGGGCTCAGCTCCACACCAAGAGACCTCTCTAGTTCTAAGTCTCATGCAGCAAAGGCAGTCCTTAGCTCGGAGCAGATTCCCCCACAACATCTCTCCAAGGCCTGAGTCGCCCCAGGACTGAGGCTGGTGCTGAGCAGGCTGCACCGTCAGCAAAGAGCTCCTCGGGAACTCAATACGGGCAGCGGCTCTGGGAAGAAACCCCATTGAAGTGGTTTGTTTTCATTTCCTCCGCACGCTGAAGTGTTGACTGGCAACTGATGAGTGAGGCACCCACTGAGCAGATCAGAGTCTTGCTGAGAAGCAAAACAAGAGATGAGCTCCCCCGAGATCCCTTTGATAGGCACGTCCTGCTGCACCAAGGTTTAATCAGAGACGCTTTCCTGAGTGCGAGTTACCACCACGAGGATGTGGGCATTTAACGGTTGTCGCCGGGGCGAGTTGGGACCAGGCAAGGACAAAGCTTAGACCCGTGATACAGAGACCTGAGGGGCTCAGGAGCGAAATTAGCAATCGATATTACCCAGAAGAGCCACAGTGGTGTGAATTCACTGGTTCATTTACAATGGTGCTCTCTGGTCATATTTAAACAGGTTCCAAAGGGGGAGCCGTGTTAGCCTAGGTCAGCCAAACAAACCAGGAGCCCTGTGGCACTTTCAAAGACTAACAAATGGGATTTCTTCCATGAAAGCTCATGCAATAAATACATTTTTTAGTCTTCAAAAGTGCCACAGGGCTCCTTGTTTGTTTTTTCCCCCTCCATATTTAAACAGTGTAACAGGGGAAATATTTAGTCTATGTGTTTGTGTATATTCTCACAGCAAAATGACTGACCAAGGATTATTACTGTATCAATTGCGATTGGTTAATACCATAGTAAAAGCATCCTGATTGGTTACTAGCTGAGATTGGTTCAGAATTAAATCACACAATATTATATGCTGCAAAGAGCTGCAGGAGACCTGTTAAAAAGCCATGCGTGGCTCCCAAGCCTCAGTCCACATATCGCTGGCTTGGCAGAAGGATTAGTGAGGACAAGTTAGGCAGGAGACCCAGGTTCTTCCTCTGGTTTCCTGCAGGTGCTTGGTCTCTCTAGAGGCTATGTCTACACTTACAAAGTTAAGTCAACCTTGTTAAGTCGACTTAACAAACTGGCTACACTTTAAGTTGACTTTGTTAAGTCGACTTAACAGCAGAGAAAGCCGTTATACTGGCTTTAAGTTGACTTAATAAAGTCGACTTAGCATCAGTCCCCGTCTACATTGGCCTTATGTCGACTTAAGGAGCTGTCTTAAGGCTTAAGTCGACCTAAAACGAGGTGTTATTAAGTTGACTTAAGAAAAGCCCAGTGTGGACGCGGCTTTGTTTAGGTCGACTTAAGTGTCCTTAAGTCGACTTAACTTGCCAGTGTAGACGCACCCAGATCTGAGCTTCTGTCCCCCACCTGGGTTATAACGGCAGTGATCTGCAGCAGAAGGGGGCATTGATGACTATGAGACACTTAGGAAACATGATAATGGAGGTAGCTGGCTCAGAATGTGAGTATTCGTACGATCTCCTCCCAAGAGGCCAATGCCCTTGATCTATCGGCTGGTGCCAAGGCAGGGTTCTCGCTGTTAGCACTCACGGAGGTGTTGAAAAGTGGGCTTTCTGACTCAACTTCCTAGCACTGCCACAGAGAAGGCAAATCCTCTCCTCTCCCTCTGTGCCTCATTGGGAGCCTGGTCCCACTCATCTCACAGAGGGATGCTGGTGACGCATGGGGAAAGGACATGTTTCCATGGAGCACACGTTTCCCACGAAAGCTTTCTCATGGACAAGTGCTGAGTGGGATTCAAAATCTCTTGCACAACCATCAAAGTATCAGCCTTACCCACAGGTACCAGAATGCTCTGAGGTCGTGAAAGCAACACCCCAGTCCAGCCTCCTGTCTCATCAAAACAGCAGAGTAAGGAAGGAGCCCGGCAGCAAACCAAGGACCTACGTGTGCACAAGGGAAAGCACAAAGATGGAGGTGTAAGATGTGGTAACAGACTCACTCTACACATGTGGTGCTAACTATCTTCTGTTTAGAACCATCAGCAAAATACATATTTCCACGCACACGCCATTTGTCTTCATTGCTTCTAAACTCTCAGGGCAGGGATTGTGTCTTTATGTGTTCTTGCACATCACGGAGCACATGGGGCTCTGATCCTGACTGGGGCCTCTGGGTAACGATTAGATAGCCATGGTCTCCCTAGTGGAAATTCCAGTTTACATTTTTCAGCAGGTTCATCCAAGCCTCTAGACCTTTGGACAGAGGCAAGGGGCTACTGGGCTCCTGTTCTTCCAGCAGAACCCAGCAGAGAAAGGCAAGCAACAGAGAACAGAAGAAGGTTTCTAATGGAGCCTTGTTCTAGGAAACTGCAGGACGGTCTTGAGCGCCGTGTTTACAACGTGCTAGAAGTAATGGCATCAAGAGCCGGGTAGATGGGCGCACAAGAGCTGGCAAGCCATGGGTTAAAACTGAGTCAAGCGTCAAGGTAATTAGACTTCTAAGCATTCCTTTCCTGGGCATGAAGATTGACTGACTCACTTCCCCGGAGAGGTGACTCTATTGCTTCTGCACACCAAATGTTGGCTTCTGTCTGTGGCGATGTTCTCCAGGCAGTCAGCGCTTCCCCTTTTAGGATCCTTACGCTCCCTACTTTCTATGAGGATCACGAACACAGCTCAGGCAGCTTCTCCCAAATCCACCAGGCTGCATGCACCAGGAGCAGAGATGGCCAACTTCTGTGGCAGGGAAAATTTAGAAATGAGCAAAACAGGTTTCAAAAATGTCCAGATGAAAATGGGACTTGAGTCTCCCATGAGGCTTCCTACAGGGCTTCTGCGGACCTGGGAGCCAAGACTGAGCCAGGAGAATTGGAGCTTGGGAGCTGGGGCTCTCAAGTTCTCCAGGTTCCCTGCTGCAGACTCTACCCCCAGGACTTCCAGCAGGGTCCTGACTCCATGGAAGGGACCCACCAGGCGAGACGAACTCTGCTGTGTTCTCAGGACTCAGCAGAACAGCAAAATGTTCTGGTTTCAGCAAATGAAAAACGGGGTTGTCAGAAAATTCTCCACCCGCTCAAGTGGCGGAGTTCACCTCTGCACCCAACACACACGCAGCATATGCATCAGCGCCAACCTCTTGTTTCAGCAGCTGAGATTTTACAAGAGGCTCTCATGTGTCTAGCTCTGGGGATGCCCTGTTTAATCCTCGGTGTGCTGGCCAAGATGGCAGCTGTCATGTGAGCCCATCACATTTGTAGGAATCTAGACCATCTAAAAGGAAACGTCTGAAGAATGACTAGTCGTCCACTCTAGGTGCTACAAAGTGGCTCCATTACATCACTTAGCAAGACAATCCGCACTCGGGTTGGTCTGGGGCAACGAATCAAGAAGAAAAAACCCTTACGTTGCTCAAAATGAGTCTGCAAGTGTCCCAGTGCCAGGCTGAGCTAATCTCTTGAGCAATCTTTATTTCTGAAACCTTTGCCAGTCAAGCTGCTGAGTCAAGTTTTACACTGTGGAAAAGGCTCATTACCTGGGAAGAGATTCTTAAAAGCATTTGGAAAATCAGCCCCTTCAGAAAGTCTGTTTCCTCTCCTCCCCCATCATCTAGGCAGCTGAAAAAGTGTAACAGAGTACAATACAGTTTTAGCACCCATCAAGCCCCCATCCTGAAGAATTTGCAGCCAGCAATTGGGAGGAAGGCAGTTCTGTTAACCCCATTTCAGAGATGGGTCACACAGGGAGACTGTGGCAGGGCCAGGCACCACAGATCTGCTGGGTCCCAGACCATGGCTTTAATCATGAGGCCAGATTCTGCTTCCCAAACATTCCTGTCTTTCGCAAGACTTAGTAGAAGCCTCCTTGGGGAATGTGGAGGTCACGTACTCTATTACCACTGACCAAATGCCAGCTACTGTGGCCCCGGCCCTGTCTGCAGGCACTCGGCACAATGCCCAATGGAATGCCAGAGCCTGCATTCTCTTCTGAATGAGGAACTGTCAGGCTGGAGGGAAGTTATTAGTGGAGTTCTGCAGGGATTGGTCCTGGGCCCAATCTTATTTAACCTTTTTATTACTGAACTTGGCACAGAATGTGGGTGTGTCCTAATAAAATTTGCAGATGACATGAAGTTGGGAGGTGTTGCCAACACAGAGAAGGGTTGGGACATCACCCAGGAAGATCTGGATGACCTTTATAAACTGGAGTCATAGAAACGGTGAAATTTAATAGTGGGAAGTGCAAGGTCAAGCATTTAGGGACTAAACCCAGGAATTTTTGCTGTAAGCTTGGGACGCATCATTTGGAAGTGACGGAAGAGGAGAATGACCCGGGAGTGTTAGTTGATCTCAAGATGACCATGAACTGCCAATGTGATATGGCTGTGAAGAAAGCTAATGCAGTCCTAGGAAGCATAAGATGAGATATTTCCAGGAGAAGGTGTTAGTACTTTTATACAAGGCACAGGTGAGATCTCATCTGGAACACTGCGTGCAGTTCTGGTCCCCCAGGTTTAAGAAAGATGAATTCAAACTGGAACAGGTACAGAGAAGGGCTACGAAATAACCCGAGGAATGGAAAACCTGCCTTATAAGAGGAGATTCAAAGAGCTTGGCTTGTTTAGTTTAACCAAAAGAAGGCTGAGAGGAGCTATGATTGCTCTCTATAAATACAGCAGAGGGATACCAGGGAGGGAGAGGAATTATTTAAGTTCAGTGTCAATGTGGACTCAAGAACAAATGGCTATAAACTGGCCATCAGGAAGTTTAGACTTGAAATTAGACACGGGTTTCTAACCATCTGAGGAGTGAAGTTCTAAAATAGCCTTCCAAGGGGAGCAGTGGAGGCAAAAAACCTAGCTGGCTTCAAAACTGAGCTGGATAAATTTATGGAGGGGACGGTCTGATGGAACAGCCTAATTTGGCAATTGACTGATCTTTGACGACTGGTGGCAAATATGCCAATGGCCTGTGATTTGGGCTCTTCAGTGACTCAACCATAGGTTAGGCGTCTATTGCAGGAGTGGGTGGGCGAGGTCTGTGACCTGCATTATGCAGGAGGTGAGATTAGACGATCATATTGGTCCCTTCTGACCTTAAAATCTATGAATCTATGAACTCATATTAATAACAAACTCACTGGCAAGCACTGAACTGTCTATTTTTTTTCATGAATCTTAAGACCATAAAGACCGTTGTCTCTGACCTGTATATCACAAGCCATTACATTTCACTGTATCACCCCTGGGCTGAGCTCAATCACTTGTGTTTGGCTAACGCGTGTCTTCCAGAACGGCATCCAGCCCTCATCGGAAGACATCAAGACATGGAGAAGACCCCCAATCCCTTGGGATATTATTCCTGCAGTTTAATCCTCCTCACTGTTAAAAAACCGTGCAGGAGCCAGTAAAAGAACATTAATTGTTTTGTACCATCTTCTTCCTTGGCAGCAGGCTGGAGCGGCTTGTTGCGCTGACCATCATGCGACAATTTGAGAAACATCGTACTTAGTTTGCAGATTTCGTGGCTGAGCGTGCAGATGCAATTATTCGATTTCTCCTCATGGACAATGTGCTCCTGGGGCCGTAGCAAGGTGTCGGGATGAGTCACTTTTTGCTGTCACTTTCAAAAGCTGAGTTCTCTTTTGTTTCCGGTACACAAGTGCTAGCAATCCAGCATGCTCCAATGGGCTCGACAAGTGGCTGGAATTCGGGGAGTGGCCAATGGGCTCAGCAGAGGACTGGGCACGTCCGAGCGCTAAGCCCATCTCTGTGACTGACTTATTGGGTGGCATTTGGCCCCTTCCCTACTCAGATCTCTGGGTGTTCGCTTCAGAGCTGGTAACATGGCATTAACCCTACTCACTCTTGGAATTGCAGAGGGTTAGGAAGATTATTTAAGCTCACAGTGTTTCTATTGTGTAAAGAACTGTGCAAGTGCCGAGTGTTACCCCAGTTTGAGGCTGATCTGAGTGTCAAGTGTTCAAGCACCGATTTAGCCCTTCTCCACATGGCCCATCATTTGCATACAAGAAACACAGAAAAGCAGCAAAACAGACAGAAGACAACACCAATACTGCCTTGAAATGGCAGCGTAGAGAAAGAGCAACTTAGGCAAACACGGAGGAGCATGGCCTGCCTTCCCGGTCCAGCAAAGGAATTTTCAGATTGACGCGATGTTTGACAGAGAGCCAGTGTGGCTCACTCCAGACAGGAGGTG
This sequence comes from Pelusios castaneus, assembly GCA_007922175.1. Lineage (NCBI taxonomy): Eukaryota > Metazoa > Chordata > Testudines > Pelomedusidae > Pelusios > Pelusios castaneus. The sequence continues at coordinate 3,483,372 of ML685771.1, forward strand.
GCATTCGGAAAGGGCCTTGCAGAGAGCTAGAATTCTGCAGGCAGCGCTCTGCATGCTCAGATGCCATTGCAGCATTCGCTCAGCAAGGTCATAAAACAACGCCTTGCAGTGGCATCCCCTAGAGCCAGACGCAGCACGTCCTCTGGAGCATGAGTCAGCAGCAGCCCGCGACAGCACTGGCTAGGATCTGGCCACATGCCCAGGAGGAAGTGCTAGGCACGAATCAGCCCCCCCAACAACACACGTCCTTGGGCTCTCACACTTCACAGCAGAGAAAACCAAAGCTGCAATAGCAGAGGGTATTCCGAGCGCGTTTGCAGCAAGGAAAGGAAAGCCACCCATATCAGTGAGTCTGCGTGCTCTCCAGGTCCGTATAAGGCAAGGTGATGCAGCACCAGTATTAGGAAAAGATGAGTTCCACGCTTCAAAGAGTCTGACGAAGTGGGATTTTCTCCCACGAAAGCTCATGCGATAAATAAATCCGTTAGTCTTTAGAAGTCTCACAGGACTCTGTTTTCCTGCAATAGACTAACCCGGCTCCCCCTTTGGAACATGCTTACAGCAGTGAACATGTCTTTCCGGTCACAGGGTGGTGCTCAACTCCTACAATCTGAAGTCGCTGAGTTTCCACGGAGACTGATTTAGCCGGGAATGGGGCTCAAATACAACAGAAGTCATATTTTATTACTATTTGTAAAGGATTCAAGCAGCAGTTGAGGAGGGGCCCAAAGCATAGTTAGTGGATCTAGATCTGGAAGGGGTAGCCGGCCACAGGACTCTGTTGTCTTAGTGGATCTAGATCTGGAAGGGGAGTCAGCAAACTAGACATCGTCTTTCTACCTCTGCCACAAAGCTACTCTGTGACCCGGTCTCTTCACGGGGATGAGACTCACTTTCCTTTGAAAAGTGCAGAGAGATCGCGACGGGAAGCGCAATCTGACAGCAAAGTCTCAGGATTATTACTGCAATTCTGGACTGCTGGTGGGTGTCTGGTCCTACTAACCTCTCAAGAAATGCAAGCAGCTCTCCACTCACCATTTTTAGGGGAGAAACGTGGGAGACATAATGATGCGACAGATGAACACCGGGACAGAGACAAACACTGGAGTCTGCTCTGTAAGCAAATAAAAGGTTGCAGATTTCAGACTGCCAGCTGATCAGAGGAATCAATGACTGAGCTTCAGGACCCAGCTTGGGCAGGAGAAAAGATAGAGGAATGTTAATCACCCATCCGCCGTTTATGAGAAGAGAAGGGAAACAAACCGATACTTTCACATTATCCTCTCAAACCTGGAATGCCTCTGAGACAGCGTCACATGTTACTTGACGAACTGAATCATTTGTCACTGTTCCAGGCAGCAGCCACATTGCCGAAGTTTTCTTCTCTGCTCAGAATCTCTATTACAGTTACGTAAACTGCAATGACTAACGCAGACCCTCATCAGCAAGATTCAGGCGCATTCGGCACCACCCTGGCAACAAAGGCTGCTTCTCTTTGTTCACGTGACCTTGCAGGCCCCTTTCCGTGGACTCCGGTCTGCTATGCCTTTAAAGTGAAGACTTCGGCCAGATCTACGCTGGTAGCGGATTTTGGCAACAATCAAAGGCAGGTACGCAAGCTGGGTTCAGTAACTTGCGTATCTCCCTTCCCGTGCCTAACGCCTCATCTTCACGGTGTCCCCACTTTGACTCGGTGATCCTCTTCTCGCCAGGTAGGTCTTAATAAATTGACCTCCGGCTACTTGTGGGTTCGATGGATGCTCAGTTGGACTCACACAATCGATTCGACGCTCTGGCCAATGCCGTTTAGACCTAGCCTCTGTCTTCCGCTCCTCACTCCCATCTTTAGTCTCATGCAAATGTACTAGAAGGATCAGTTATTCAGTTTGTAAAACTCCTGTTCAAATATCAGCAGGGATTCTGTAAAACTCTTCCTGCAGCATTGTACTGTGTAGAAGTTCAGCTTTTGGTTTGGCTGGAGGACTAGATAAAGAAAAGGAGCCTTTCCGTAATGGCAATGTCTGGCACACGACTGCATGGTCAAGAGAGATTGGCTGGTTTGTTAAAACATGAACTCCTTACAGGGATCCTACCATTAAGTCAAATTTGGCCTTAAATTCAGGGTACATCAAAGAAGCTCAGCTTAACACCAGCAGAAAGCTTGCCGGGACACCTTCTCCAACTATTGCTAATAGGAAACATTTTTATTTTTTTAAAGACAAATAAACTTTCTCTTGGCACGTCTGCAGCTCAGACCCCGGAGCAGTCAGAGGCACTGCTGGAGCTGATGTCATTTCCCCTGCCCAAGAGAGCACGATGGGGGCGCAACCAGAATTTTGCTGGGGGGGGCACCTTACCTGACCAAGAACCCCAAATTTGAATGGCGTTGTGATCTGGTGCCCGGGAGTGGGCTCCATCATTACACGCCCCCCCGTCCTCCCATCATTGTGCCCTGGGAGTGTGACATTACACACCCCCAATACAGCAGGTGCAGCCCATAGGTGTGGGGTTAGAACAAGGGTGCCCACCGCCTGATGCAAAATCCACTGGCGAGTTTTCACCAACTCCAGTGAGCTTTAGATCAGGCCCCAAGGGCCAAGCGCCCTCTTACCACCTGTACCCAAAGGCTGGGCCCTCTTTGCTCGGGGGCAGAACCGGAGGTCACCATGCATCGCCTTGACTGTAGATTGCTGGAAGGGGGCGGCCCAGGGATCACTCCGAAACAAACAGCGGAGTCTGCTGCCTCCGTGGCCTTTCAGGATGCGAGTGCATTAAACACGACAGCGTCAGCGCTGGGAGGGAGGAATTCCTGCCGTCATTTTTGACTGACAGATGGAAATGGCTTGGGAGCTGGGTACCTGGCAGACGCCCCCGTCCCCATGCGGTACCTGTGCGGCTGAGATACGCAGAGACACGGGAGCCTCCTCGGCGCAAAAGGAACCTCGCAAGCTGTTCCCACTGTCCTCCCCAGGGCGCACTACCAGCAGGGTCTGGTTACTGTCCGACACCTGAAAAGGCCTCGCTCTGCTCCCAGCTGAGCTGGTGAATATTTATGGACATGCAAAGGGAAGCTGAACTCCCAGCATCCTGAATCTTGCCCTGTGCACTTAAAGTTATGGCGGGGGTGCCCAGAACAGGAAATGGGACCAATTACGCCTTTTATACAGCTAAATAAATAAATGAAATCTTCTTCCTCCCTTCCCTTCGGCAGTACCAGACCCTGCCTTCATTTAGCAGCTAAGCCACGCTGGGCAAACAGAGCTCATGTGGGGCAACCATCTTCTTCACTTCCTCGCTTAGCTTAGGATTGACTAAAGGCCCACCAGTCTCCTAGCGTTACAGCAGACATCAGCAGCCAGCTTCAAAGAGAATGAACTGTCCTTTCCAACCGGTTCTGATTTATTTATTGAATTATAGAGTTCCTACCGAGCCAAGGGCCTGCCGGACCTTTCGCTGCTGATCCAACTTGATGGCATCAAAGGAGCTCAGCCGTGGCACAGGAACGTGAGCAGAAGGTAGGCAAAAGAGTAATAGTGGTTTGCATGCCGGCAAGAGAGCGTGACTCCTTCCTCTGTCACTGACCAAGGATTTGAGGGCTGCGTAAATCTGCCGATTCTCACCAATACAATTTTTGCCTGCGGAATTGCCTGGGCTGTCAGAAGAAAGGTATTTGCAACGATTAATTGTTACCCTGGGAGCCTGGACACGCAGGGGACTTGTTTACTGCGGGATACTTTATAAACAGCTGTCCTGAGAGAGAGAATAGACAGAGCATGGATTTCCCTTTACCATACAATTAAAATACAATTGTAACAAAGGTGTTTCTTTAAAAACCAAGTGTGCTGTAAAAAGCTACCTGGCCCTTCCCCTCCCATCCCAGGACTATTCTCTGCAATGGTTTGATGCATTCTACACTCAGCACCAAACACTTCTTTCTTCTAGAGCCACCCGTCCCAGCCTATCCACTTACAGGGAAGAGACACTGAGCAACATTGGACTGCAGTCCCCGCCTGAATATCCACACCACAAATAAACAGGCCCTGGCCTATGCTGAGCCCTGCTGTGTAGAAGACATACCTGAAGGACTCAATGCATCACTTTTCTAGCATGCTCAGCATCCGCCATTCCAAGGCCTCAGACCCGGGCTCTGTTCCTTATCTTGGCCTGCCCCACAGCTCCAGTCTTGCTCCCGCTCACAGGTTACAAGAGCAGCTCCGTGACAGGCTAATAATAGGATGCAACTTTGCAAATGCTGTATGGACTTGAATCAGTTCTGGCTATGGGGTATTAACAAAAGAATGGTCCGAGGAGAGCGGTGCACACGTAGTTGGCTCGTTTATCTAAACAGCCTCATCATTCTGTGATGAGAGGAAACCATGGAACAGCCTTCCTTGTGTGTGCGTGTGTGTGTGTTCTATGATAATTTGGGAGCAGCAGCATTGGTAAAACAGTGCTTAAAGTGTGTCCCTCAAAAGCCCAGCTCGATTAATCATTTTTATTTTCCAGGTCTGTGACCAACCCGACCCCTAAGTGACATTTTCAGAGGCGGTTGAGGGTTTATGATGAAACGATTGAATTTTCAGTGGAGAAACCTCCCATTTTCCAACGAACTCGGGGGACCACTCAGCTCTCCACAGATCACTGCAGCTTTGGGAGGATTGTGGCCAAATGGCTATGTGTTAAAAAGGTTTCCAGACTAGCTGGAGGGGTGCTGAGATGCTTTGAGTGCATGCTGATCTGGCGGAGGAGGAGACAAACCCTTCCACATCAAAGAGATTCCATCAAATAGGACAGCAATTTGTGTCAGGAAACTCCCCACAACACGGCACTTTTCACAAGAACTCAAGACCAACATTATCTCAGCAGCTGATCTGCTCAGGGAGCAAGGAAAACGCGCTGCTCACTGTGGTAATAACTCCCTTCCCTTTGCTAGCGCAGTTCCCTTGATGGCGCAAAGGTAGCCTATCATTTAGGGTCAAGAGGATAATTTGGATCAGTGATTATCTGACTGATCCCTATGGCTCATCACCATTCCTCTAGAGGGAAAGTGAGGCCATAAATCCTCGTTCTGAGTGAGTGTATATAGACGGGGGCAAATGCACAGAAAGATGTATCCTTGTGGAGAAGCACACTTTAAATAACCTTGTAAGGATTAGGTTTTTATTTGTCAATGTTGGAAAATGTTAATTTCACCGTACACACACAGACCAACAACATTTTTTCCAGCAATAATCATCAAAACTACTTGAGAACTCATCAGAGTCAAAATCCAACAATGCAGACATTTGAATGAGGCTTGTTACAAGTGGACTAGAGAATGAATAGTCAAAACGGGTAAGGTTTGTTCATTTGAGGGTATTTACTTTGTATATTTTGATGTATGAGGTTGGCAAGTTGTATTTCACGTTACAAAGCTTTAACTTTTTGAATCTTGTTATCTACTTCACTAAATAATTCTCTCTCTTGCCCCAGCACAATTTCCTGTAATGATGAAAATTTAAATCAATAAAAATTGGAGAAAGAAATGCTTGAAACTTGGCCGTCAATGGAACAGTGAAAATTCAAATCTAAACAAAATCTAAGTAAAAATTCAAATCTTAACATAAAACGAACATTGATATTATCCGTCAAAATCATACAAACTAAACAACAAATTCTGCCAACCCTAATGATAACGGGAAGAGGTTATTTCACAGCGAGCAACGTGTGTGCCTCTTTCTGCCATATACCCCAATCAAGGTAGATCACGTGGGAAAGCTGAGGACAGCAAGGGAGTAGAAGGTGCGTTTGCACCTCTCAGGCGACAGCTCTGCCATGGAGCTGGGGAGTTTCCACACACTCTGAAATCAGCTCCATCTCCTTGGATTTGGAGTTAGTTCTGCCAGCTCTGCATGGAATCAAGAGAAGAGCTGGTCAGTGGATCATAATGGGGCACCTGGTGTGAGGCAAATCATTTCCCTGGGACAGCAGATGAATTGGGGTAACCTGTTGAGCAAATGTGCCTCCTCTCAGGCAGGTGTTCTAGCCAAAGAAAGGGCAGCTTTACGGAAGAGTAACTTTTCTTCACTTTGGCATCTGACAATGTGGGACTTCACCCACGAAAGCTCATGCGAAAAATACATTGATTAATCTTTAAAAGTGCCACGGGACTCCTTGTTTGTGTAGATGTAATGTTTCCAGGGACTCAGCATGGCAGCAGGTGCCATTAAATGACTATTCACTGTAGGGCCTTCAGCAATAAAATAAAATAAAACAAAAAATAAATAAAACACCAAATCAATGGGTCTTTTTAAAAAAAGTGTACACATGATTAGTATTCTGTTTTCTGAAAAAGCTCAATATAGAGAAAATAAAAAGCTGTTAGTTGCTAAATATGTTTCATAGTAAAGACTTAAAGTTTAGAAAATGATATGTCTATGGTTTTATTTGCCTAGCTTATCTTTAAAAACAAATACCAAAAAACCCTGGTAGATACTACCATCTCTACCTCAGTGTTTCTATTAGCATCTGAAATTTCTAAAACATACCTACTGGCTCCATGCAAATTAGGACATCTGACCTTAGTGTGATGTGTCTACTGAGGGTGGGGAGTGCCAGGATGAATGTCGATGACAGATGCTCACACCCTGCCTGGCTTTGACTTTATTAATAACAAAAGTTCATCTGAAGCCTTCTCCCTTGACTGGGGTGTTCCTAGGGTTCCTCCCTCATGACTTCTAAGCCCACACCCTAGATCATTTCATATTCTACAAAGCATCAATGGAAATCACCTGCCATAGTGCATTCACGGCACCTACTTAATCCCTTTCAGGCAGAATCAAGGCTTATAAGCAGGGATGGGCACTTGGGGTAAATAGTGCCAGCTTATTCTATTCCCCTCTGATGCAGCTATCTCCATGGGAAGGGAATGTGTGACACTTGTTCCTCTGCACCCATGGGAGTGAATCAAACCTGAGATAGCCAGGAACTTCCTTCCAGCTGGGTGGCAATGGTTGAATGTCACAATCCAGCCCCAAAGTGAACACATCCAGGCTTATCTATAGCGCTTGGCATCATAGCACATGAGCATCCCGCACACATCAAAGGCTTCATCCTCACTGGACTCCTGCAAGGGGAGGAAACACAGTTGTCCCGCTTTCACACACAGACAAACCGAGCGACAGAGAGATTCTGGGACGTCTGCAGGCTCTGACCTGAACCCAGATCACCCTGACTCCCTTACACACAAGACCGTCCTCCTTCTTCCTGGAATGGTGCTTTATTGTCTGCGGCGTTCAGCTGCTGTGCTGGCTTTTCCAGCAATGGCTGAATCAAGCTGTCCTGTCTTTGGAGCATCCTTGCAGCTCTGAACCTCCATTTTCCATTGGAAGGAGGATCAAACTGCTTACACATCTCTGGGTGACCACTTCTAAACCACCTTTCCAAGCAGTTACCTCTGATTTTGCCAGGCGGGAGAGCTGGGGTTTAAAGTGAGGTCCCAGTTTGATTTGCCACATATGTCCCTTTCACCCCGATATCTTTGGGAACCAAAGAAACGGGCATTTGACAGAGAGGGAAGACAAGTCAGCCAAAGGGGGGGACAAAGGCTCATCCATAGCGTGGGGTCCGACGTCAGGTGTTCAGCAAGGAATTAACACTCTGTTGCTCTAGGCGGTAAATGGCAGACGAGGGTGGATTCAGCCACAAGAGGGATTAAACACGGCGCACTGAGAAGATCTCCACTAACTACCAATAGTCCCGAATGTCCAGTCACCCTGTGCTCCACCCAGGACCAAAGGGCATGCTGGGCTTCATGAGGAGACGTGGCACTCAGAGGGCAACGGTATCTAACTAGAGTTTGGTACCCCATGCCTGGGCCATTTGAACCAATCTCAGCAGAGAAGGGCTCAGCCAGAACCTGGGCCTGTTCACATGGTGAGTGAGTGAGCAGCCTGGACACAGACGTGCGATACGATGCAAGCACCTAAGGGAGCGAGCGCATCCTTAGCTTCAGAGGTTGTTAGACCTGGAGGATCAGGGCTCTACCCCTCTGCAACGGAGCCGCTGGCTGCAGACAGTGAGTTGCTACAACTGCCGCGTCCTGGAAGAGCCAGGGTTACCGTCCACAGAGGATGCGTTTTTCTGTCCGACCCACAAATAATTTGGAAGCACTGCAAGGGGGATGCGGAGTCCTCTGCCGTCATGCAAGAACACTTCCCGTCCCCCCATCCCCGTGTCCAGAATCAAGACAAGCCCTGGTCCATTGGAGGAGGGCTGACCAGCCTGTGAAGTGACCAGACGCCCCCAGCCAGCAGTCGTGATGGCTAATTAACACAGGGGGTGGCTCTAAGGAGAACGTAAAGCTCTAATTAATTACTGTCAATCTCATCACAGTTCCCAGAACATCTGATCTGGGGGCATGGCGAAGAGAGAAGGTAGCTGAAAAAAATCAAAAGCACCATGAAGCTAGAGGCTCCTCTGGGAAAGAGAAACAGCTGTAGGTTCTTCACCAGGACTGGGCGTGGATTAGTAGCAAAGGCACAAATGATGCAATCAAGAGGGGAAAAGATTCAAAACCCAATATATATTTTTTCCTGGGGTTGTTTATTGTGGCTTAAATTTAATGAGCCAAATGAGCCCTTGAGGGCACATTCCCATAATATTATGGAAAAAACAGAGCAGCGGCTGCTGCACGATGGGTCGGAAGGACCAGCCAGCGGTCAGGATGTTAGCAGGGACATAGCAGAGTTGGGGGTCAGTCGATTTCTTGCTTTGCTATCGATTCCTTGTGTGACCTTGGGCAAATCACAAAGCTGCGCTGTGCCTCAGTTTCCCACCTGTAGAATAGGGAGAAAAGCCCTACCCTGCCTCTAGGGGCGTAGTGAGGATAAATGCTTGAAAGACTGTGAGATACTTTGACTCTACGGGTAAGACCAACCCGCCCCTTCCAAAATCCCAAACAACAGTCGTCTTCTCCACTGTTGTGAGCGACTTCACGTGACCATTGCTGGAAAGGTCGGGGCCAGGAGCAGGGTAAAATGGGAGGCATTGCAAAGGAAATGTAATAATACACACTAGATACTCAACAGCCGCCAGGCCGCAATGCCCTTTAGGAAGTTGGGAAGATGCCGAGACAGGTCACCATGCTCCTGGCTCAGTTCCACAGCTCTCCACCGTTTCCCCTTCAGCCACAGACTCAGGGCCATCTCATGTTCAGCGCCTCAGCCCAGCAGACACAGTCTTGCTCAGATCACTCCGTTTTCAAGAGCAGAGTTTGTTTTTCCGGCTTTTGCCCAGATCCCCTGAGCACACCACACCTGCCATGGGCCACACTTTTCATACTGTGATTTAAAATCAGACTAGCAGATTTCACTGTGCGCGTGCAGGGATAAAAGGCACTGTTCCCTCCTTCCCCCAGCTAGCGTATGATAGAACAGCTCAGTTTAAGGTATAATTCATCACCTCTTCCACTTGACAGAAGGCCTGCTCCAGAGCCCATTGATGTCGCCAAGAGAGTCTTTCTATACCCCTGGATCTTCGATGGTCTTTGGATCTGTGCACAGTGTGACGTGGAAGGGGGAGGAGGGAAGAGGATTTAGAGGCACATGTGCTGTGTAGTAACAATAGACAGACCTCCCTGGGAAGACATGGGGGGAATGAGTCAAAGGACCCTTTCCAAGGGACTGGCAGAGAATTTCTGGGACATGGCTGATCAGATGCTGGAGTATCAAACCATGCATTTCATCCAACCTATATCCACCTGCCTTCCAGTCACACAGCACACCATTAGCACCCCAGACGCTCAGTGTGAGGCGTGTGCTACAAGCCTATTCGGTAAGTTGCCCATCTTCAACGCATCTGACGAAGTGGGATTTTCTCCCACCAAAGCTCATGCGATAAATAAATGTGTTAGTCTTTAAAAGTGCCCCAGGACTCCGTGTTTGCTTGTTACGTTTGGCATGGCTGGCATCTAGTGGCTCTCACATGCCATTACACCGTCTCTGGGAACGTCAGACTGTGATTTAAAAGCAAACTAGCAGATTTCACTGTGTGCGCGCGTTTTAGGTCCTTTTCCCTGGTCCATTGTTCCTGGTTGGATAATCAAGGGACATGACTTAAAAATCTGAAACTGCATCTCCCCAGGATACAGAATGCATCCTCCCCTCTCGAGATTTGGGTCTGCTGCTTGCTTGTCCTAAAAGACCCTCCGGAGGGTTGAGGGTGGTGTGGCATGGCTGTTCAGGACAGTGATCTGAACAGCACCGTCAGTGTGAAGTGTGTTTCTGGTCAAAAGAGGTTAGGACACATGTCTAAAAAGTGACATTCATTTTGGAACGAAAGAGATACGGGGGCTCAAGCAATTTGAAGCTGGGGCTCAAGCAATATTTTTTACTTTCAAAACTGACACAGCACGCCCAAGGGGCGAGCTAAGAACCACCATGCCCAGGGATGCTGAGTCTCAGTCTGGCACAAACAAGCACAAGTGATATTTGACATCCCACATGTGATTCAATCAGTGAAAACTGAGTGCACCTCACTGCCCTTTGAGAATCCCACCCTGTATGTCCAATCTAACAGGGATAGCGCCAGCAGGGACTAGCCCTGGGCAGTGGGGGGAGACTGAAGGGCTGGATTTAGCTGGGTGCAAGGGTAAGACTCACCATGGGGCACAGAGTGAGCTGGGCCAAGTGAAGAGCCAGGTGAGCAGAGTGGAGCGAAGGACCTGAAGCGTGAGGCAGAATGGGTGCAGGCTAGAAGCTGCTGTCCTGCTACTCACTGCACCTTGCTGGATCCAGGTGTGCGAACCTGAGCAATTCTGCAGATGAAGGGAAACTGACCTCAGGCGGTCAGTCCTTAGCCAAGCCAATTAACTGGGAAGCTGAAGTGTCAGAGGCTGGCTAGGGGTTAGATCCTCTTTATATCTTCTTTGGTGAACTACCAGGAGGACGGTTGACCTCAAGTGTAATACACCTGCCTGGGAATGTCTGTGTCACACCGTGTCACCCCCACTTTCTAGACAAAGGGACAAGCGCTGCTTGAGATGTATTAGTTCAAATGCCATTGCACCTACTGAACTTCCAGCGCTCGCTGCTCAGGGCGGCTTGTAAAGAGGGCTAGGGACGTCTCTGAGTGAGGGTTGTTCATACCCTGCCCACTTCCTGCTGACTGGCACAAGAGTCTCCATCAGATACAATAAGATTTCCTCTCTGGTGTGCCACTCATCCAGGGTAATTAAAATTTTGGTGCCATGGCCTCCTGGTCCTTCTATGCACTGGCAGAGGCAGGCCTGCCTGTTATCAAGAAACCTCTCAACAAGGTTACCAGGTAACATATGAGTAACCAAGTGGAGGAGCATGTCCAGACACACCATTTCTTCCAAGGCACTTCCTTTCACAAATTATTGCATCAAATCATTCTTCACTTCACTCCCTTGCTTCCCCATATGGTCCTGAGTCATTGTTGATCTGGGAAAGGTGGAATGATGTAGGCCTGTCTTCAGACACCCCAAATGAAGGACTCCATTTTGCAAAATATGCATGAGTAACTTTATGCAGAGACTATTCTACGGACATGAAATACAGGACCGGGACCTAAACGTGGTCTCCATAATACATCTAATGCCACAATAGCACCGAACACCACAACTACAACCAGCTGCCACACTCAAGGAGATGTTACATAGCTGCTCACGAGAAAAAAACCATGACAATCCCACGGTGTAGGCAGGATTAAAAGTGCCGCATATAAAACATCAAACATCTGAAAAGAAGATGCAAATCTCTGCAAACTATTCTCCAGTCAGCGAGGGCTAAGCTGGAGGATCACCGCACTTTGAGCGAGAAAGGTGATCAAAGCTGTACCATACATGAGCTCTTGAGCACTATAATCTGAGATAATGGCTTTTCATTTGCAGCATGTGTTTGTAATGAGATGCAGCTTTAATCAAATTAATTTTACTTGGGTACTAGGTTAACAGCCAACTCCAGGGAAGACCTGTCCTGTTTATGAGATTAACCCATTGTTAAGGAATATTGACGCTCGCTGTATATTAATCATTCTGACTTGTTGGTCAACAACTGGGTATCTACATTCTGCAAGCCCCTAGGGGAAGGCCCGGCCAGGAAGTGTTGTAGGCAGGTCATATTTAATCATGTAAAATCTCTCCAATTCAATGAATAGTACCTTTTAAATATCATCATTTACTGATGTTCTGTTGAGAGTGCACAAGATATTGCAGACAAAGGAGCAGCAAATTGCAAAGCCAGATGCTAACTAAAACTATGTTTATGTCCAAAAGTTGGTGTAATTGCTCTAGCAAAGACCACACGTTAGCAGAGAGGCTCTTTGAAGTGAAAAGAATTCTGTGGAATCTGGAAAGGACCATGAGAGGTCATCGAGTCCAGTCCCCTGCACTTCTGGCAGGACCAGGTACCCTCTTAAACTCTCCCTGACAGGTGCTTGTCTAACCTGCTCTTAAAAACTTCCAATGATGGAGATTCCACAACCTGCCTAGGCAACTACGAGATAGACTAATAGACTTTATGGTCAGATGGGACCAATATGATCATCTAGTCTGACCTCCTGCACAATTCAGACCACAGAACCTCCCACCCACTCCTGCAATTAGCCTCTAGCCTATGACTGAGTTATCAACGTGCTCAGATCATGGTTTAAGGTACAGAGACTCCACCAGCAATTGAGTCATGCTCCATGTTACAGAGGAAGGCGAAAACCCTTTGCCAATCTGCCCTGGGGGAAAATTCCTTCCTGAACTCAAATATGGCGATCAGTTAAACTCTGAGCATGGGGCAAGTCTCACCAGCCAGACACCCAAGAAAGAATTCTCTGTAATAACTCAGAACCCACCATCAATTGTCCTATTCGCATACCTACCACCAGGAACCAAAGATCAGTCTATTGTCAAACTAGGCTGTGCCATTATTCTAGCCCCACCATGAGTTGTGTCCTCTTTTACATTCCCGGAGCTTCTTCCCGCACAAAAACAATCAAGAGTCTTGTGATACTTTTAAAGACCAACACATTTATTTATTGCATGAGCTTTCGTGGGAGAAAAATCCGACTTCGTCTGATGCTTTGAAGATTGTTCTTGGCAGAGAAAACTATGAAGCTGGGCACATTTTTTTCAGGACTGAAAAATCCCTGGACTTTTCAGCACAGTTTTTTCCTGGTGCCTTCTGAGTTTTAAGCCAGATGTTACAGGCCTGACAACCCGCCGGCACTGTCCTGGAGTCTCCAGGAGTTAAAGATTAATCTTAATTAAAGATGATGTCATGTGATGAAAGCTCCAGGAATACGTCCAGCCAAATTTGGGAACCCTATACAGGAGTGATATAGAAAGGAGATAAACCGGAATGTGTGTATGTAGATAGCTAATAGAAAGCGCACATGGCAGTACGTAGCCTCACTATATTATGCACTGAGAACAGCTCCTGTGTCGAGCCCTTAATCCTGGGTTTTGTCACAGTGTATTATCTCAGCTGCTCCCCACCAGAACGCTCAAGAGGATCAGCAGAAGACATTTTGAGTTTTCTCCGTCCTGTGGGGGGTGGAGGGCAGGATAGCAAAATAACCAGTACGAATGTTCACCACCATTTGAAACCCAATGATAGTAAGAGCCCCTTCTTGATCTACTGATGAGCCTTTGCGTTTCCCAGGGATGAGGGCTGTGGGTGGGATTTGAAGACGCAGGGAGTTGGCGCTCGAGCGGGGCAGGAGCAAACATTCCAGCGTGAAGGTTTTCGTGGAGAGGCATGAAAGGACGGTTGAGCAAAGGGAACCATGTGCTGGAGGCTAAACTGTCCATGGTTGTGAAGGTCACGGCCCGAAGGCTAAATCACGGGAACGATCTTGGCTAGCGACTGGGCCAGCTGCCGTCACCTGCGAAGGCACGTTCTGGAGGCAGCTCTGGAGCATAGGTGGTGGGAGGTGGGCCCCAGGGAATTGACTGCATTTTCTCCTGTGTGTGAGACCCACAGAGGGTTTGGGTTTGTCCCAGTTCTGTTGAAGAGCCCGACCCTTTAGCGCTAGAGACTCCCGTTTTCAGCCATGCACGTCCCTGGTTCCGGCCCTGTGTATAGCCTCATGAAAAGTAAAATAAAATGTAATCGATTCAGGCACCAGGGCAGCTAACTCCTTGCTGCCTATGGAAGAGAACTGGAATATAGAGTTATCCTGCCCGGAGCAAAACGTATGACTTGGCATTTCAGGTGAATGGCTGTGAAATCGGAAAATAATTCGAAAACAGGGAGTTTTAATCAGAGGCCGAGCAACGCTGGCTCCCGCCCTGCAGTGGAATAGTCACAATGACAGATTTCAGAGCAATTCATTTGTTATTATGTAGGGCTTTGGGCGGCTCCTTCCACTGCATCCGAAAGGGAAGCCACCCCCTCCCTATGGCGCTTCTGTGGGGACAAAACTCCCAAAGAGGGGGGATATAGCATTCAAAGACTTGGGCCCCGCAGGCAGGGGGTTGAGCGGGCAAGCAGCTTATGGGCTCCAGTCCCTCTGGCAGGGGCAGAGCAAACAAGCTGTCGATACCCCAGGTCTTCAGGCAGGGCAGGGTAATGAAGCCGTCTATGGTTCCAGGCTCACAGGCAGGGGCTGATCACCCCGAAAGGACCCACAAGCAGGAGGTGCACACCCCATCAGGCCTCCTGGCCTATGATGAGATAGCTGCCACCCCAGGGACCAGGCCACCCCTGCTTCACTGTGTCCTAGCCCGTGACCCTCACCGTGGCCAGAGTTCTGCCACTGAGTCAGCAGGGCGCCAATTGAAACGTGGTATCACTGGATTATTGCCTGACACCCCGGACTGCTTCCTTCCTCCCCTTCCCTGGAGTATCTGAGCCTCAGGATCATTGTCCATCTCCCCGGGGTAAACAGCAGGGGTAACACCAGCAGCTTTTCAAGTCCCATGTGGCAGGCGGCTCCTCAGCAGCAGTCAGACTTGGGCACCGATGACGTGGGAGGGACCGCCTTCTCCTGTGGTAGCGTCCGCCCCACTGCGTTAGAGGGCTCGCCTTTTATACTTTCTGTCCCACCCTTCTGCTTCCAGCAGGGTGGATGTGGGTGCTCCTCAGGGAGCAGCCGTCAGTTCCCATTATACCCCTCGCCTCGCCACACCAGCACCAACTCCGCTGCCCTCAGAAACCCTGACGTACTGGCTGTTTCCTGCAAAGAAAACACCTGCCACTTGCACCGCAAGAGCGAAGAGGGCTGTGCTGGGTTTGCCACGCAAGGTTCTGCTTACAGGAGTCCTTCCTGAGGAACATTCCCAGCCCGGCCATTCCCGGGCATCGCATTAGCCTCACAGCCCCGCTCTGGGGCCGTTGAGCGTGTGAGAGGTGGAGGCAGCGATCGTGAGAGCAGCCGAAGAGACGCAAAGAGCAGCAAGTCTATGGAGATGCTTGTATGAGTTGTGCAAATGCTCTTCCTAAATCTGGCCTCCGCACCACGTAGTGGCGAGGGACCCGTTCCTGTGCCATGCTGTGAAATCACCCTTCCCATTCCAGGCTCCGGCAATACAACACCAGACAGAATTATTCGGTCTCGTTTTACCACTGCCGACCCTCCGTACAGCCCCTAGGTACACAGAGTCAGGGGGATGGCGAGACAATGGCCAGCGCCAACCACATCTTGAGTCCTGGGTTGAAACTGTTCCCTTTACACTGATTGGGTGTCCTGAAAAAGTAGTGATTCCTTTCCATGCTCTGTTGCAGACAAAATGCCTTTGGCCCCCTACTCCCCTTTGAAATGCATCGTTCTATGATAAAATTTCAGATGATCTAATCTCACCAGATAGCCAGAGCATTCATAAGCGATCATTTGGAAGCGTCAACAGTGGGTAGGGTGCCTTCATCTTTTCGCCTGGCTATATTAATCAGTAATTAGGCAGGCAGTGGCTGGCTTGCAGGTTAACCCTATTCTTAATTATTGTGCAATGATGTGTGATTTCCCCAGCGCTGAAGATTAGGTACGTGCTTGCTGATGTCACGGCAATTGTTCTAATGTGATGATGCCTGTTAAGACGCTTAACCACTCTCCTAGCCAGAGAGGAAATTCTTAGTTTTTTCCACATGGAGCACGTGTTTCCAATGCAATATATCCTCTCCCACAATGGGAAAACCCTTCCCACCTGCATTATATTGTATAAAAATAACTTCCCTTTATTATACAGAGCATTACTCATAATTCTGAGCTCTTCTAGAAACATTTTTCATCCTCAGACTGTAAAGAAAGGCCAGTGTAATCTATCCCCATTGTACAGATGTGTATGACGCTGAGCAAGTCACTTCAGGCCAGATGTTTAAAGGTCTGGGTGCCAGGTGCCTAAATACCTTAAAAAAAAACCTTAGTCAGTCTGTGCCTCAGTTCCCCCCCATACAATGGGGATAGGATAATCATTATGCCCTGACTCACACGGGGTTGTGAGGATAAATCCATTAAACACTGTGAGGTGCACAGATGCTATGGGTGATGGGGTCCATAAAAACCCAAGAGATTGAAAAGAGAGAAATGGCCCTCAGCATTTCATGTGCTCCTAATTTAACTGTTATTAATGCCTGCGAGAGTCACGCAGCTGTGCAGGAATCCTGTTCCCCCAAACATCATTTCAGCAGCTTTCCCCAGAAGTCCAGAGATGTTTCACGTGGAGATACGCCAGGCATTCAGTTGCAGCCTGGCTATGTTATCCTCTCTTTCCTCCCTTTTCTTCCACCATTTAAAAATTTCCCCATCAATGGGCTCAGATCCTGCCTAGCAAGTCATAACGAGTCATGGAAACTGCTAACAGAAATGATCTGAAAGGAGATGAATACAATGGCAATTCCTTGTCACCTGCATACAAGAACCATGCAGGGTCGGTTTGCTCCAGAGGCCCAGAACTGAGCAGGCCGCGCAGAGGGAGTTGCCCTGGAACACAACTGTCAGGTTCAAGGCCAGCGTGGCCACTAACCAGACACGCTTAGCTGTGCAGTAGAAGCACTCTGATGAGCATTCTCCAACTCTCTTGTTTTGGGACACGTGCAGATGGTGCTGGAACTAAGGGTGCTGGGTGTGGGGGGGGCTGTTTTCATCTTGCACAGAGTTTGCAGCTTTGTTCAATAGCTTTTGGCACCCATGCTATAAAAATTTTCCAACACCCCTGGCTGGAGCCTGGAAATGCGATTGTTATACCAACTGTATACTTTCTATAGTACCATGTCCCCTAACAAATCGGGCAGCTACATCTACTCAGGGCAGCCAAGAAAACAAGGAACATTTATAATGCAGTTTGCTCAATAGCAACACCACCACCCAAAAGTTATAAAAACTTACGAATCAGCAGTTGGAATCTCTACCACCGCTGGTGCTGCCTTGCTTGGGGTTCTGATCAGTGCTTCGTTCATTCAGGAGAGCAGAGAGACGTACGCGTGGCAAACTTTTTTTTTTAACGATACACAGATACTGTATATACTGGAATCCACATATAACAGGCAAATAATGGGTAAAACAGTACAAAGTGCTCGAGGCAAATGTGGAAAGCCAAGCTAACCGAGAGGCTAGTATATTCCCGCGGGGGGCACTTCGGCACAAATCAATGTTACAGTGTGAACAAGAAAAACTCACGTTGCTGAGAGACCATCCAATGCACCCACCAAAGGAAGCCAGGATTCCCCTTCTCTTTCCCTCTTGTTAGGACCCTTTCCCATGCTTTGCGTATTTTACTTCCACATTTTGTTATCCCCCTCCCCCCCCGGAAACACAAAGAGCTATATCGTTCATGCCTCACCTGCCAGACATAACATGTGCATGGCTTTCTAAATCTCACAGTCTGACTCCCAAGCGGAAACTGAGTAATCTGGAGAGTAGGTTTCCTTGAAACTTACAGCCAAATTATATTTGGGGGCTCAGATTGGCCACTCAGTCTCTAGAGCTAATCAAACAGGGCAACATTAGCACCATGGGATTGCAGCTGATTCTGAAGACCATCAAGACAGAATTTAAAGGAAACAGGCACTAGCAGAAGTCAGCTGTAATGCAGCCTGGCTCCATTTGGCAAGTTTTCCCAGGCCGGAGCTATTTCCACAGGCTCTACTCCCTCTAGTGGCCTTTCAAAGACTACTTTTGACTAAAGAGCACATCCCGAGTGGGAACTCGCTGTCGACATAGCTCCAGAGGGGAGCCGTGTCAGTTTAGTTCAGAAAAAGCAACAAGGAGCCCTGCGGTCCTTAAAGACTAACGTAGTTCTGTGACAGTCAGTGTCTGCCCTGACTGGTGAGATGAACTAAGGGAGTGTGACTCACAGGAGTCACACGCTGCTGGGTTCTGCTCCCGGATGGGATGACGAACCTTTATAAACAGCATGGGGCCTTGAATACATCTCTAGTTCACACATGCATTTGCAGCCCTAGCATACGAATCAGAATACACATTGGCTCTAGTGTTTGCGGCACATCCTGTTCCAAGCAGACATTCACACCTTCAACACTATTAAACTGGGTCATGCTTTCAGCAGCTGTAACCCCTGCCCTCCGTGGTCCACTCCAATGCCCAGCCAGGTCTCCAGCCATCACCTGTCTCCATGCAGGGACTGGGGCTCTGCTCCCTTCTGTCCCCAGCTTACACTGGGATATCCCCAGCAAATCAGCCTGCCTAATGGTCAGTGCTCGTGTGTTGTCTTCTCTCCAAGGGCATTACAAGTGCCCAAACCACCCAGCTCTTTCTAAGCAAGCGCCTTTATTCTTAGGGTAAAAGCATTCCAGAGAACACATACAAATGACAAATGGAGTCAAACACAAAATAAACATAGCAGGAGTCACCTATCAGTCTTACGGGGCCTAGCAGCTCAAAGTCCTTCCAACCCTTCTGTAAGGCTTGGCGTCCCCGTTGAACAAGAAGGCCCTGGTCATTTGCTAGAACAGAAACATGACCCTGCATCAGTTTAAGTTAATCCTTTTATACCAAAAGCCCTTTCTTTGACTCCAAGTCTCAGGAAAACCCAGTCTGAACCAGTCCATGCAAACTGGGGGCGGTACCTCTCTAGAGCTGTTTAGTCTTTGACCCCCCTTCATCACCTCTCAATGCTTTGAGTTCCTGGAGGAGCTGTGCTAACCACTTCCCGCACACAGAGCAGAACAAAAATCACACATAAGCCATTCATAGATTCAGTGCACCAGGGTCCTGGAGATTACGGAATGCAGTTGCAGAATCTATCACAAAGTGCATTCACATTTTTTATGTAAATGAACATTCAGCTCTTGTTAGGACCCTTCCCTTGTTTTGCATATTTGCATCTGTATTTTGTTGCCCCCCCCCAAATACAAAGAGCTATATCATTAATGTCTTACCTGTGGCCTTCTGCACTTCGCAGTCCAACTTCTGACTGGAGACTGAACATAATCTGGGGAGTAGATTTCTTTGAAATTTATGGCCAAATTATATTTGGGGGCTTATATTTGGAGGCCCCTCAGTCTCCAGAGATAATCAACGAGGCCAACGTTAACATCACAATATTGCAGCTAATTCCGAAGACCATCAAGCCACAGATGAAATGAAATTACTCTCTTCCATCATGAGTCTGGCGGAACAGGACGATTGCCTTAGGAAATCCTGATTGAATTTGAATTCAGATGTTTTGCTGTTCAGTTATTAGGGATTTTTATTATTATTCCTTATCTACCACAGATTGGGTTAAACTGAAGGGCTGCCAGGGGTGTCCAGCCTTTTAGCTTGAGGGGCCACAGTGCAATTTGTTTCTCACTCTGGGGGCTAGTGAGCGAGTTTCAGGTGGTGGTGGGGGGTGGGGGTTGCTGCTGCTAGTGCGGCCGGCTGGCTGGCATGGGATGCAGGGATGAGGGGGTACATACAGGTGTTTTTGTTGGTGGGTGCTGGTGGGGGGCGAGAGGAGTTTTGGAGGAGGGGCGGGGGAAGACCTAACTGCTCACGTAGCTCCCCCTTTCCCGTGGCTTCTGTGCTCTCCCCACTATCTACCCCACTTGTGGGGATGGAGAGAAGTGACTCTGCTCTTCTTCTGCTGTGCCCCAGCCCCCCATTTGGCTACTCTTCCTGGCAGGCAGGCAGGAGGACGGGGATCCACTTCCAACCCTGGTCTCTCCTGCCTAGGGGGCCTGGCTGGGGGAGGTGGCTTTCCCTCCCTGTCCCGGGCTGGTACTCAAAAGAACTGGTCTGGAAATGGGGCTGCGGGAGGAGGGAACTGGGAGCTCTGGTTCACATGGCCCCGACTCCAGCAGAGGGGATGGATGGAAAGGGGAGGCTGTTTCCCCCGGCCGGGCTCTCACAGGCACACTGCACAGAGCAGTCTCCCAGCTGACTCGGGCTGCTGCAGGGAGCAGCCTCTCCGTGTGCCGGACTGGGCTGCGTTCTTGCCAGGCGTGGCTGGTGTGCAAGGGCATGGGGGGCCTTGGGTGGAAGGGGCAGGATTACATTCCCCCACACAAGCTGCACAGCATGCAGATGCAGCAGCGCCCTCTTCCCCCCCCCCCCCCCCAGCCAGAAGTGGCTGATTTCCCACACCCACCTCTGCTCCTGAGTCCTGGCTGGTGTGCTCGAGTGGCATGGGGGTCTGCTCCCGGCGGGCATGGGGCTGGAGTGGGGCTCTAGCTGTGTGGGCGGGAGGGTGAGGGTGATAAAACTGCTCACTCTGAAGCAGGCAAGTAGTAGTAGCATTTTTGCATAGCAGGAGGAAGCTCACCTGGCAAATATTCTCCCCTCCCCAGCCAGAGATCAGTGGCAAGACACGCTTCAGACTTAGCCTCTGGCGAGGGAATGATATGTCCCTGCCCTGTTACCTGAGCAGCCCAGCTCTGCTAAGAAAAGAGGCCCATTTCTGTATCTGGGTGTTTAATTGGGGCTCTTCTCGCCCTGAGGATCCCCAAACTGAACTAAGAACAGGAAAAAAGACAAGACAGAAGGAGAGAAAAACATTACCCAAAACAAAACAAAGCAAAAATTCCACCATGAAGCTGGGCTACAACCTGCCCCCAGACATCACCGAGGCAGCCAAAGCAAGCCACTTCTGAGGAGAAAGACAGCGTGGAAGAGAGCCCTCCCTTTCGTCTCATACAGCTAAAGAAGTGATGCATGCTGAGGGCTGGAAACTGCCATGGCCATCTTTGTCAAGGGTAAAAGAAGAAAAGTGTTGCCTGCCATCTTAGATGTGGGCACCAAGGCAAAGACTCACTCTACTGGAGACACGTAGGCGGAGAACAGCCCATAACTGCTCCATTCGCAAGGAACACAGAATGCAAAAAGAAAATGCACCAATAAGCACCCTAAAATTTTGACAGAAAACCTGAAGTCACACCATCTAATGTTGTCTAGAATTATAAGCCAGAAACAGAAGAAATGAGGGGTGGGCAGTTCTCATTTGCAGTTCAGCTAAAACAATTCTGGCCTTTCACTCTCTGCCACGCTAGATGGACCCTCAGGTAATTCCACGGCGTGTTTCTAGCTCAGTCCCTAGCTCTCATCACGGCATTCGAAGACGACACTGTTACTGTCAATTGCAAAACTCGCCTCTTGGCTGTGATCCTGCAAACCGTTATTCTGTATGGCCAGATCCCACGTCTGCACGGAGGTCTCAGTTCAGTCCTCACATGAGCAGGCTCGGGCCTTTGGCAATAGGCTGGACTATACAGGCCATCCCGGCTGCATCCCTTTGAGCAATTACTCAGCTTCCGAAAACACTTCACTTGTTCACGTTTCATGAGCTTTTCCAGCCTTGGGGAACCCTGCAGTGTCACTTCTGCGAGCAATAAGAAAACGTACCAGAAGGAGGTTCCCAGAAAGAAATATAAGCCTGGGGCAGAGATGAACAACTGCGGGCCAGCAGAGCAAGGGATGTGGAAAATGCTGGAGTCCTGCCCAGGGCCATGGCAGAATGCAAGACTAGAATTCCTCTAATGGAGACATCCCAGGACAGGACGTGGGCGTTTACTCCATGCAGACTTGGTCAGCGAAGCTCCTCCTCTGTGCAGCTCTTTCTGTGGTGGCTCGGTGTTTTGACCTGGGCGTCATGGACACCGAGAACCGCAGCATGTCTGCAAGAAGGGGACTTGGAAAAGCCTCAGGGGCGCAGCATCTATCTTGTAATGACAGTTATCTGTGGGTGTCTATGTTTTCCTGGCCCCCACATCAGTCTGTCAGGACACAAGAGAGGGCAGGACAGACAGGAGACCCTCTGGGAATGTGAGGTTCTTAGCTGAGGGTTAGAGATGCAACGCCAGGTACAGACCACCTGGGAGTGATACAGCGCCCCTCACACTCTGGTGAACCTGCACAATCCCGCCTGTGTCTCCAGCTGGTTTTTATTTTTTAAACTCTGTGTGTGTGGAACAATTGATAATGTTAGCTCCATGGTGTGTTTGCACCCAACCTCCAGGTGGCCCCTCTCATTCTCATTCCGCTTCCCTTTCGTTTGCTTGCCACATGTTCCCTCCCCACTGAGCTCTCACTGGCAGCCACGAAAGCTCATGCGATTAATAAATCTGTTAGTCTTTAAAAGTGCCACAAGACTCTGTTGCGTCAGAGCAAGTGTGGCAGGAGCTGTGTGGGGCAAGGGAGCAGAAAAGGAGAAGGGGTTGGAGGGTGATGTGACCGACGGTGGTAGGTTAACCTGCAGTAGGGGATCCCCGGCATCTCACCTCCCCACGAGTGTCTAACACCTTGAAAAGCAAACAAGGAGCCCTGTGGCACTTTTAAAGACTAACGAATTTATTTATCGCATGAGCTTTCGTGGGAGAAAATCCTACTTTGTCAATCCAGCTGTAGCTTGCAAAGAGCTGTACGAAGGAATTGGGGGATCATTAGCCCCATTGTACAGGTGGGTAAACAGAGGTACAGAGCGGTGACGTGACTTAACCATGGCCACCCAGCAGGCTAGTAGCTGAGCTGGGAATGGGATCCAGGTCCTCTGAGTCCAGGTCTGACGCTTTCCCCACTGGGGTGAGGTATTAATAGAGGGAAAGGTGTTTGCGGCCCAATTCTCTCCCCATCCCCCCCACCTCAGCACCAGTGTGCAGACTGGGAGGCCATGCATAAGGATGGGGAGGGGCTGCTCTCATCTGAGCCAAGGAGACTCAGACGTCTAAGGCAGGGGTTCTCAACTTTTTCAGGGTCGCGACACAGCTAGGAGCCTTTCCAGCTGTGTGCGACACACCAGCCCCCCATGTCTTAGCTCCACCTCGCCCCCACTCCCCAGCAGCCCTACAACCTCGCCCTGAAGCCCACGTCTCCTCCCCCCAACCCAACGCTGCGCCTCCTTCCCCAGCCCGACCCCGCCATCTCTTCCCTCTAGCTGGCTGGCTGCCCTGCCGACAAGTTTCCCCTGGCCCTCTCTCATGATTCCCCCCTCCCCACCGCACTCACCCAGGGTACCCCACAGCCACGGGAACCCACTCCCTGGCCAGGCCTAGGCCAAGGCCCAGGGCAGGAGATTTAAAAATGCTCCGCCCCTGCCCGGCCTCAGCTCCCAGGTGAGCAGAGCAGCCTGCTGGGTTAACACAAGTTGGCTGCATGTGTTGCAGCCCTTGGCTCCCTGCTGCGGTAGCTCAGTGGGGGCGGGGCTTAGCTCGCGACACACTCACCGCCATGCCACAACACAGTTTTGTGTCACAACACTGTGGTTGAGAACCACTGGCCTAAGGAATGGTTGGTCCTCAGGGAATACTCACCTACCAGGGCCAATGTGACTCTTCTTCCCAAGCAACCCTGCTCCAGCCTTCTGGGCTGCCTTCGTCATTGCTGAGAAGGGAATCCAGTGGGGATGTGACCACAGCCCAATGAAAATGAAACTGGAACTAGCATTAAACTAACGTGGGTCTGGAGGAAGCAGAGGGGGAGTAAACGGATGGTGGCTCATGTGGACGGACCCTAACCATCACAACCGAGGGCCTGGGCCTCCTTTCCCTCGTGGGAGTAGATCAGGGTTACTCCACTAAGCTATGCTGAGATGTGATGGTATGAAAGCCCATTGATAGATCTGTTGGGGCTAGCCTATCTCGGAGGGCAGTTTTACAGACCTTCCCAGCTCCATTTCACCATCTCAGTGCCAGGGGTATTTTTAATTTGAAAGATTTAATAATGTCTAAACAGCTTGGGAGCCTAAGAAATATGTGTACTGTAAAAAGACTGTTCTCTAGGGACCCGCTCTCCTTCAGGCTGTCCTTCACCACACTTTGGTGCAAGTGCCCAACCCGACTCAACAGCCTTGGTCCATAATTCAGAGCTAATATGCCATCAGCTTGAAGGATTTCCCCAGTTGGTGTGTCTACCAAAATATAAAAGGAGGGGGATTTGTGAGTCTGCTGTCTCTTTCCCTCGCTAACGCAGCTAATGGACATACTGATTGCATTGGCATTTATCAGCTCGTTGGCACATTTGTGATCAGTGATTTTTGTATAGTATTTGAATTTTTAAGAAGTAATTACATGGGCAAGAAAATGGATTAGTTCATTATTATTTAATAACGGCACACAGGAATCAAATATGTATGATGCTGTATTAAAAAGTATCAGTGGAATAAATGGGCTGTGAAGCTCATTAACGGAAATCAATTGAGCAGTTAATCTTCAACAGCCCTTACATTTTAATACACACTTTGGTAAATATAAAATATTAGCTGAAAACACAACACCCTGTAAAAGGCTGTTCAGAATTTATGGTTCTGAAATTTTCAAGATTGCAAACAAATCCCCATTTTTATAACAAGAGAGTTCAATGCAACCCAAGCACAGTAAAGCTTTCTAAGCCAGATCTATGAAGAAAGGAATTTGGGAGTTTTCCTGTGCACTTTTCTTTGGGAAAATACAGTCCTGTGATATTGACAGATTGAGCAGCACTGTTGTGTACTGTCAAGCATCCAGTTTTCAATCTATTGATATACAATTTAGTTGTTTATGGGGTAATCATGGTCAAATGGTTCTGATCCACTTGGTCCTTCAACACAGAATATTTGGGGGCCAGATTTTCAAGATTGCACAGCTCCCATTTAGGCACTTAAGTGAAATTGCCAGGTTTTCAGACGTGCTTAGTACAGATTAACATACAAACCCAAGTCTCAATAAAATTGTTTGTCTGCATCACTCATTCTCTTTAATGTTACCCACCTCAATCTGTGAATCCTCAGTTTTCTGAATTGACTGTCATTTGGGCTGATGTCCTGTCCTGGCATCTTCAGTTTGCCTGTACCCAAATCTGTCTGAAACATGAAACACCTCATGAGTTTTCAGAAGATTTCTCCTCTTACATTTTCCTTCTTTGCGACATCAGATGATCTGAGCACTACGTGCTTCAGAACTCCAGCTTCTAGATTGATGTTCCTCCATCCATACACACCACATCCTTCTTCCTCTGAGGTAGAAGACGCTTTGTTCAACTGTCAAACTCTCTCTTTCTCTCTCTTTTTAAAAAATAAGCCTGCTTTGTTGTTGATGGGTTGCTTTTTTAGTAAGGGCATGGAAGTATTTCTTACTCCATGAACAGGTCTACTGGGGCTGGAAAACCAAAACAGTCATACATGAATCCCAGAGGCTACTGCATAATTTCCTCCTTCCAGCATTAGTCATGACTCCAAAGCTCCATTCTTTGCCTTTACATTTAATTGGGAAGAAAGTGGACTTTCCCCAGAGGGCCACATTCTGTCTTTACTTACACCCCATGCTGGTTTCAAGGAGGTTGCACTGGGTTTGTATGTTAGAGCAGAACCAGACACTTGGGCTATGTCTCCACTTGTAATTTTAAGTCGACTTTAACTAAGTCGACTTAGTGTGTCCCCACTTAAAAATAAAGTCGACTTAAAGGGGAACTTAAAAAGTCAACCTAGAGCGTCCACACTGGATGCTCTAGGTCAACTTTGTGGGGCTAGGGGGACCTAGGGCAGGTCCACGGGGGCACCCCTAGCCCAATGCCAGGTGGCTCAGCCTTTGCCCCACTGTACCTAGGTACAATGGGGCAAAGGGGGTCAGGGACCCTGGCAGGGTATAGGGGAAGGGTGGGCAGGGCTCTGCCCTGCCAGGTGGGGGAGGCATGCCAGGCTACCCCTGTTCCCCCCCCCCCCCGGCAGGGAGGGCATTGGTGTAGCCCTAAGTCGACTTAGGGCTACCCCATGGCTACACTGGCTTAAGCTGACTCTAGGGAGTCGACTTTTAGGTCTACTCAAAAGCAGGTTTTATAAAGTTGACTTAATATTCATTAAGTCGATTTTATTTTCCTTAAGTCGACTTAAGCAAGTTGCTTAAGTCGACTTAAGGAAACTTTAGTGTAGACGCAGGGTAAATTAAGTCGACTTAAGCAAGTGTAGACGCAGCCTTGGAGAGCTGGGCTGAAGGGTTTTGGAGAGAGCTGGGAGCTGTAGTTTCACCTACATTCACTAAAATTGGCTGGCAGCTGGATTGTGGATTTCTCAGTTTCTATAAACACTCCACAGGACTCTTTGAGAAGCACATTTCAGGAGTGTGATAACCCCCAATCCAAATGGAAATAAGTAGTTTCTCTGGTCAAGCTTGGACCACATTCCTACTTCCTTCTGATTGTCACAGGGCCCGAAAAATTCGGAATGATCCCTTTCGTGTTTTATAGTTCTAACAGCATTCTCCATATCACTGAATTCTTCATAGGGCTGAAGTGAATGGACCTAAGAGGGTTGACTGATAGCTCAGGATCTAGCAGGATTTAGCCCCAAAGAAAAATTGTGGATATCATTTAAAAAAAAAGGGAGGCCACCACATGTATGTTCAGCTGCTTCTGAAAAGCAGGACAAAGATCTTCACCATGGTTGAAAACCTCACTGAATGTAAGAAGTATTGTGGGCTGGAGTTTGGAATACATTTCAAGGCCATAACTGCACAACTCTCACCAAGTGTTTCCAAAGAAAGAAATAATGAACGAAAAACCCAAAGACTTAATTCAATTTTATTTATCGGTTCTATTGTTAAATTACACAATCAAAGTCAGTGGATCAGTTTGTAAATCTACACAATAAGACAGTGGCCTACAGTGGAAATCAGCAGAATTTATATGTTTATGACAAAATGCTATCCAGATATTCATACAACTCCTATATACAATAAACAGTATACACAAAGAAAATGCATCTAGTCTCTGTAAACCATGCACACCACAGCATAAAACCAAAACGCCTCTGCTGCAACAGGCTCTGCGACTGGCTTGCGTTTAAGACCTGTTTACAGCATCGCCTTTCAGTTTTAACAGTGGATTATTTTTCCCCATAAAAACCAAAATGCAGTCGAGACACCGTATTGGTGAATGGACTTCTCATTAAAAGGAATTCACTGCACATGAAGTTATTTTCTTTTCCACAATTGCTGAGGGAATTCATTTTGTCTTTCCAGTTCTCCCAGTCAGAGACACCACCAGACTGTCTGATGCAACAGAACCTTTAGACAACGTAGGCATGGAACCACAGAGGTGAGTTTTAAAGTCTCCTTTCCTACTTGTGCATTTAACGTTACAGATGAAAGATGGTGAAAATGAGCATTGCAAACATCATCCCTATTGGAACAAGGAAGGCCATGTCCAGATGGCTTCCCTCACTCGCCAATAATAAGGAGTCAGTTGCCTGAAGGTATAACAAGCACATAACGTGAAATCTCCAGTTCAGGGGCGTAGCAACTCCTGTTTTCTGGCCGGGCCCTTGACCCTCCAGAGTGGGCTCAGCCAGTCCTGCTTCCGGTCACGTGGCCGGAAGCTTCCTGACAGCACTCCAGTTGGAAAGCGGGGGAGAGGCAGCCCGGCCCCTGCCACGCAGTCTGCAATGGCTGGCCAGAGTCAGAGCTGCACGAGGCAGAGAGCAGCCCCCCCCCCCATCTGCCCACAGTGGGCCCACTTGCAGCTGCAATCGCCAGCTGCTGGCTGGTCCATGGTCGCAGCAGCAAGCTTGCACCTCTGCCAGGCGCTGCAGCGGGCAAAGATGGGCGGGCCTGCTGGCAAATTGGGTGGGCCTGTGCCCACCTGGGCCCACCCACAGCGATGTCCCTGCTCCAAGTTGGTACAATGCTTGTGAGCATGGGGGGCAGGGAGGCTACATATCTGAACTTGCCTCACAACTGGAATCTTTACATCTGTTTTGCATAGAGATTTAGGATCAAATCACATTTCTTATGCTTACCCCTCGCGTTATCGCCTTTTTGCTTTCAGGTTAAATGTAAGTTCTGCTGCTAGGAAAAGACCTGATCCTGCTGAGACTGGATGGCAGGAGGACTATCAGAATGATCTCAAAATCCAGAGCTTCAGTAATACTCTTCCTTGGGTTAGGTACTCATCCATTTTCTCGCACAACCGTCTTTTGCTGTATGACTATGGCTATATACTCATATTTGTTGCAATCGCTTATAATTGTCTACAATCTGTCAGCACTAAAAGGGCTCTGAGCATTATAAAAGAAGCCCAATTTTTACATTCCGCAGTAAAGACTTACCAAAAGCAAAGCACAATTCAAGTGTAAATCTAGTTCATCTCCAGTTGGTCACGAATAACCAAAGCAATTATTTTACAATTGCTGTCGGGATTAGAGATGGTTTGTGGTTTTTTAGACAGACACTATACAAACATTCATAAGATAATTTCTTAGAAAGACTCGCCTGGCTTAAATCACCAAATATTCAGCATTTGGTACATTCAACATGGATTCCAAGGTATAAGAAAGACTGTGAAAACTGGATACTATTACAGAAGTATAATTTGGAGAAGACTTTTTGAAACATGAAGATGTACCATAGTTTTTCCAGAATGTTTAAAATTATACTGCCCTGAAAAATTCTGGAAATACTTTCCTTAACATTGACTTTCAGTTCAGAAAAGTGTAGTGTTGCTTTTTTAACAGGAGATAGACCAAGCTTAAAACTCTTTGCAGTAGGTAGAAAAAGTTTAAAATATTAAATATTTATATAACTAGACAAATTACTTCTATTCCTTTTAAAAGCCAATATTATACAATAAGTGAGTCGATGTTTTTCCTCTAAACCTTTATTGTTTGTTTCACTGTCTCGTAATTTGGTAAATATTGCAAGCAGCTGGGGGCCATAGAAATATGTAATTAAAATAAAATCAAAGAGGAAAGGTTTTGCACATATGCTTTATTGAGTGTATATCTGCGTGTGTTAAATGCTCATTACTAGAAAATCAGTTAGCTTCTGAGGGAGGTTTTAACAGTGCATCATCTCCGACTTCCAACATCCCGTTTCATACTCAGAACTAATTTAAGGATTTTTTTAAAAAAATGTCCAAGCAACAATTTCTGGTGAACTTACCTGGCTCTTTTGTTTCATAAATAATTCAACAAACCTAAAAAGGACAATTTAATTCCACAGTAAGGTTAAGTTTTCCACATACAGTACAACACTAATGAAAAGGCAACGTTTTAACCTCTTTTGCTTCGAATATTTAAGAAGCATAATTTGTTTGGACTATTTCTTTGTCGTCTATGATTTGTATGGTTTTTGTTTAGTCTAACGTAAAAGGTTTCAGTCCCCATTATCGCCACCGTTCCACATTCCCTATGTAATCAGTAGTTGAATTATCATCGTTCTGTTCTTTATTGTGAGCTTGCTTTGCCTTTAGGATCTTTCGCTGCTCCTGACGCTTCCGTCTGGCTTCTTGGTGTTCCTTCTGTCTCATGTACTGATACCTTTGCAAAAAAAGGTCTTTTGCATAATCATACAACTCCATGTCTAAAAAATTGAGGGTCTCAATGTGTTTTTGAGTCTGCTCGTCTATTTCCACACTAGAAGCCCTTGTGCTATTATATTGTGTGAATGGCGAGATGAAGTTCATGTTAAAAGTTTTTTCAAACAGATACTGAGTTTTCCTCTGA
Organism: Pelusios castaneus; assembly: GCA_007922175.1. Taxonomy (NCBI): domain Eukaryota; kingdom Metazoa; phylum Chordata; order Testudines; family Pelomedusidae; genus Pelusios; species Pelusios castaneus. The sequence goes on from ML685771.1 coordinate 3,513,202, forward strand.
AACTCGGTAAGGCCGAAGAAAGCCATACATTTCAGGTTCTCTTTTGCACTGTCTAGAAGCAGCTTGTTTCTCTGCTCCTCTGGCATGACAGACAAGTTGTAACATCCAACCAAGCTCAGGTCAGACAGCATGCGGACCTGCCGATTATTGGCTAGGTTGTATGGACAATCCATAAACTCCTTAAGGGAGCAACCTGACCAGTCGTCCCCCGTGTAACAACTGGGTAACTCTTCAGTAGTTGGCGATCTTCCATCACACACATGTAAGGAAGCCTTCCATGTTGCTCCTCTTTGGACATGCCTCCATTCACTCAAATATCGGGAGACAGGATCACGCAGGATTGTAATATAGTAAAAGTTCCTGGGAAACGGGGAAAAGAAAAGACAAAAATGTGTTTAACCAGGTAGAGCTCTCACATACATTGTTTCAGCATTCAGAATCTGTGGATGTTCAGAAAGCTAGTTGACCAGCGTTGGAAACGCTAGTGAAAGCGTGTTTCTCAACATAACGTACTTAAAACCCTGATGGGACTCTAATGGCTACAGGGCAAATCTCTGTACCTAAACTCCTTGCTTACTGTGAGGTTTGCATTTACAGGCAAAGTATAAATGGAAAATACGGTTTATTTTGACTTTACTAACAGTGCTGGATAGCCTGGGAACTAAATTCCATTTCATAATCCACTGATCACGTACCAAAATGAGCCTCTTCCCTGACGTGGAGGGACACTCTTTACTACGTCTGTGTCTAGACTACGGAACGTTACAAAAAAATTGTGACCAGTGCTATCGCTGCTGGGAGCCCTAGAGTAGAAAAGACTCTGAGTGACGGCTGTGTTTTCCTACCTTCATGTCAATTCAGCACAGCAGGCGTACTTCCCTAAGGCACAGAGCTAATAAAACCATTCTTAGTCATACCTCCCTGTCCCAGAGCTCTCACTGCAGGCCAGTCCCTAACACGGTTATATTGGTCAACAGCACAGTGGGAGGGGAAGGAAGAAGGAAAGGGTGACTCCGCATGGGTAGAAAAGTCACCAAAAATGCCTTGGTGCTTCTCTCAGCCAATTGTCAAAACCTTTTGAGTCTCTATTACGGGAGATGGACCTCCACCACCCAATCCCCCATGGGAATCTCACTAATTAATAGGAACACCTGGGGGTCCCCAGATGAAATCCGGCACCATGCATTTTACCAGTAAGACACAATATTCAGTGCCTTACTTTGCAGCATTTGCACAAGAGAAAATGTATTGGGGATCATAGGGAGGATGTTAAATTAAGCTTTTGTTTTTAGTAGTTTAGTTTTTTCTTTAACAATGAGTCAGTACCCTTATTCTCATTTGCTCTGACTGAATGCTGGTCAGTCAATCATCTCATACGGTAGAATCTCAAAGTTATGAACACCACAGTTATGAACTGACCAGTCAACCACACACCTCATTTGGAACTGCAAGCATGCAATCAGGAAGCAGCAAAGACAAAAAAGGTAAATAGAGTGCAGTACTGTATTCAATGTAAATTACAAAAAAGAAAAGGGGGGGGGGGCCAACATTTTTCTTTTGGACAGTAAAGTCTCAAAGCTGTTATTAAGTCAACCTTCAGTTATTAACTTTTGAAAGAACAGCCCAACATTTTGTTCAGTTATGAACATTTCAGTTAAACAACCTCCATTCCCAAAGTGTTCATAATTCTGAGAGTCTACTGGAGAGCAATTACGCACTAAAACCGCGTATTTTCAGTTCAAATGGATGTGTCGTTGTACAACGAAGGCATAGTGCCATCTTCTGGAACTAGGCAGTGCAGTTGTACCGGTGTATTAAGGTGCATTTATTGCACCTGTTACTATTGGTGAGAGAGACAAGTTTTCAAATCACAAGGAGTTAAAGAAGATCTCGGTGTGGTTTGAAAACTTGTCTCTCACCAATAGAAGCTGCCCCAATAAAAAATACAACCATGGACTACATTTTCCAACAAACCCTGAAAGCTCAGTAGTGTGAATCTTTCATTAAAAGATTAGGCCCTTAGGCCTACACTTGAAAAGTTAGGTTGACTTCATGAAGTCGACAACTTTTCAAGTGTAGACGTAGCCCCTTTTTGGCCTTATTAAGTCGACTTAATCTTTTAAGTCGACTTAAAAAGGTCCACCTAGGCACTACTCCAGGTCTCCACTGGCTTAAGTCGACTTAATAAAGTCGACTTAAGCACTAGTTCGAATTAAAACGAGGTGTTATTAATTTGAACTAACTTTTCCTTAATTCGACCTAAGGAGCAGCTTAAGTCAACTTAAGGAAAGCCCAGTGTAGACGCGGAGTAAATTAAGGCGACTTAAGCCTCCTTAAATCAACTTAATTTCTAAGTGTAGACGCACCCTTAATGAGCAACAAAAACATGGCTGTTTCCTCAGTCAAGACAAAGAGGTGTGTTTTTACCAGCCCTTAATCCAACTGATGTAAAATGAGGCAACAAGCAGGGTTTCAAAGGATGAGTCACTGCATGATCCCAGCTTTATTATTTTTATCTGATGGCCGGGCACAAAAAGCAAACAAACAAGAAACGAAATGATGCACTATAATATTGTTTAGTAGCAAAAGGATTTCCGTCCGGAGCATCGGTTTCTGTCCTGAGCAACGTAATAACCAATACACACAGGAAAAAATTGTTCATAAGCACAAGCTCCTCCTTAAACATATATTTTGTTAAGTACTAAAAATAATGGAATAAATAGCACGAAAGAGCAGTTTTATGTGTTGTGCTGAAACAACCGCAGCAACAAAAGTGCTACAGGCTGAATTTACAGGACACTTTATCTACAGCTTGCTTTAAAACAGAGTGGGACGAGAGAGTTTCATTGTTCGCTCATGATGGATGTGTTCGTGCTCTCGCGGAAGTGCCAAGAGCTGGATTTAAACTGTGCAGCTTCAGGGACAAGCAACACACGGTATAAACATATGTACAGAGAGGTCAACGATACCTGTAGAGGAGGAACAGGTGCACTCTAGAATAGAGCCAGACAGACAAACAGCAGGCCAGGGACGTAGCGACTGTGTCTAGTGCCCTGCTCGTAGGAGGCCCAGATCCCTATTCAGAGTAATGTGGGGTGTGTTGTACCTTTCGTAAAGCCATGTTGTATTTTATCGCAATTACCGTTAACCTCAATATCCTTAAGTACTTTCTCTTTCAAAATTTTTCCAAGACCTTACATACTACCGAGGTCAAACTAACAGGCCTGTATTCCCCAGTTCACTTTTATTCCCTTTTCTGAAAATAGGAACTATATTAGCAATTCTCCAGTCATTCGGTACAACCCCCGAGTTTACAGACTCATTAAAAATCCTTGCTAATGAGCAGACAATCTCATGTGCCAGTTCCTTTAATATCCTTGGATGGAGATTATCTGGGCCCCCCGATTTAGTCCCAACAAGCAGTTGGAGTTTGGCTTTTATCTCAGATATGGCGATTTCCACTTCCATATCCTCATTCCCATTAGCTACTCTATCTCTAGCCACAAGCTCATCATCCCCCTCATTAAAAACAGGCAAAATAATTATTTAGATATTCAGCCATGCCTAGATTATCCTTGATCTCCCCCCGATCTTCAGTGTTTAGGGATCCCACTTCTTCTTTCTTTGTTTTCTTCCTATTTATATGGCTAAAGAATCTTTTACTATTGGTTTTAATTCTCTTTGCAAGGTCCAGCTCTGCTTGACTTTTCGCCTTTCTCACTTTATCTCTACATGTTCTGACCTCCAAGAGTGCAGACAGACAGACTGAAGAGCGCACAACCCCAGTGCCAACAACCCAAGTGTGAAGTGCTGACTGGTGAAATGTGACCACTTCTGAGGTGACGGCCAGCCAGCCAGCCAGGCCACCACTAGCAATAATCACAATTTATAAAAGCTATGTACAAACACTCCTGCAGTACTGTAAGAAATGGTGGAAAATGAAACAACTGGTTCAAATCAAAATTTGGAATAAGACAGGGGGCATGGAATCACCACTGCTTTTAATGATGTGCTTAAGATGGACATTAAGAATGTTAGATTAGTTGGCGGTCAGGACACTGGATGATCCAGAGTTAAGCTCCTTAGTTTATGCAGATGGCATCATGCAACAAGCAGACACATTAGAATTAATAATGATGTTCTTGGGTACTTTGGAAAATTGGTGTAGTCAATTTCGACTTACAATAAATACCAAGGGCTATGTCTACACTTGCAATTTAGTTTGAATTAAGGAAGCTTAACTTGAACTAACTTAAGCCTTGGCCGCACTAGGCTTTCATTAGTTCGAATTAAGGGCTTCCTTAATTCGAACTAATAAATTCGATTGCTTAGTTTGAATTAACGGTTAATTTGATTCGATAATTTGAACTAAGTCAATGTGGCCATATTAGTGCGAACTAACTGCTTAGTTCGAACTAATCGGAGATGTGACTTAGCTACAAGGGCTCCACAGAAATTGATAGAGTTATGATCTCATAAAAAACATTATGTTTAGTGCCAATGTGAAAAATTACCATACCAGCCTATTCCTAGTATTGCTCTATGTTCTGGAAGCAGCTGCATTAAATGAAACAGACATCAGAAGACTGGAAGCAAAAGAGAAGTCAGTTCTTTGAAAGATGTAAAGTGGAACGGGTTGTGAACTCTGAGCTTGGGAGAAAGACAACAGAGTCCTGTGGCACTTTTAAAGACTAACAGATTTATTTATCGCATGAGCTTTCGTGGGAGAAAATCCCACTTCGTCAGACGCTTTCTCCCACGAAAGCTCATGCGATAAATAAATCTGTTAGTCTTTAAAAGTGCTACAGGACTCTGTTGTCTTTCTACAATAGACTAACATGGCTACCCCTTTGGAATCTGAGCTTGGGATAAGCTACAATTGAAAAAGATGATGATATTGAAGACACTGCACAAGACAAACAAACGATACGATGCCAAAGAAAATAATACAAGTACAACCAAGGTCAAGGTCAAGAGAGACAAGTGCAACCAAAAATCGATGACCGAGTAGAGGGAGGGACAACGTATACAGGACATGATCCGACTGGGCTTAAGGCAGGAAAAAGCGTTGGCATGAATGAATGGCAATGATGCATTGCTCTTTTGGTGTGGAAAGGTGCTCCAGGGTATGAAAGAGCAAGTGATAATATATAAATATTATAAAGTATTTTTCAGTAAAAATTGTATACGTCATACTTTATAACACAAAAACAATGTGAATAAGATATCATCTTGTATTGGACCAACTTCAGATGGTGAGAGAGGCACGCTTTCGAGTTACACAGAGCTCTTCTTCTTCTGAACAGCGTTTAGATGAAGAGCTCTGTGTAGCTCGAAAGCTTGTCTCTTTCACCGACAGAAGCTGGTCCAATAAAAGATATTTCTTTATCTACCTTTTGTCTCTAACATCCTGGGAACTACAGGCAATAACAACACTGCAAACAAAAATATATGGGTATTTCTGCTTTTTTATGTACTGAATCCATATCTAAATTCAAGTAATTTAGAGCGTTAAGAAAACATTCTGGATTGCAAATTGAAATATACTGTGCTCAACACTTTCAGCAGTTTATGCCCATAAATGCCCTCAGCCAGAAGTGTCAGAACATTCCTTTAATAGTACTTGGTGGTCAGTAATGACTCCATAGGTACATTTTCAGGATAAGGGTGATGCTTCTGGAAATGAAGGCATTATCTAAGTAAATAAGTTTTAACGTAATGGAATTCTGCTTCTTAAGGGCTGGATAGAGAGAAGCAATCATTCTGTAAGTCCCCAGTCCTTGCCTCAGTATTGATGTTCATTTTTTCCATCACCACAACAGTACTGTAATGTTGTTACCTTTCCTCTGGTCATCCTGGCTGCTACCCGTATGTGCGGTATTAATTTGCTCATTAGATTCTAACCAGCACCATCTAATATATAGCAGCTAGACCCTTATTCCTCATTGTTTCCTTCTGAAGAAAAACCACTAGATGTCATTGTTCTACCACCAACCATCTGTGGATGGACCAAAAAAGAGTCTAATGCACATTAGAAGCCCAGAGAAAAAGCACAAGACATGATATCCCTCTTCTCATTTTAAATACGCATTTAAAAAGAGAGACAAAAAATTTAAAGAAAAGAAAAAAATTGACAAACAAAGCAAAAGACGAGAGGGAGAGCAAGACAGCAGCTGATTTTTGGAGAAAGATTTTGACGTTATGCAGTTAGAACCCAGAATGCCTTGGCAGGCTTTCACATGTTTAAAGTTCGAGAAGCCTCAGCCACAACAATGCCATCTCTGAAATAGTTCATTCTTCCTGGAGTTACCCAACATCCTCGCACTGGCACAGAGGAAAACATTTTTGCCAATTTTTGGTGTCACTGAATATAATCAGATACATTCAGGAGTTGCAGCAAGAATGAAGTTAGTCTTCATATTACCCAATGTGCGGCCAACCATTCAGGTTGCCCTTTTCAACTCTAGGAAAACTCTTTACTGGCTAGGTGATCTACAGGCTGCTCGATCTTATAAGGAGGGTTTCTTTGGAGAACTTCCTATTCCTGTTCTATCTGGCAAGGAACATTCCCTGTACACCCTCCTCCCCTGCCCAAATTGGCCATTTCCATGTGTCTGAGTGATAATTAGGCTTGGAAGAATTTTGTTATAATTTTGATGGATAACATCAATGTTTCTTTTTAAGTACTTAGTTCAATGTTTATCTACTGGAATTTTTACCATTGCAGGAAACAATGGGGGAGCCAGCTGACAGTGGGAGGGTCAAACGATAATTATTTAGAAGCTGAGTAGAGTCACAAATTGTCAAGTAGAGACAGTAGATGCTGAGATTCAAAACACAAGTTGTCTATATCACGTGTCAAAATACACCAAGTAAATATCCTTAAATCAAACTGTAATAAGTTCTCAAGCAGCATTTATATTTCTTTGCTTATCTGTGAATTTCTGTTATCCCTGATGGAAGTATTTGTTCATCTGTTTGCATTAATATGGCGAAATTATAGTTTAATGACATTTACGGATAAAAATCGAATCCTCTCAAGCTTAGTCATGACGCATGGTCATGCTTATAAACCCTACAGGGCTGGCAAAAAAAAAAAAAAAAAAGAGTTGAAAAATTTCAGACTCAAAGTTATTTTCATTTTGTAGGCTTTGAAAATCCATTTCTGATTAAAAAAAGAATCAGATTTACAATTTAAAATGTCACCAATGTTCTTTTGTGTAGTTTTTCTGCCAAATTAAGTCAACAGATTGTTCATATTTTTTTTGCGCTAATAATATGCCTTGTTTGATACAACAGATGTATTTAATGTTAACTAATATGTCATTAGCATTGAGTCCAAAAGGCTAAATAAAAAAACAAAGTAAGCATTAAATTCATGACAGGGAAATTTGTGTAAAATAAGGATTGAAATGTGGAACCCTGAGGTGTTCGGAGTTTTACCAACAATCTGCAAAGCCAGGAAACGTGAGTTCTGTCTGTCTTTAGCAGGGAACTCCAAATATTTGTTCAGCTAGATTGGTATTTTTCACCCACGCATCTCTCTCTCTCGAGTTTCCTTCTCTCTGGCTAGTTTTTCTCTTATACATGGCACATTCTTAGTCTTTCCTAAGCCTAGGTTTCCCAGAAACATCATCAATTGAAGACATGGGCATGGAAGGTCACTTTGTTAAAAAGCAATCTCAAATATTTTGCAGATTTTTTGGAAATCCCAGTTTCTCTATGAAAAACTCTACCACAAAAAGAAAATCTCTCTGTTACTGGGTTAGCCACACACTCCTGTGGTTGAGGTTAAACCTTTTTACTACGTCTTCAAGTAATGGGGCTACACTGGAGATGGATTTGACTGAGGTGTCTTAGAATGAACATCTGCTGCAACTAGTAAGATGTTTCAGGGCTTTGTAATTCATTTTAATTCCATACACAGAAGCTTGTTCTTTCAGCTAATCTCCACATGAGCACCAAGCTCTTTCCCAAACTTTGAACTGCAATGATGTAAGTATTGCAGACAAGGTCCAAATCTGACTCACTGCAACACATCCCTCCAGCTCAGGAAACAAAGCTGTGCTCATTGTAACGATAGGTTTTCAGAAGCATTAGCCTGGATGTTTATGAAGTAAAGAACAAATAAGCTTGCCGGCAACCTAGGAAAAAGGCTGACCCTAAGTCTAAGAGGCCGATCTCATAGTCTGTGAGTCTATGAGCCATCAAGTACCAAGAGATGGGTTTGACATTTCCTCTTGATTAACTCCCTGTGTGCAATTCTTCCCTTGAGTAAAGTGAGGGGCTGAATGGTGTAATATTTTAGAGAGAGTAAATACAGCAACAACTGGTCTGCTTATCACTTTATGTCAAGGTTAAGTCTGTTCACTTTCTTGTATCACTATATCTTGCCATAGACGGACCACCAAAGGCTTGGCAGCTGAGTTCAGATCAACATTCAACAGTTTGACATGCTTATTCAGACTGCTGGAGTCTGCAGAAATGGGTTGGAAATCACAGGATAAACTTATGGGCAACATTAGTTTTTGGGGACAGGGCCTGTCTTACTCCCCATTTATGCAGCACCCATAATGCAGCCCTTGTTGTCTGGACATGCTATCACCGTACAAAGAAACAAAGAGTCACAAATAGCTCAGTGCTGGCTGGAAATACGGCACAAACCACCTCTTTCGGGATCTGGATAGCCAGATGATAACTGCAGAGCCAAGTCCATGGCAGCTAGCTTGCTAAGATGAACGACCACGATTATTGACAATATTAGGAGCTCACTTTAGTTTTGGGTGAAAGTTCACAACTGACTCTTATTTCCTCGCAACCTTCACCATCATCTCAAGCTCCTTCCTGACTCACTACCCCTGCCAATGAGAAGCTAGGTCTCCCTTGCCCTGCACGGGATCAGTACGACTTCAAGATGTCCGTGATAAGACGCTGGCCACACCTCAGGAATCTTTGAGAGAAAGTAATGGAAATATGATTGCAGTGGGGACATTTATCCCAGCCTTCAATAGCAGCAAGAGAGGGTCAGGCCAGCGATGCTCTCTGCTCTCTTTAAACAAAAAAGTTTTCCTGGAGCCCTGGAAAAAGGTGAAGAAAAATAAAGAGCCATTGACCACAATGAACGCTCAGCTACATGACTGTGAACCAGAAGCAACTCCACTAGAGTCAGAGCCAACCAGGCTTGAGGGCTTGTACCACATTGTCCAACAACTCTTACATTGTGGTTGTGGAGAAACATCAGTTTTATTGACTTTATTGTTGGTCCTAGCCCAGCGCTGGGCCAGAATCCACAGGTACACCCTGCGAGGGCTGAGGAACCTAGGCTCTGATGAAGTCTAGGGAGTTACTTGGGATCTACACCTGCAAGGCTGAGAAAAGCAAAGTGGCCCCGAATCTCTGAAGGGCTAGGATTACACGTAGATCTCCCATCAGCAGTTCAGAGCTGTAAAGGCTCCGGATTAGCCTAGAGCACGAAATGGGAAAGCCTGGAAAACTCAACCCGTCAAAAGCTCTTAGAAAAAGGGAGTACACATAGCCTCGGCAGGACCCACGCACTGGCCAGAGCGCCAGCCATGATTCCCCATCTTTGTTCCCATTCTTTCCCAGAACTGGCAATCAAAGTGGTCTCTCCTGCTTGGGAAAACCTACATTAGATTCTCTCTTCTTGGCGGGGAAATGAAGAAGGAGAGAGGAGAAGCCAAAAAGCTTCATAGGCCAGTCACTGAGACAAGGCAGGGCAGGGCTGTTATATGGTGGCACCCCTCCAGCCCCATGTGGCAGCAGCTAGGTGTTTGCTCTTTCACGTGGCAGACAAGGCAATGGAGCAGACCCTCAGCTAGTGTAAACTGGTCCCGCCGCGTCCAGGTCAATAGAGGGATACCAATTTACCACAGCTGAGGATCTGGCCCATTCCCTGTATCAGGGAAGGAGGAGTTCTAGATCCACCGCCAGCCGTGGGTGATACACAGACAGGTGCCGGCAGCTGTCCACACCTAAGGGGAAGGAGCACTGCACGGCCGCTGTTGTGAAAGAATGGCCCCGGAGCTGAAAAGTCGACCTGTCTCACCACCACCATGTGAACTTTGTCCACTACTTACTGTCCGCCACGGAGATCAAGTGAAACTCCAGGAAACTGAGCCGGCACCTACAGCACAGGAAAAGGGACCCATGCAAATTAATGGTGAGGATTTTTTTCAGGGGAAATCCACCTCCCAATTTTACACTGCAAGACTTAACTTCTCTCTCACCTCACCTCAAAGGGCCTAGTCAAGTCAAGCCGCTGTGGCGAATGCTGGTTAAATGGCATGAGGAAAACGACTCTGCTACATGGACGCCACGTCCATAATTCCAGAGGGGTGGTCGTGTTAGTTCATTTCAGCAAAACCAATGAGGAGTCCTGTGGCAACTTTAAATTTGTTAGTCTTGAAGGTGCCACAGGACTCCTCGTTTGTATCCATGTTGTGGCTAAGGAGAGAACCAGCCCATGGTTTAAATGGCAATGATTTTTGAAACTCAGGTTGGACACAAAAGCCAGGATGTCTGTACACACCTTCCAGAGACACAGATGAGGAAAAGGAGATGCGGTGCGCAGTCCATCCTCCCAGCTAGCAAAGGATTTTAACATCTGTGTTTTATCGTTATCTCCCTTGGAGCCCCAGGTGCACATCACTAATAATATTTGCATGAGTTGGACGGGACTCAGCCATGCAGCTCCTATTGCCTGAAAGAATGTAGTTACTTCCACGGATCTGCAGCCCCCGCCTGGTGTCAGTATATGCGAATGAACGCAATGTGAGGAGAGGAATTGTGCCTCCATGTGAGGACAGTGCAAGCCATGAGCTGACTTCTTTGTCCTAGAAGGAAACAGATGGAAGAAAGACAGAGTGCAGACAGTGCTGGCTGCCAGATCAATGGCTGACGGAGCTTCAACAGTAAAAAGATTGCTGTTTGAATAATGATCATCTCATGGGAAAACTAGAAAAGCCCCAAGAAAGAGAAACACTCAAAAGGACACATTTCTCTGGGAGGTTTGTTGAGATGGAACCAATCTGCTGTATTTTGAAAGAAGGTTCCACAGTCAGATTCCGTCTACATTCCTCTGCTGCACCTCATCCAGAGCCTCGCCGGGCTCATAGGAGCGGGAGGGGGACAAGGGCTGACTCAGATTCCTCTTAATTTTCATTTTGGAAAAAAACCTCTATTTTTGTTAACCTTTTAAAATAAACACACAATTAAAAAGGGAGGAAATGTGCAAACCTGAAAGCTTATGTATGTGTCTGCGTGCACAGTAAAAAGATGGACTCAAACCCTGCACAGAAAATGGCAAGTTACCACTCCCCATGATCTTCTGAGCCCTGGTTCAGGGATCCACCTCTCTTCAGAGAAGTACACTCTTAACTCCTGTTCACTGCCATGGGATTTCAGCTCGGGCTTAAGTGCTTTGCTAAACAGAGATCGGCGTAAGCATGTTCTGAAATTCTTTCTTGAACTGGGACCAAGCAGCTGCTTGCTTTGTTTAAATTTGCTTTGAATTCCAGACGTGAAACACTGCTCATCTGGGCCACTGTTGCCTGACTGTGTGACATTCGAGGAACAACATCTGGATGGTGGTGAGGAAAGTCCGACTCTAGGGCAGTGTCAGGGCAAGGTTTAGCGCTCCTGATGACCAACATGCCAACAACTTCTCCTCCAATCTTGCGAGAGACTCCACCGTGCAAGGAGAGCCGGGCAATCCAGCACCACGGTAAGGAGGAACAACTTTCATGGAGCTGCGTCTGCTCACTCCAGGGTGAGATTCAGATCTCCGTATAACAACGCCCCGTGCAGAAACCGCTGCCTTGGTTTGCAGAACACATGGGTGCGGCTCTAATGAAGGCTGAATGGGGCTCTGTGCATTTCCACCCCACCGGGTCAGAAGTCCTGCTAGCGGCAGCGCAGGTGTGTTGATCCCTGACAATGATGAGAAGGCTGCCGTGTTGCTCAATAGCTCTCTGAGGTAAAGAAAGGCCAGAGGTCACCCAACATCAGCGGCCATCGGATAAAGCAGGCTAAGGCTTGGAAACCTGAGCTGCCTCTGATGGAGCGCCGTGCTAAGAAATTCAGAGACTGATGCTGAGAATCCACTAATGGTTACAGCCGTTGGAGTCTGTATTAGTGGGTGGGGCACTAGCCATCTTTCCTCAGGGCTTCTCCAGCCCCTTTTCACTGGACTGACGGGGTTACAGACAGGCTAACACGGCCACCTCCTGCTTTTCTTGTCCCCCTCCTTGGGTGACAGCAGTCACTGCCCGGCCTGGTACACGGCAAACACAGCCGCTCAGCAAGACAAAGGCGGGAAAGAAACGACCGCGAAAATAAAAACAGTGGCCCTTGCACCACATGGTGGACTCCATCCATCCTCAGATATGTGGGAGGAACGAGGGGGAAATCAGCAGTGGTACAAAACACAATGGCTATGTCTACACTTACAAAACGCTAGTTCGAATTAGTTAGTTCAAACTAACTTAATTCGACCTAGCACGGCCCCACTAGAATGCTAGTTCGAACTAGCCATGGCCATGCAGGGCACTTGCTTAGTTCAAATTAGTCAGTTGCAGGAAGGTCAATCTGCCGATTAGTTTGAACTAAGCAGTGAGTTGCTCAGGTAACTAAATGGACCCTTTCAGGAAATGGGAATTCGGCTAGAATTGCCCCATGGTCCAATTAGGATGGAGAAAATCAGCAGCTTTGGCATAAACAGCTGAAGAAAGGTCTCTGTGGTATTACCCCGGGAACCATGCAGGGACAGAATTAGGCTCGTGGCTAGGTTAAGGCTGTCCACTAGGATGGGGCTGGAAATTGTTATTTCCACGCCTTTGGAGCAAGATTTGAAGGTGGCAAGCCTCGCCAAGCTGGTATGAAATGGTGGGGGCTTCAAATAATAAACGGCAGCCTTTTCAAATGGCAGTTTAGACAACGGTCTGGCTGGGTAGTTCGTTTGGGCTAATCGGGCGTGGGGATGAAGGTGGTGTAATTTCCTATCCTGGGAGCTTTTTCTCCAGCAACTCAGAGCAAGCTTCACAATGCGTTAATTGGCCGATCTCTAAGAGCGAGTTACATCCACAGAGACGTTTTTGAACGGAATGTTCTTACTTCTTGCAGGGAGGCTGGTGAAGCAGAGAGCGGCTGAACTACACACCCTTCCCAACACAGCGGGGCAACAAACTCTCCAGCAGGGACTCAGAATTTCTGAGACGTGAGGCTGAAATTAAAGCCGTGCTTTTGGGAGCCAGGGATGGGAATGAGAGTGAGCCATGAGTCTAAGGTCTTGCAGTGTGAAAATAAATCAGACAGTTGATGACTTGGCATCAGAAACGCTACCCTAGATAGGGCACGCTCAGCCAAAATGTAATATTTTTAGAATCATGTGTCTCAATGCTTCCTCCCTGCCCCTGACAGCTCATGTATCTGAATGATCATCATTATGGTTCAGCGACAAGAGCAATAACGATAATAAAAATCAGCTGACTTGGTAATCATAGGGCAGTAAGTTTTTGCCTTGCATAGCAGCAACTGACATGAAGAAAACTTTGTACTGTGGGTTGTCTGCAAGCAGCACTGAATCCTGTTCTATTTTGTTTATGATGTAGAGAATTACTTTAACAACTAACCCAACAGCCCTGTTGCTTGCAGATTTCTACACTCTCACCCTAGCACCCAGTCGGCGTATTTAGTGAAGAGTTTCCTCTTTGGCGCGTTTATAGAAAAGTTGTGACTAAAATGGTAAAGCGCAGAAATGGATGGACCTATTCTTATAGCAACAAATTCTAACAGAGGACATTACCAGCCTCTTTGACTGGCTTTCTAAACGTGGCCTATGAGATACCAGGATATACTATTCAAGCGAAAAGCTCAGGTTACAAACTATGCTTGATACCCCGTACCTAAGAATTTAAACCTAATGTAGACAGGCAATTGAGATCAACAACAGTGTGCGTTTCCCACAGTCAATCATTCTTACCAAAGGCCAATGAGAAGTAAAACTCAGTTTTATCCCACAAGCAGGCGACAGTGACCCACAGAGAATCTGATTGTTAACACTGAGTTATTCCTCAAAGAGAAACACCCCGATGTCTTACTGTCAGGGGAAGGCGTGCGTTTGGATGTTAGGGAAGTAATGTAAAAAGTGCACAGAACCTGGTCACCCAAAGACATAATTAAAAGGGCTGCACATGGGATGCTCGAGTTCTAATCACCACAGATTCACCTGTGTTTCCCTGGGCAAAGCAGAACTCACCTGCCTCAGTTTCCCACCCCCTAAAATGAGAATACTATTTGCCTAAAGGGCGATGCAAGACCATTCGCAGGGGCTGGGCCTAAGGTGGTGCATATCACAGTGGGAATAACGGGTAGGGCTACCCCTTTCCCTCACAAGTTACACTTGTTGTAAGGTCCTTTCTACTAATAATCCAGGTGGCATTTCAAACAGAAGTGTAAGTACCATTCTTAGAGACTGTACTTTCAACTTCCTGCCCATCGCTGCGTCCTGCTGGAGACAGAAGCTGGCAGGATGTTATTCTCGGGCCATGCTGGGCAGGTCCCAGCAGTTGAGGGGCAAGGTCTCAGCTGCTCTGAGAGAACAAAATATCAGTGAGGCTCCATCGCCCGCCCCAAGGGGTCTGAGAGCAGAGCACACTAAGTCTGTTGGAGAGAGAGATCCCCGCAGAGCGCCCAGAAGAGTAGTATTTTAATTGCTGAACAGTGCCCGAACAGCCAAGTACCACTAGTTTACAAGAATGGAAGCCTTAAAAAACAATGGGCCTGTTCTGGGTTTCGTATGTGTGTAAATCAGGTGTAAAGGGGAGCAGAACCAGATCCAAATGCTGTCAGAATGACCCCTCGCCCAGTCCTCACCACTACTGTGAATTCCCCACAGTACGTGCTCCCAATGGTATTTTCCTAATGCTGAAAATGGGGCTGTGTGTGTTGGGGGGGGGGGGGGGGCGGGGGGGGGGGGGGGGAGGAAGGGAGAACCCTTTTTAAAAGTTTCTCAAAGCAGCCCAGAGATTTATTTCCTAATACAGAAATGCTCTCGTAACACACTTTCAGAAAATGCCCCATCAACCTCCCTATTTAAGGCAAAACCTGGTTACCCAGAAATTAGAGGCATTTTAGTATTTAATTAAATTTTAGCATTTAAATTAAATTCAGCCGTGGGATCTTTGTCATTCCTCAAATTAAAATTTGGCCACGGCGGACGTATGATCGTGGGGAAGTTATTGCGGGAGCAGCTCTTAAAAATGTGGTCAAAGTCCATGTTTCTGCAGCTCATAATTAATACACTCCTGTATAACACCACTCTGTTACTGGAAATTCACGAGGTCAGCACCAGTATTCACCTTTCCTACCATTTGCACAGTCAAGCAAAAAGATTCTAGGAAAAAGATATAATATTGGCATTTACTGTAGCGTTCTGTAAAACCATGCAGTGCACACACTATATTTCTTTCCTTCCACTCCAAGCACGGCACAGGAGATTCATAGCCAAGGGGCAGCTCGAAATGAGGCTCCATTATGAAAGGAGAGAAGTAAATTTCAGAGCTGCAAATGAAAGACTTCAGCAAATGTAAATTCAAATCCCCTCCAAGTAATCATGGGATATATTACTGTGCTCCTTTCTTGGTGCATCAAGACCTGTACTTGGGGGGGGGGGGAAGACAGTCTTGATATTCAGAGCTTTGTCTTATATAGACTCCCTAACCCCTCTCCGGATTTTTACACTTGCTATCCGCCTACTGTACTTGTAGCACCGGTAACTTTTCTCAGCGAGGAACCAAGCTCTAGCTTTTGGAAATCTTTCTTCTGTAGAGCGGACATTTTCCAGTTGACAGTACCCTATGCAAAGAATTCAGGGCCAAATTGTGCCCTTAATTGTACCTGAACAACCCCAAGGACAGTAGTCGGCTTGTCTGGGCATAAACGGGGGCAGAATGTGCTCTGGGAAATTCATGTCTGAGCCCTGCAAGATACCAGAGATGATTTGTGTTCCTGCAGTGCTGGCATGTAGTCATGCTCTGTACCCCACTGTGCTAGGCACTGTACAAACATACAGCAAATGAGAATGGCATGGATTTCAATGGGAGCCACATGGGTGCAGCATCTCAGAAGGGACCAGTTTGATCACCTAGTGTGACCTCCTGCACAATTCAGGCCTCAAAACCTCACCCACCCACTCCTGCAATAAACCTCTGAGCCATGTCTGAGCTATTGAAGTCCTCAAATCATCGTTTAAAGACTTTAAGATACAGAGAATCCACCAGCAAGTGAGCTGTGCCCCATGTTACAGAGGAAGGCTTAGTAGCAAACTCTGGATAATATCCACCCTATAAATAAAACTCCCTTTTACAGATTTATTGAAAAGAACATTGCTTCACCTAAATCAGAAAGGAAAAAAGAGCCAGGGAATGGGCACAGACCTGGCTATAAATCAGAGGATATTTACCCCATCTAAACGCAGTTTGCAGGAATTGTTTTCAACTCGTAATGGATAATTGTGCAGCCTATGAGAGGTAGGTTTCCAAAGCCTACACTCCATAAACAGTGGTTTACAGTGATGGAATCATGGCAGTTTTTCATCTTCCAGAGTCCACTCACCCTTCCAAGAATCCTAATGCCTCATTGATTCATAATACAGTACATAAAGATTTCATTTTTCCTGCACACAGTGATATATTAGGGAGGCAATCTGGTTTGCCACTGAAAAGTTTGCTTAGCAGAAAAATTTGGAGTTTTGACATTCAGGAAATTACAGTAATCTGTAAAACACGGCTGGTACACCAAGGCCAGCATTTTCGTTGTACCCTTGGAGCCAGAAAAACCGTGTTAAAATATATATATTATACTCTACAAACGGCAGATTCGTGTTGTAAAAATATATATTAAGTTTAAAAAAATCTTCACTGCAGTCCTGGGTATTTTAGCTATGTCTAAAATGTGTCATGGAAAGCATGTGATCAAGTAGGGGCCAGAGGAAAATACACTCATAATTTAATACAATCAACGGTTCAACAAACTTCCTGGTTTGCTCCTTAGTGGTCAAGTACAAGATACGTGGTTGAATGTAACAATAGGAGATTGGGCCTTCCTTTCTGCACCTGGATATATTCTTATCGAGTTTAAGGTTTTCGTTATGATGATAAACAGTTAACTGGCTACTCCAACAATACTGGGTGACTTCATTGGCATATTTCTAACAAAGTGACTATTATAAACCAAATAATGGACAATGTAAAGTTTCTAGGTTTTTCCCAAGCTGTCTAGTGCAGCATAAATTTTGTTAATAATCTAGACGAGAAGCAACAACATGCAAGTGCTCTGATTTCTCTTTTTTAAAGGATTATATGAAAATGAATTTATGAACTGCATGCTAACCCGTTTCCCTAGCACTTGTAACCACCTTATAGCTGTTTACTCAGCTGTTCATCAAAAACAAAATGGTACGGCTGTAAACATCCAAACTATATGTAAAAAACCCACCATTCTAGCAGTACTGTAGAAACAAATCATATATGTTAACCTAAAAATTGTTACACATTGCACTCCTGGGAATTTTGTCACAGCAGATATTTATTAAATCCTTTGATTTAGTTCTGGAATGGAAACAATCTCTTTAACAATACATGAAAGAAGAAAATTTGGCTCAAGTTGGAAAGTGTAATATTGATATTAATTTCATTTCAAATCATCTGCATAAAGAACGCCACCTTCCCACACCAACTCACTCATGATGCAATAATATTCATCCTTTCTACTATTTAAATCAATTGGATCAATTAGTGTCTATTTTTCAAGAGCATTTTTAAAAGCCAGATCAAGTATGCTTTGCTGCTGCACAAAGAAACATAAACAGAGGGGATGTACATTTGCAAAATTTAGTTACTGCACATATGGAAATCTGTAGGAATCTGTTTACCAGATCTCTAAAATGTTGTCATTAGAAAAAAACAATTATTAAAGATGTCTTGGCATTAGTAATAAATGCATTAAAGCCAATATGTTCTCAGCCTATTGCTGAAAAATGGACTGAGCCATGGAGAAAATATTTACATTGGCAGCCTGGTGCAATTTTAATTTAAGCTTCCACTGATTTCATTTAATACAGCAAGATTCCATAATGAAGAAGTCTGTATCAATTGAAAGAGCCAAATTTACTCCTTACCCGCTGAGATACTCTGGCGATACAGAGTAATGCAAGGGTATTCTCATTTAATTGAGCTGGAAATGGAACATATATTAGCTCACTAAACGTAATCAGGGTAATAAAATTAAAACACGGCACTTAGAGAAACTATATGGATTAAGTCACTTGCAAACATCTTTGTTATCATCAGTGAGGTCTGTGGTGCTAATGATTTAAACTCACTTTTCTCCTCCAGGAAACAAAGTTGAAATGTTAGCCCAGACTATTAGAATATTTAAAATGCTGTCCTGTATTTTGTAACGTGTTCCTGCTGTCAGCACGAAGGCCCGCATCCTGCAATTAGATGCTCATGCTGAATACTTCAATAGGGTTTAGTGCAGGAGCAGGGATCTGCTGCCCTTACGTCCGCCATTTTATAAAGCTAAGTCCTAAAACTGTTCAAAACCCATGTCACTTGCTGGTAATCCTGCCGCACCCACGGCTCTCTCCTGCCCGTTTTCACTTGTGACCTGAATTGTGAGAGAATCCACCAGCAACCGAGCCATTCCCGATGCCACAGGGGAAGGTGATAATCCCACAGAGCACTAGCCAATCTGCCCCGGGGGAAAATTCTTTCCCGATCCCAAATATAGCGATCAGTTAAACCCTGAGCATGTGGGCAAGTCTCACCAGCCAGTCACCCAAGAAAGAATTCTCTGTAATAACTCTGAACCCGCCCATGTACCCTCTCTTCTGAGGCCACCGGCATATCCACCACCAGTAGCCAAAGATCAGTCAATCGCCAAACGAGGCCGTCCCATCGTCCCATCCCCTCCATACATTTATCAAGCTCAGTTTTGAAGGCAGTTGTGTTTTTTGCCCTCCCAGCTCCCTTGGAAGGCTTTTCCAAAACTTTACTCTTCTGATGGTTAGAAACCTGCATCTCATTTCAAGCCTAAATTTCCTGATGGGCAGTTTGTATCCATGTGTTCTTGTGTCCACCTGGGTGCTGTACTCAAATAATTCCTCTCCCTCCCTGGCATTTATCCCTCTGATGTATTTATAGAGAGCAATCATATCCCCCCTCAACCTTCTTTTGGTTAGGCTAAACAAGCCAAGCTTCTTGAATCTCCTCTCATAAGGCAGGTTTTCCACTCCACAGACCATCCTTGGAGCCCTTCTCTGCACCTGTTCCAGTTTGAATTCATCATTTTTAAACACGGGGGACCAGAACTGCACACCATATTCCAGATGGGGTCTCACCCATGCCTTGTACAGCGGCACTAACACCTCCCTATCTCTACTCGAAATACCTCTTCTGATGCATTGTAGGACAGCATTAGCTTTTTTCGCGGCCACATCACATTGGTGGCTCATAGTCATCCTGTGATCAATCAGTACTCCCAGGTCCTTCTCCTCCTGTCCGTTCCAACTGATGCACCCCCAACTTATAGGAAAAATTCTTGTTATTTGTCCCTAAATGCATGACCTTGCACTTCCCATTATTAAATTTCATCCTATTTGTGATACTCCAGTTTACAAGGTCATCCAGATCTTTTGGTATGATATCCCGATCCTTCTCTGTATTGGCAACACCTCCCAATTTGGTGTCATCCACAAACTTAATTAGCACATTCCCGCTTTTTGGGCCAAGGTCAGTAACAAAAGACTAAATGAGATCGGTCCCAAGACCGATCCCTGAGGAACTCCACTAGTCACCTCCTTCCAGCTTGACAGTTCACCCTTCAGTATGACCAGCTGTAGCCTCCCCTTTTACCAGTTCCTTATCCACCTTACTATATTCCTATTAATCCCCATCTTCTGTAACTTAACTAACAATTCCTGGTGTGGAAATGTATCACATGTCCTGCTGAAATCTACAACCAGGTGCTCCATGAGGTCCTCGCTACTCACTAGGACCGAATCTAAGACGGCGTCCCCTCTCGTTGGCTCGCTAGGACAAGCTGTATGGAGAGGCATCCTGCTTCAGTGCTGCATTTCCTCCATCTCACACCTTACATGCCATTGGCTGGTATGGCCACACTGGTGCCAGGCAGGCACTGGGGCTAGGTGTCGGGAAGCCAGCTGCTCGCCTTAGGCCTGATAAATCCACCATTAATTAGGCTGTTTCCACCAACTTGGCTGCCCCATAGCAGCTCAGCGTCCATCCAGGGTTCCTCTCCCACCTCTGTTGGGCAACGGCACATGGCCCTGCCCACAGTCCACCCGCCACTCAGCCCCAGGCCCGGTCCCTTCCACTGCTCAGCCAGTTCACTGCCATGGCCTTCCTCCCCTGCATGGTCTCCCTCCTCTCTTCCACACCCTCCCTCTCTGCTTGGCTTCTATGCCACCACATCTTTCCTCCTCGCTCAATCTTCCCAACCTATATCGGTTGTTGTTCGGCTGTGGGCCAGCGTGTTGAAGACAGGAAGGGGTCGGAGTGGGGGAGGGACGTGGTGGCGAGCAGGCTGAGCAGCAAGGGAGCGGAGCCTGGTGTGGAGCAGGGGCAGGGCCACAGGTGGAAGAGGTAGGACAGGGAGTTAGCCTCCCTAAGGGGAAGCTTCATCCACCGACCATGGTCATGAACCTTAGCCCTTCCTTTCTAGCCGTGAATTGCTATTGGTGCGCCTGACTGCAGCTAATCCCTTAGTCTCACGGGCACTAAGATCACCTACAAACCACTCTCTTATTTCCAAAATATTAAATGCAGTAAAGGTAAGAATCCGAAGCTGCCATGGTCTTTAAATAGTGCGAACCACAAGGCCAATTTAGTGGTTTAACTTCTATTAGAAACAGATAAGACCTAAGGTCATGCTAAATTTAAAGAAGTAATACTTTGCACTCATACAGCATCTTCTGTCCAAGGACTCCTCACTCTTGTGGGGCAGAGAGTAAATCTCCCATTTTACTGACGCCAAAACTGAGGCACAAGGGCCGTCATGTCCAGAATTTTCCAAAAGTGCCCATGAATTCTAAGACACATACGGTCTGATTTTCAGAGTTGCTGGCTTACCACGCCTCCAAGCGAAATCTCGTTTTGGGGAGCTGATTTCAAACTAAAGTCCAATTCTGACCAGCAGCTGGGCCTAAGTGACGTGCCCAGTTAGCTGGAGTCAGAGTCAAGAAGTGAGCCCTAGGACACAGTCATTGAATTGGTTTCCAGTGTGGGAAATTGAGTTTGAGGTCTCTCAGGAGGAGTTCCTGTTTCAAAGGGCACCGGCTTTGTAATGTGGAAAAACCTTTCGCAGTCAGTGAACATCTTAAAAATGAGTTGATTGCAACTACAAATTTGAACCTAGCCTACCACGAGTAAAACGGAACCACACTCCTGCAGGGCATCGGGGAACCGCATGTCAGCCTCCCGGCAATTCTAACCATCTGCAGAATTAAGGACACATGGACAAGAAACAACAAACCCTACAAAGATCTCATTTCGGCTCTGGTGCTTTGTTAAATCTTAGGGGTCCATTCTCTCCTTGCTACATACACATCCTACAGATGCTAATGGAAAACAGACAGGCATAGCTAATGAAGCATAGACCCCTTCTGTTAAAGGGTTTTCTTTACATTTCCTATAATGTCTGGAATGAACACCAATTGCACTACACCCAATGAAATGAAAAATGCATGGGTTAATGCAACGGAACTTACAGCTTCTTCCAGAAGAATTCAGAGTTGCTATTTTTTTTTTTTTAAATAGGAAAGAATTTGTAGTCTGCTTGCATGAAGCAACAGGAAATGCTTCAAAATAACAATGCACTTATCTGTGACCATCTTTAAAATAATTTAAAAAGCTCCACAAAGCGAGACGTGCTCTCCTTGCATGGATTATCCTGGCTAAAAACGTGTGTGACATTTTAATTATCAAGTACAAATGTTACCGCAAGCAAGCAGTGAAACAGATGGTGTCCTATATTTTACAGTGTAGCAAGCATTTTCCAGATAAAATTTACAGTTTGCTCATCAGTGAGCTTTAAGTCCTGCTTTGTACTGTATTCTTTCCAAGCCTGTTTCAACCATCGCAATGAAAGATAACGGGACAGCAGCTTTGGAAGTGAAAATAAAATCCACTCAAGAGTAAACGCTATACGAGAAGGCATTGGGCATTTTGGCAATGAAATGAAATTCAGTCATGCTCTCTGCACTACAAAATCACAAGGCGTGGGAGAACACGGCTTCCTAGGAAAAAGGATTAAGACATGGAAGTTGAATAAGGAGGCTCCTGCCTTACTTAGACAAGAGATGATGGGAAGATGTGGTGCCACCTGATGCTTTCATCCCAGTGAAAGGCTTCAATGATGCGTTTGTTTATTGCACTGTTTTCCTCAAGGGACCCTCCAGGGACCAGTACAACCCTGAGGGTTCCTTTATTTTCCCTCGCCATCTTTCCTCTAGTCCCTATCCTGGGAGCCCCATGTCCTCCATCTGAAGAGGCTGGATGGGTTTTCCTGGGGCCCCCCAGGCAGGTTCTCAGTTCCCTGGCGGATCCCCAGGTAACACTTTTCCATTCCCCTGGAGGCTAAATGTTCTGTCACTGTACCAGAAATAGTTCTAGCGGCAAGCAGCTGACCTTCTTTACATTTCGCCCTCTCCTTTGCCGTGACAAATAATTTAAGAAACAAAAAAGTAAGCGACAACATAATTGCAGGTATTGCACAATTCTCCTTAGCACACACCCTGGGGACAGAGAGAAACACTGTGCACATTGTAATAACTTCTGCTCACATGGGAAAGAAACACAAAAGAGATTGCAAGAGAGGATCTATTCTGCGCAGGGAGAAGGAAGCCCTGGTACTATAAAGTCACTGTTGAAAATAAAGGAGAAACTCAGGGCTGGTATTTTTCAGTCACAAGAACTAGCAGGTATTTGTGACAGACCTTCCTTTTCGATGGTTACATCCATCTCTCCACAGCCAGGAATTCTCCTGCATGGTCTGTCTTGTTAGAAAGACAGAAAAAGCACAGGATTCTTCACCTGAAAGCCATCTCCCACAGTGATGTCTATTGTTTAATATTTAGCATGGTGTGAGGAGAGCAGAAGTTCCCTCTGGTTTTAGAAAGACATGAAAAATGTGGTTGCTGCCTAAGGTGCTTATAACTTAATTTAGATGGGTAAAAGATGGCTGACAATAGGAAGAGGCCCAAACAAATACATGAAAGAAAGTCTACTTAGATCATCTGAAGTGTTGAGAAAACCAAGTGGATGACTTCTATGCCATCACTTTATGTTTCATCTAATGAGGCTATTTCCCTTTTAGGCTAAGAAATAACCACTTCTCTAACTGAACAGACAATTGGAAAATTTAATCTTTGTAAGCCTTCATGATACATTTCTTCATCCATCTTCACTAATGGAAGGGTAAAGGCAAAACAGAAGTATGGCCTCACCTTGCGGTGTCATTTCTATAATTACTCTGAAGAAACATTTTCTGGGAACCTGTCCCAGCGTATAATACACTGAACATTTTCTCTCACTGTTCTTCATATAAAGTCGTGATACTTCCCCTCGGTGTATAGCATCACAGAACCTGGAAGGGACCATGAGAGGTCATCAAGTCCAGTCCCCTACACTCATGGCAGGACCAAGGATCCTCTTAAACCCTCACTGACAGGTGTTTGTCCAACCTGCTCTTAAAACTTCCAATGATGGAAATTCCACAACCTGTCGAGGCAACTTATGCCAGTGGTTAATCACCCTGACAGGTAGGAATTTTTTCCTAATGTCCAACCTAAACCTCTCTTGCCGTAATTTAAGCCCATTGCTTCTTGTCCTATCATCGGCAGATAAGGAGAACAATTTTTCCTCCCTCCTCCTTGTAACCTTTTAGGTACTTGAAAACTGTTATCAGGTCCCCTTTCAGTCTCCTCTTTTCCAGACTAAACAAACCCAACTCCTTCAATCTTCCCTCATAAATCGTGTTTCAGACTTTTAATCATTCTTGTTGCTCTTCTCTGGACTTTCTCCAGTTTCTCCACATCTTTCCTGAAATGAGGTGCCCAGAACTGAGGCCTAATCAGCATCATCAATGAGATTCTTTATCAAGAGAGTCATCTTCACCGTCCTATACTATGTCACCATTTCTGCTAACTGGCACCCTGGCAATGGACATCTTCCAGCTGCTGGGCCCTAGATTTGTATGCTGGGGAAACCAGCACTGAAACCTGTTTACCACCTTCAGGCAAGAGCCATGGGCTTATGCAAGCATTTGCTCAGGCAGGGTGGCTGAGTAGTTCTTTTCTTTTCCCTGGGGTGGGAGAGAGACACCTTTGCGATGTAGGCATCCATCGTGTGTTTGTGCCCTAAGACCTGAGCTGGGCAGTGGATTTGCGAAGAGACTGAGTGTCTAGTCCTCCACCCTCAACTGCTGTTCTGGGCCTGTTCTGTGGAGGAAATTTTAATTCCAGGGCCAAAGCGATTCTTTCCACTTAGAGAACACAAGCAGAGGGGATCCAGCATGGCACAACTCCCCCGGTCCTCTCTACTCTGGGACTCCTGCTGGGAAACAGGGGAGGGAGGTAGGCCTGTTTGATGGAGCAGTAACGCTTGCAGCATCCATCCTCCAATGTTGCTGCAAGGGGATTCAACCAGCATCACACAGCTCCTCCTGGAGCCATGTTACCACAGGTTGGGGGACCAGCAGAGCAGGATGCTAATGATTTGCTGGATCAGGGTGCCCTTTGCAGATTCTGAATCCTTGGCTAGCAGGCCTCAACCCAGGCCTGCTCTGGTCCTTCAAACCACTCCCACAAGAGCAGCTGAATGTCTTGAAACAATGAGAGTCCTGTGGCACCTTAAAGACTAACACATTTCTTCAGGCATAAACTTTCGTGGGTTCCAACCCACTTCGTCAGACATCTGACAAAGATGTTTGGAGCCCATGAAAGCCCTTGCCCGAAGGAATTCGTTAGTCTTTAAGCTGCCACAGGACTCTCGTTGTTTTTGCTGTACACAGACTAACACAGCTACCTCTCTGGTGAATGTCTTGAGAAGCATAAGGTGCCCTTCAGAGTTTCTGGTCCCCTCTGGCCTCCGCTTCCAGATTTCTTTGGTGCCATAAGAGATTATTATTCCTACTTTCTGGATTTCACTTTGAAATCAAAGCTTGGGAGGGACATGCAGACAGTGCGGATATGAATTCTATAAAATTACAGGTAGGTGACTTGGAGAATTCCATCACAGACTTCTGAATCATCTTTGTTCTTTACACAGTCCTGACTAGAATAAAGCTGAACTGAAAATGCACCGATCTCTAAATAACAGTTTCTATTGGTACGGAAGCAGTCAGGCTAACAAAGCTATGAGAAGGTTGATGCGTAATTAAAACATATAATCGTATCACAAAAAGTATACCATAGGCTGGGTGAATACAGTACTGATATCCGTTACAGAATTAATGTTCTTCATGTGTGACAAACCGTAATTAAATGCAATTCTTGAACATACTAATGGAGGACATGATACGGTAAACCTGTGTATAGTTCCAAAAGTGTTGGGAGAGACAGTAATGTAGGAGTGTTTCACAGTGCATTCAGAGTGTGGGTTGCACTCAGTAATTTCCATATCTTCACACCAGTTTCCCAACTTACCGCGTAACTCGTCTGTTTGTATGTACAAGGTATTACAGGAAAAGAAATATTGATGCAGATAACTGAAGAGAACAGCTAGCAATGAGGCTGAATAGCATATATTCCAGTCTATAGTGGGTCAATATTCCTTTATTGTAACACAACGTATGGATGCTCCAAACGGTGACTGGCTATAAACATAGTGACTCAGATTTTGCTCTCGGTTACATAGAGCTATGTATTGTTCACATAAATGAACAAACCTTAAAATAAAATGGTTTACCATTTAGACATTACATTTCCTTCCTAGGTTTCCATCCCTGGAGGGGCTAATCTACGGCCATCTAATTTCTTCCCAAATTGCATGAAATTCAATAACCACTGGGTAACAATGTCTTTCCCATACCGCAGCTTAAGAGAATGTGTTATACTGTATTAGCTAAACAACTAATTAATGCAAAATTACACTGGGCTTTGAATATGGATTTGAAATAGGGTACGGAGCAATATTCTCTATTGGACAGCAACAGGATGGAGTATTAGAAAACCAAGTAAAATGTGCTAATTTCTTTCCTTAGTGCATATAGTCTTCTAACTAATGATCCAGTAAGAGGATGCTGCAATGCGGTAACAGGCTAAGAAGCAGTGCTATTAAAACAGAAAATCGCTCTAGTACCGAAGATCGGGCAAAGATGACAATGTCCCCGCTATATCTAAGTAAGCCTCTCGTTAAAGGCAGCAGCAACCAGGAGAAATTAGATTTGTACATGCTGATACTTCACATTGTTTTCAGGAAAACGGAACTTCCACCAGACTTCTCAATGCCTCCTATTGTCAGGCGGAAGTGTATATTCCATCTTTATATAAAAAGTGATACTGGACAGGTCGATATTTTGAAACGGTTTGCCCAAACCGGTCGCTGGTTCTCTCTCTCTCTCTCTCCATTTATATTTATGCAGAGTAGAAAATAGTAACAGTGTATGCAATCTCAGAATGCGGACATTCCCAAGCAAGAACATTATTAAAATAAAATCCTGTGCATGTGTAACAAAATGATTACAGAAGTAGATATTCCTCTAATTATATCTAACGGGCGTACGGCTTAGAGTGCTCTTGTGCTGAGCAAGGCCTACATTCTGCAGAGAAGGCACTGACCCTCATGCAGCCAAAAAATACTGGCTGCCGCCCAATCCACACTACTCTTTTTAGTGCAAGACCCCAAGAGGAGCTAGGGCAAATCTACCCACCCCGGCTGGGAGAATGGTCTCCGCCGCAGTGTAGACAGAACCACAGGAGTTTACGTGGCCTAAAATTAAATCTGCGGTCAGTACGGCAGGGCAGCTCCAAGCATTGCAGATCTACCTAGCCATCCTGATCCCAATCTGCTCCTCCTCACAGCACACCCACTCTGGGGCAGGGAACACTTATGGACTGACCTTGCCCTGCTTCCATCATTTGCGGCGGCTGTTCAGGGGAAAGGGGATCTGACTTCTATGAGCTCCTAATCATTTGAGCCACTGCATGGCTTCCAGCATGCAGCAGGCATGGTGTCCATTTACCCCGTCCAACGGAAGAGCACAAGGCGGCTCGTGCTTTCCTTAGTCTTCCTTAGCCTTAGTCAAGGCGTTGGCTGTAAGAAGTTTTACATCTGGTCTGCAATCTGCAATCTGGGCTTTGTATCCCCTTTGTTAGCTTAGCTGCACAGATCTGCCACCTATCTTCTCTCAGATATGATCAGCAGCCCACATTAAATTTTCTATTTTCAAAAACTCTGTGCTGCAGTTAATGAATGCCCCATTTATCCCAATTGATTTCTAAAGCGCGGCGAAAGCCTTCTGTTCACAGGTAACGCTGAATTCCTCTAACCTGGTCTACCAGTGCCTAGCACTACATTCCCAGTCTGGGTTAAAAGGGAGACTTTCCCACTAGAGTCGACTTTTACGGTTTCCAGAAACTTTAAGAAAGTGACTCAAGGTTCAAAAATTATTTTAAAGACGCCATTTAAATAGTTATTAGCCAATGCGTGCACCAATCTCACTTTCTCTTTTCATTTGCACAGTAGAATTTTTTTTTAATCTTGCTTCTTAAAGATTAATAATTTGAAACAAGTTGGAACAGTGGCAAGATTTAGTCAGACGTTTTCACTGATGCCTTATATTTCATGGGTGGCCAAACTTTCTGACCCCCTGAGACACCGCCCCCCCCTCCCCAGCTGGAGGGAGTCTAGCCCCACCACCCTGCAGCAGGGCAGAAGCTCTGGCAGGCAGAAAATGGGAAGGAGAGGGCATAAGGGACTGATTGAACTGCACTTCAACTGTAAAAGAGTCGCAAGCGGCTCACGAGTCACATTTTAGCTACCCCCTTTATACTCTCATAAATCTCCTAGACTCCACTTTATGCAGGTACCTAAAATGGTATTCAGGAGAAAAACTGCAGCCAAATATATCTTTCACTTATGGAATTGAATACGAGATCATATTCAAAGTGCAGCATTTACCGGCTAACTTTGAATACATAAAATATAGAGCCATTACCAATTCACCTTTCATTGCAAAGCTTTTGTTCTTGAAGCAACATAACTTACTGCCAGATTAGAGTCCTTAGTACAGCTAAACCATTTTTCATCTCCTCCCGTTCCCACAAACACGATCCAGCGAGACAGTTCATGCTATCAAGGCTGTGCTTACCAAACAGTAATATTGCAACGCGTCCATTCGAGGTGTCTGCAGAGGATTGTGAACCCAGGCTGGCGGCAGGCACCTCCTAATGGCATTACATAATTGAAGGCATGTCATCTAAATCAGAACAAATTGGATTCCCTGCTCATGCACGACGGAATCCAAATGAAAACAATATTCAATGCTGTTATCTATGGCAAAGTAAATAGAGCAAATGCAGCATTGCTGATATGCTGCTAATGCAATGTTTACAGAAAACGTTTCACGTACCACAGGCCAAAGCCATGGTGCATATGGAAGATTAGCTAATCAAAAGAGCAGTCCATGCTAAACGCTAATGGCTGAGATCTTAAATGCACTAGCATCAGGAAATTCGACATTACAGTTTCACTCACCTTCCACACACAGCATATTGAATATTATATGGTGTTAACATTTATACATTATCACCAAATTCAATAGTACCTAATAGCCAGAACACTCAATAATGTGTCCATTTCTACATAAATGGGCCATATGTCACGTTTAGAAACAGATTAACATGAGAGGAACTATCAACCGAAATTATTGGAGGAATTGTAACCTGGGAACCATGGCTTTGAGTTTCCGGTCTTGTGCACTTATGTCTCACCTGGACCTCTCATTTTCCATATGTGAAAGAGCGATGACATTAATTACAGAGCCATTATCACAAATCAGTCTGTTCGATATTTAGGGTCTATTAGGTCTGACTGAGGTAAGCTCTGGAGGCTTTTAAAGAAAATTCTGACCCCTAAAACCTCATTCATAATGTTTTATTCATGTATACGATTCAATTCTTATTGGAAAAATACAATGCCTTTGACAAACTGCGCTGTTACTTCTAATAACTGCAGACACCAAGAAAAACACTTGTTTATGGCTTTGCGTCCTGGGGCCACAAGAACTTCTACCGTGACGAGGGCCTCCCGCTGCCCAAGTGCACGTGAACTCATCCGCGAGTCCCTGGTTGAAGCATAGATGGGGGGAATCACAGACTTTCGCATTAGACTTTTGGATGAAGGCATGCATGTTTGAGAGGTTCTTCTCACAGAACTAAAATCAAGAGGGCCTGATTCTCTTCTCATGCTACTTCTAGACGAGTATAAGTTGACCCTGCTCAGCGGGGTTATTCCCGATTTCCATGCTGAGAGGTGAAGACAAGGGAGCAAAGCCAGGCTCAATATGTTTATTGCACTGTGTTTGCACTCCACTCCTCTGTGCATGGATAAACATTCAGGAAAATCGCATGTTGCACTTTTCCCAAGGGTCACAACTTCTGTATTGTAAAAAAGAAAAAAAAAAAATCTTCGTATGGCTGTAAGGCACTTCACTTTCCTGTGCCTAGTCTAGTAGGACAGAGTGGACTGACTGAGATAGGTACAGAGAAAGCCACATCAAGGCTAAGTCCATAGTAAGCCTGAAGTTTTTAAAAGGAGCCAATGGTGTGAATGCAAAGAGATTTCTTCAGCGTTAGCTCTTGTCTCAACACACTGACATCCAGCTTTCCTCCTCTCCACTCCACTGACGTTCCTGTCCTCTGAGATCTTCAATTAGCTTTTCCTTGCTAAGTACAAGAGCCATCTTTCATGCTCTTTAATGGTCCCACTTCTCTCTACCTGATCTAACAGCCTGTCCTCCTTGCCTGTTGCTTGCTTCCTTCCCTTCCAAACGCACTATTTATTATTTGTAACAGAGAAGCTCCTAGACATTCCCAGTGAAGTAACAGTCCCATTGGGAAGGCACTGTACATTGTAAAAGACAGCCCCCTGTCCCGAGAAACAGACACTAGCTGTTGAACAGCCACTGTGAAAAGGGGGGATCGTTTCTGAAGATGCTGTGCAAGGGACGGTAACTGGAAACCGAGCATTTGAAAAAAAAAGAGGGGGAAGTAGCCTACATAGCGGATGAAAACTCCAGGGTCATTAGCCAGGGTCATTACCTATGTCTGCAGGACACATCAGAAAAGGAGCGCTGACAGCTGAATGGTAAATGCCAGCTCTTGATACCATCATATATCATCAGAGCAGAAAACAGAGAAGTCTCTATGATTCCTCAAGCCTGTGCACAATGGGAAAAACCCAAGAGTTGGGGATGCAGAAAACATGGAGTTTAAACAAACCTTTATGGAACCAGTAGTTGCTAGTGAAATATACTCCCAAGACACTAGAAACTGTGTAACAGAGCGGTGGTTTTCAAACTGTTTTCTTGGGACCCAGTTGAAAAAAATCATTTATGCCCGGGACCCAACAATTACATCTTTGAGCAACATATTCCAGTCTTTTGGTGACAGCAGCCGGGGTGCTGTGAAAGACGGCTCTTGTACTTAACAAGGAAAAGCTAATTGAAGATCTCAGAGGATGGGAACATCAGTGGCATCCAGCAGGGACCCCAGGGCCGATGGACACAGGTGGAGCACTCTGCCGTGCTCCCTGCTATACAACCTGCATTGGAACCGGTCCCATGGAAACATGCTCTGCCTGGGTCCTTAGGCAGCGACTCCCTTCTGCAGCCAGCGGGAGGGGAACCACAGGCCACTTGAAAGCCCCCTTGGGTTACTTTTGACCTCCGGGATACAGGTTGGGAACTAAGTGGCCTAACCTCTTGATTCTAACAAAGAGAAACCTCCTAAGGGATATTACTCATGCAATGTAGCAGCAGTTTTGTATGTCCTTAATACGACATTTGAAATACCTAACACTGGTAGTACTTGCCTAGATGACTACATATATTTGGATGGCCCCAATTCTGCCTGAAGATATGTCGGGGAGACAAGGTGGGTGAGGTGGGTGGGTGATCCTTTACTGGACCAATCTCTGTTGGCGGAAGGTACAAATGTTTGAGCTACATAGTCAGCAGCTTGTTTGATCCCTCCCTTGCTGAAAGTGGAAACCCAGTGCGTAACTCAACCCCACAAGTCCAAATGTAGGGATCCAAAGGACCCAACTGTCTCAGGTGCAGACAGGAACATGGTACATGCATAAAGCCTGGATCTGACCTGGTCATCAAGGCAGCTCAATATACCATGGAATGGGAAAACTGCTTGTGTGAGAAAGACATAGGGAGTCCTTTCTCTGTAGGTAATGGATATCATCATGGAAGAGTGGAAACTGACTCTACCGTGCCAGCACGGTAGGTGAAAACTCCCTGGAGGGTTCTTCCTGGGCCAACTTTTTAGGTAGCGTTTTGGTCAGACGATAGACAGAACATGAAAGGGGACAAATGTGGGCCTCTAACTTGTGCCAGGAAACTGTGATTGCACCTACTGCATCTACAAATGGACACATCTCAGCTAAATAAAAGTAACAATGCTGCCCAGATCACACAGTTACTGAATGTGTGTGCACCACTCTGAGATCTGAGAAGACTTTGCCCTGGTCTACATTGACAGAGAAGTTAGACATAACACTGCTCACCTCGAACTTCTGCAGTTCCGTCTCCACGGTCAGAGCAGTATGTTCGAATCAAATGGTGCTGTAACTCAACCTGCTAACCACCCCTGCAAGGGCGTAGCACTGGGGTAGAAATCTACAATTAGCATTTAGGTCTGTGTAGCCACAGAGCGGCTCTCATCTTGCTTTTCCGGTTTCTCTAGTTTGGTTCCATAGCAACATAGCTCCTCCTCCCCTGCCTGCAGCCCCCAGAAATTTTCAATTAATTCCTCTCTCTGCATGCAGCACTGTGCCTGTGTTGTGCCTGCGGCAGAAATATAGCAAGGAAAGCTCTTCCTGCCTTTTTTTCCTTTAGAGAAGAGGGGAGGGGCAGTGAGTGGAGGATGAACTGCCACATCCATTTCAACAGGTGGGGTGATATGTTAAATGCCAACAATGCTAACTATGTGAAAAGACATAGGAAAGGAGAAGTGTCAGAACATGAAACTCTAGAAGATAAGAGTACAGGTGCTGTCCCCGAGCAGGTGAAGCTCCCACTGCTGGACATTCACTGGGCTGTAGTTCGGGGCTCACTCGTGGGCTTTTAAGCTTTCTGAGCTGAGTCCAGGCCCTTCCCTATGGCACAGGGCTTCTCCACTGGAAGTGTCTGCTCTCTTCTGCCGCTGGCCTTTTGATTCTGCTCTTTTTTCCCAAAATGGCTAGTGACAGACTTTCTTTTAATAATCTACATTCCCCTTTGCCAGATGATTCCCCGATCAGCCTCACCAGGGGATCAGCCCCCCACCAGGTGACTTGTCACTTAGTTACCTCCACACTGGAGTTCTGACCTGTAAAGCAGCGTTGCCCCATATGGTATCCAATTCCTCGTCCAAGAGGACTTCAGTGTGAATAGAGGGCCGTCACGGGTTAAGAACCCTTGATTCTTAGCTCTGTGTCAACAGGTCTTGGAATTTCGCTCCAACATGGGAGTAAAAAGACAACAGTGAAGGCAGAAAAGCTCTCACATGCCCAATGGGGTTTGCAGCCTGTCGCAGATAAACAAATATCAAACAATTCAGAAGCCGCCGATGGGCAGATTCCCCAAATCTTCAATCACTTTTTAAAATGCAGTTTAACTTCATATCATTACAAATCTATCACATGGGTAGGCCTTACCACATGGCAGGATTTCAGGAGTGCGGGGGAGGAAGAGGTGAGGGATGGCTTTGTTTTTCTGGAATGGGGATTCAGTTGCCATAGGTCTGGTCTATACTTGGGGCAAAATTTGGCAGGTGTCAACGGGAGATGCACAAGCTACTCTTTGTAGCTTGTGTATCTCCCATCGACTTCCTAAATTTCAATGAGCACGTCATCATCACTATGTTGTGCCAACGGGAACTGCCCTCCTGTTGACCCAGCCTGACAAATGTGGTCAACTTCCAGATTGACCGAGCGGGTCTCCACTTCCGCTCAATCCATCCCGAAGAGTCGATCCGGCGGCACCGAGAGTGCCACTGTGAGTGAAGACCTACCCCAGTGTACCAATTCAAAACACAATATATCACCAGACCATGTACTAGCAGAATGTTGAAGTTACAGCTGAACTACTTCGACTGTCATTTGAATGCATATCTGTGGAAAAAAAAATAACCCTACAATTTTCAGGAAGAATTATAAATCAAAGGTATGACAGTAAACAAGTAATTTGTGAAGTCGTGCTGTCTACTCAGTACAAACAAGAGATTCATCAAATAATAAAATGCTACTTTAGAAGAAAACAAGCACAATTATTTTATAATTATGGCCGCTCTAGTGTTCCGAGGGCAAGAAACCTCCCTACCTTCATAGAATCATAATCAAGACTCATCAAAGTTCTGTAAAAGCAAATCAATATCTGCTGTGGCAGGATGAGTTAATTAATACCGGAGTGCTCTTCTGCACGCCTCTGCAGCTGTCAGTCTAGGTACGTTAAGTATAGTTCTTTCCCAACGCTCAATAAAAGTGTCTCGCATCACTGCCGTAAAAGGGAGTCATAAAGGTTGCAGTGTTTTTACCTATATTGTACTGGGAGGGTTGTGTGATGTTAAAACCTCTTTGTAACTGGAATAGATCTCTGAGCATTTAAAACCAGGCGAGTGCAATCAAATCTCCGCTAATCTGGATTCTTATCTCTATCAAACAAAGTGCTTGAGGGAGAATAGCTCACTGGATCAAGAAATACTAGGCAGCTAATTTTCTGGTTTATTTCCAACACACACAAAGAGAACACAGAGATCTATTTTTCATTGCTGTTGAAACATACCAGTGAGCCCCCAGTAACATTTGGTGAATGAACATGCCTGAGCAATTAACAACAGATATGGTTCGTAAGAGTTTTTCTTTATAAAATAAACGATTCAGACTACCTATACCTCCATACAGGCTGGGAGGTTGGCTTGATTCACCATCATCCTAGATTCTGGTAAGACAAGTTTCAATCCCGGCATTCATGACTCAAGATTTCATTCTTCCACGTAGATCAATGGAGTTCCAGGCAATTTACTGAGTGTGTCTGTCTTTTTCAACTGAGATCTTTTATAACCACGTAGAGCAGACAGGAACTCTGTTTTTAAAGATCCCACAACACCTTGGTAAGGTAAGTGCTTGTACAAACTTGCTCTGCATTCTAAATTTGGGCCCCAAGGTAAAAGCTGTTGACTTTCAAAATTGCAACAGAGCCATTTGTGCACACAGACAATGCATATTACTCAGCAGATTGGGAAACCACTGTTCTTACAGGACAGGTCTGTAAAACCACTGCTTGCATGTTCCAATGTTTAATCCCAGCAGGCAATTTCCCCTGGAATCCCCCCCCAAAAAAACCCTCCCTCAATATTATTTTGAATCAATGCAATAATATTTAATCACAAATATTGGTGAATGCCATGGGGACAAGTGTAAAAAACACTATTGCTCAATGGAATCATAGCACTAATCACTGCCAGGGCTTTTTTTGAGCCGGTATGCACTGATACGGCGCACTGGCACCTATTTTACCCTAGCTGGCCCCGCTGGGGGCCATGGTCAGCAGGGGAAAGGAGCGGGTCTCCTTTCCCTGCTGACCCCAGCAGCGGGGCTGGCAGGGGCCAGGAGTGGTGCGCTCCCAGGCTTGTCCAACCTGTGGCTGCAGGTCAGAATCCGGCCCACCAGGTGCTGGAATCTGGCCCCCGGACACCTGGGAGCTGTGGCCAGGCTGGAGCTTTTTCAAATTTCCCGCCCCGAGCATGCTCAATGTGTGGCTCAGGGCGGGAGCCACCTGGCCAGGGAGCAACTCTGGCCACCTGTGCAGCACTGGCCAGGTAAGGGGGTCGAGAGGGTTGAGGACCCAGGGGGTGGGTGGGGAAGGGACAGGGGGGTTGGAGAGGGTGGGGGAGAGGAGTGGGGAAGGGGCTGGGCGTGAGAGGAATGAGGAACTGGCAGGCGGGTGGGGAAGAGGCCTGGGGAGCCAGGAAAGGGGCCGAGAGGAGCGGGAAAGGGGCCTGGAGGATCAGGGAGCCAGCAGGCAGGGTGGGAAAGGGCCCCTTGGGGGGGGGAGGGCGTTGGGGAGCTGGCGGGAAGATCAATCCAGAAGGATTTCAAAAGAAAAAGGAGTGGATTCATGGAGGAATTTGAATGAAAGGATGAGTAGCTGGGCACCTGGAAAGAAGATGGTTGTTTCAAGTACAACGAAGGCAGGAAGGGAAACCCCACAAAAGACAACAGAAATGTAGCCGGTTAGAAGAGGACATAGGTGCAAAACCTAAGTGTGTAGCTGAGCAGAAGGACTGTGAGTTCCAAAGCAAGGAAAGACACGGGCAGTAGGTGGGGGAAGAGGATTAATATTATAGCTGATAAAAAGTTGCTTCTTAGGAAATTCAGGTGCTCGAATTTGGTTGTGGAAAGTAGCCTATCTTAGCACAGTGAGTGTCTAGGCCTCAGCTGTGCCACTTTTACTACTTGGCTGGAGACAGAACGCATGCTATTAACTCTCCAGTGGGCTCCATGGTATTAAATTCTAGGGCTGGAGTCCTTGTAAGTGGCTCGGGGACACGCTCCGCCATTGATCAGTTCTGGTTCCATTAGCAGACTTTACGCTAACGGGAAAACATCAGGAGAGTACTCAGGGAGTATCATCCAGATGCCACTGTTTACAAAGCCAGATTCCCCGAACAGACTCTCATTATAAAGCAACGTTATTTCCAATGGGACACATCTGAAAAGCACCCTGCATGGGTGACTGGTCCCAGAATTCATAAACATCTCACCCTGTACAATTTATGTTCAGGGAAGAGCTTCTAAGGAAGCTGTCTTGCCTTTTAAATACAGCTGAGCCTCTTTAAAGCAGTGCGTCCTTTAGGGAAGATGGAAAGTCAGGCTCTGTCCAGAGAGAGATTTCCATCTGACTCTGTCCAGAGAGAGAGAAACTTCTTTCCATCCTGCTTTCTTCCTGGTCTCTCTACATTTTTTATTCTACTCTTCTAGCGTGTAGCTTACTTGTCCACTGCTCCTTGAGAAAACACGGCAAACAGATACATAGTCTGTTTTGTCCTCCTGTAAGCAGACTGGTAGTATACAAGACAGACGGGCACTTCCTACTCCTTCCCACTGAGGGTCCAGAGATGTCATCACTATGCTATTTAGCACCCTCTATGCGCCTTATTTCAAATGCATTCACAGCTCTAGCTATCAGTTATTTGACCAGCAGGAACTCCAGATGTGTGGAAAGGGCTTTAGATCAGCTACAAACACACCTGATTTAGAGGCACAAACTGTGTTGTAAGATAAGTCCCTGTGAAAACTGGCCAACAACGAGAGTGGCTACATACAGCTGGAATGGTTATCTGCCGTATTAGGCAGGCATTGACTGCCAGGGTGGCCGGGAGTACCTGTCCGGGCAGCAAGAATAATGTGGTTGTAAAAGTACACCACCGACCATTGGTGGTTGTTTTCTGGCCTGAATAAACATCTGCATGCTCCATGCCCTCTGAGCAGTTTGGAATCTGAGGCTATGTACACACGGCAGACTTGTCCCGCAGTAAGTTGTTGCAGCACAAGCAGAGCGCTATAAATATATCGCTTTACCGTGTCCACACGGCACTCCTTGTAGTGAAAAGGAGCGTTCATTGTGGGCATGTGAAAATTGAGCATGGAAATTGACAAGTTTGTCAGCTCCGGTGTCCCAGAGTGGCCTCGATTGGCACTCTGGGACATTTCCGGAGGCTGTCAAAAGCGCAAGGATGGTACACACGGGCTCTACCGCGGAACAGAGCCCAACCACCCTCGTTTTGGGTGGTTTACCTGTTGCGTGGCAAAAGGGCTGTTGCTGTGCAACAGGCAACATGTATGTGTGTACGCACACAGCCTTATCCCGCGGTAAGGCTGTAGTGTGTACAAGGCCTGAGCCACCTACAGCTCAGGAGATCCCTCCTAGGAATTCTGCACTGTCCCATTAGCAGCCTCGTATTTACATGGGACAGATGGTGCTGTGATTTCATTGCTTGCGACTGATGGTAGAACAGATGGCTTCATGCACTCCATAGCTTCTCAACCCCCAAAGAGCAAAATGCATGATTTAAGGAGGTAAATAACTCAGTCATAGGTTGGTGGCCTATTGCTGGAGTGGGTGAGTGAGGTCTTGAGGCCTGCATTTTGCAGGAGGTCAGACTGGATGATCATACTGGTCCCTTCTGACCTTAAAGTCTATGAGTCTATAAGAAGAAAGCTGCCCATCAGGCATTACATGATCTTAAGTTACATTAGGTTTATGATCCAGAACAGATGAGATGGTCCAAACTGTCCTGTGCACATGTGTGCATCCATACATGGGTTCACAAATAACATTTGTAGAGAAATGTAGAGAGACCAAGAAGAAAGCAGTATGGGAAGAAGTTTCTCTCTCTCTCTCTGGACAGAGTCAGATGGAAATCTCTCTCTGGACAGAGTCTGACTTTAGAACATAGGTGACTTTCCAACCTTCGAGAGAGACTGCAAGGATCATCTTATTTGTCTCTTTTCTGTAGTTGCTGAGGAGGGAGTGGTTTGAGGGACTTTGAACAGCTATACTTATGGGTTGCCCTTTAGTGTTTGTGTTATTCTGTGTATTTGTGAAAATGAGGTAGGATCTGAGGGAAAGAACAAGTTAAAAATTAGACAAGTTAGATGTCTTCAAGTCACCAGGGCCTGATGAAGAACATCCTAGAATACTCAAAGATCTGACTGACGAGATAGCTGAGTCATTAGCGATTATCTTTGAAAAGTCATGGAAGACGGGAGAGATTCCAGAGGACTGGAAAAGGGCAAATACAATGCCAATCCATAAAAAGGGAAATAAGGACAACCCAGGGAATTACAGACCAGTCAGCTTAACTTCAGTACCCGGAAAGATAATGGAACAAATAATTACGATATCAATTTGCAAACATCTAGAAGATAAAAAGTGATAAGTAACAGTCAGCATGGATTTGTCAAGAACAAATCATGTCAAACCAACCTGAGAACTTTCTTTGACAGTGTAACAAGCTATTTGGATGGGATAGAGTGGTAGATGTGGTGTATCTTGACTTTAGTATGAGTTTTGTCTGACCATCGCATAAACAAACTAGGGAAATACAACCTAGATGGAGCTACTATAAGGTGGGTGCATAACTGGTTAAGAAACGGTTCCCAGAGTAGTTATAAGTGGTTCACAGTCAAATTGGAAGGGGAAAGTGAGTGGGGTCCCACAGGGATTTGTTCTGGGTCTAGTTCTGTTCAATATTCTCATCAATGATTGAGATAAGGGCACAGAGAATACATTTAAATGTCTTCAGAGCATGCCAAGTTGAGAGAGGTTGCAAGTGCTTTGGAAGATAGGATTAAAATTCAAAATGATTTGAACGAACTGGAGAAATGGTTAGAAATAAATAAGATAAAACTCAATAAGGACAAATGCAAAGTACTCCACTTAGGAAAAAAACAATCAATTCCATATATACAAAATGGGAAATGACTCCCTAGGAAAGAATACTTCAGAAGGGGATCTGGGGGACATAGTGGATCTCAAGCAAAATATGAGTCAAGAGTGCAACACTATAGCAAAAAAATAAACATCAGTCTGGGATGCATTAGCAGGAGCATCGTAAGCAAGACACAAGAAGTAATTCTTCCACTCTAGTCCATGCTGATTAGGCCTCAACTGGAGTATTGGGTCTTGTTCTGGGTACCACACTGCAGGAAAGACATGGGCAAACTGGAGAAAGTCCAGAGAAGAACAACAAAAATGTTTAAACGGGTAGTAAACAGGACCTATGAGGGAAGATTGAAAAAACTGGGTTTGTTTAGTCTGGAGAAGACTGAATGGGGACATGATATCAGTTTTCAAGAACATAAAAGGCCGTTACAAGGAAGAGGGAGAAAAATTGTTCTCTTTATCCTCTGATAGGATAAGCAGCAATGGGTTCAAATTGCAGCAAGGGTGGTTTAGGTTGGACATCAGGAAAAACTTCTTAACTGTCAGGGTAGTTACACAGTGGAATAAATTGCCTAGGGAGGTTGTGGAATTGCCATCATTGGAGATTTGTAAGAGCAGGTTAGACAAACACCTGTCAGGGATGGTCTAGATAAAGCGTGGTCCAGTCATTAGTGCGGGTGACTGGACTAGATGACCTCATGAGGTCCCTTCCAGTCCTACGATTCTGTGACTTGCACCTATAGAATAGGTGCTCCGAGCCTGGGATAGACCCTTGTAGTTTTATTTTACATATGCACAGAAATAAAAATAAATAAAGGTTAACTTTCCCTTGGTTTTGCTTCAACTCTAGAGAATTCCAGCACTGAGTCATAAAAGCTGTAATTCTGGGAAGATGGGTGAGATTCGATTTCTTGGACTAAAAGAGAGGATTTAGGTTTTGCCTATTTTCCAGTAATTCATGCATTGTGAAAATTCAGAACGTTAGCTGGAAGGAAAGTGCAGGAGGATGGGAGGAGGGCAGTTAGATTGCTTGGTGTAGGATGGAAGATTGGGTGGTCTCACTGATTTCACCTGAGATAACTGTCAGGAGTTTGTACACAAACTGTTTTCTTGTCTGTGGCTTTCTTTAATCTTCCCAAAAACCTGTCTGGCAAAGGACCCATTTCCTGGTGCATTCCTATCAGGAACTAAAATGTTAAAACAGCCTGTATGCATATATACAGCAGATAGCCTCACTTTGTGACTATGCAAGCTGAACAGCATAGATAGTACATGTACGAAAATCCAAGTCTGCCAGCTCTGCTCTTAACAGGGGAGCTGAAAGATAGCCGGCTTCCAGCCAAGAAAGGAGCTGTGCTGGAAAACACTGTCTGTTATACAGGTGCAGCATGAAATGAAGGTAACATGGTGGGTGCAATCCCAGGCAGCCTTTCCAGCCAAAGATAAATGTTCACCTCACAGCTAGGGGAAAATCTCTGGTCAGGAACTGAGGCAGACAGAGGGGGCTGCTCGCATTCTGGATGACAGAACAGAGTCTTTTATCATGTATAAAAGAAGGTGCCTTCCTCTTAGTTTGATCAAGTCCGCTCCTATCACAAAGGAGCAGTTGATCTTGTCACCATCAGGGGCATTGCAGCCTGGAGCGCACACAAGCATGGCATCTATAAAACTGCTTGCAGAACAACGTTCAGCTGTGCGTGAACTCATCTCTGGTTATTATCATAAACTGATGTGGGTTGTTCTTCTCTCTTATCTCACTCAGAGCTGGATTATAGCTGGCCCTTGAATGAATGAATGAATGAATGGGGAGGCTGGAGAGGTGATAAGGAAAGTCGCTGAAGGAAATCTCCTCCACCATAGCTCAGAGAGCTGGCCATGTGCACCCGAGGAAGTACGCTCCACCACCCAAATAGGAACGATGCCGGGCTGATGTGGGGTTTGGGCCCCTCTGCACACAAGGCAGCTTGTGTATGTGTGTGATTGAATCTCTCCCCCGTTGGGATGGGGTGATTTCTCGTCTAGGTTCACATGTAATTTGCGGGGACTGGCCCTCAGAACTCTGGCCCCTCCCTTAAAAACTGTCACCGTAACGTATGGTCTAGTCTACACTTAAAAACCTGCGTCGATCCCCGAGGATTGACACAGCGGGATCGATTGAGCAGGCAGTCTAGACCCGCTCAGTTGATCCCAGAAGCGCTCTCCAGTCGATGTAATTACTCCACCCTCTCAAGCAGAGGAAGGCTGCATCAACCGGAGAGGACTTTGAGTCAACGGCAATGAGTGAAGATGCCGCGGTAAGTAGAATTAACTAAGTCCACAGGAGATGTGTATTCTGCGGAACACAGATTACGTATCTCCCGCCGACTTTGCGCCGTTGTGCAGACCTGGCATAAGATATAGCTAGTGACCAAATCATGCACCAATACTTGTCAACAGCAAAGTGAAGAAGTGCCTTGATCATCATGGCCTACAAATACTTACATGAGGCAAAGATTTCTGACAGGGGAGGGTTCTTTAATTTAGCAGACAAAGGCATAATGAAGGCCAATGGATGGAAGCTGGCTAGGCAAATTCAAACTAGAAATAAGGAGCAAACTTTTAATAACTAGAGGAATTAACCATAGACACTTTCCCTCCCAAGGGGTGTGACAGATTCTGCATCAGTTTGAAGTCTTTAAATCAAGAACACGTGACTTTCTTGAAGATCTGTGGCAACTTGACAAGGAATTATGGTCTTTGTGCAGGAATTATTGGTGAGGACTGATGGCTGTGTTACGCAGGAGATCATAGGTCCCTTCTGGGGCTTCAAATGGACTAATCAAAATTGGTCAAAATCAAAAGATAACACAGACTGAACTGTTTGGCTCCTGAAAATGGTCCACTCCCAGTAGGCTTAAATAAACAAGCAGCTGAATTAAGTAAAAGATTTCTGCATAACATCACATTCACAAAAGGTGTTTTTCAAGTCAGAAATCAAGACTGGGGAGCGCTGCACAGGAGAGAGATGTAGCAGTGTGAAGCAATGCTTGTCTCTGGGTCCTAGAGGCAGCTTTGAGGCTACGTCTACACTAGAAAAGTTATGTCGACTTTGTTAAGTTGACTTAATAAGGTTGACTTAAAGTCGACCTTATTAAGTCAATTTAACAAAGTTGACTTAACTTTTCTAGTGTAGATATAAGCCCCTTGTTGACCTTAATAAGTCAACTTGATGCTTTAAGTTGATTTAATAAGGTCGACTTAGGTGCTAATCCCCATCCACACTGGCTTTAAGTCGACTTAAGGCTTAAGTCGACCTAAAACGAGCTGTTCTTAAGTCGACCTAAGTTGCCAGTGTAGATGCACCCTGAGAGCCTTGAGTAGGACTTGCTTTAGGGATCTGCAAGAGGAGACAGGCTGCCTTTTGAGGGGATCTCTCAGATGGGAGGAGCCACTAGAGTCATCTCTCAGAAGGGAGGTCTGGGCCCAACTCTGCTCTCACCTCCTACAATTAAAAGGTGGCTACTTTAGTCTTAGTTCCTTTATGACTATCACCTGCAAACTTGCATTCTGATGAAGCCATCAAATTTAAGAACAGACTCTGGTTACTAGTCTTGGAGCCAAAAGTGGTCAAAGGCTTCCCAAAGCTATCTCTACAGCATGGAGAATTTCTGCTTTTGATTAAGATGCAATTCATGGTGCTGAGTGAAAACTGTCCTGTTATGTAAAAGGAAAAGCAGTTTTTCATTATAATCACTTTAGAGAAAATATTTCTCAACGGATAGATGTTTCTCTCAGCATCTGACTTTCCGCTGAATTAAATGCCTCTATCGCTGCGCCAAAGACAGGATAAGAGAATGGGAAATGCCGCAGACATTCATCTCTTGCAAGTATCATCTTTCCTGTGGCTGTGGCAATTACTGCAAACAACATAGGATGAGCTGAATGGCAGGTGAGTGAAAAATTGGATCTGACAACACTAATTGAGCCTGAAGTCCCAT
The DNA here is from genome assembly GCA_007922175.1 of Pelusios castaneus. Classification (NCBI taxonomy): domain Eukaryota; kingdom Metazoa; phylum Chordata; order Testudines; family Pelomedusidae; genus Pelusios; species Pelusios castaneus. The sequence continues at coordinate 3,555,936 of ML685771.1, forward strand.
TTACTGAAAATGATCTGACATAATTAAAAATTCACAACTGGAGACTAGTTGTGGTGAAGGCTTATACATTATGGGCTTTCTGAGATACTCCAGGAAACACATACTCTCTGAACTCTAGACCCAGAGCTAAAACAGCTAGTGCTGTATCGATGGAGTCATTCCGGAAGAACAACCACAGATTTCAGCAATGGAAGAAACCAGCAATCATCCAAACATAATGATAATTACTAGAGACACTGGGCTTTTTAGAGGGAGTCAGACTGGTTCACATCTAGACTAGGACCTTGGTGCTGGTACTGTCCATTATATCATGTTTCATAGGAAATCTGATAAAACAGTAATAGCCTGGTTTCTCGAGGGCTGTACACATAAGAACAGCCACCCTGGGTTAGACCAATGGTCCATCTAAGCCACTATCCTGTCTTCTGACAAGGGCAAATGCCAGGTACTTTGGAAGGAATAAACAAACCAGGTTAACACCAAGTGATCCACCCCTTCTCATCCAGGAAACTAAGGACACTTCAGAAGATGGTTCCGTATCCCTGCCTATTCTGGCTAACAGTTATTGATGGACCTACCCTCCATGAATTTATCTAGTTCTTTTTTTGAACCCTTTATAATCTTGGCCTTCACAACATTTTCTGGCAAGGAATTCCACTGGTTGACTTTGTGTTGTGTGAGGAAGTTCTTCCTTTTGTTCATTTTAAATCCACTGCCTAGTAATTTCATTTGGTGACCCCTATTTCTTGTGTTACAAAAAGGAATACATAACATTTCCTTATTTACTTTCTTCACACCCATCATGATTTTATAGACCTCTAGCATATCCCCTTTTAGTTGTCTCTTTTCCAAGCTGAAAAGTCCCAATCTTATAAATCTCTACTCACATAGAAGCTGTTCTATACCTTTAATCTTTTTAATTGTTGTTGTCCTTTTTATGTATCTTTTCCAATTCCAATGAATCTTTTTGTGGTGGGGTGACCAGATCTGCACACAGTATTCAAGATATGGGTGTACCATGGATTTCTAAAGAGGTAACATCATATTTCTTTCTTATTATCTGTCCCTTTCCTAATGAATCCTAATACTCTGTTAGCTTTTTTGCCAGGATTTTAACTTGCATAGCTACAGCATTAAATGGCCACAAAACAATCCAGTCTGTTAAAAGTCAAAGCACCTTCCCTATTTTGCATTTTGCTTCTTTCTGAACTCTTCGGGTGACCTCTTGGCTTTATTGCAGGACTTTGTCACATTGCTCCAAAAGGTCTCCGTCAGAAAGCAGTTCACTATGAAGGCCACACTCCAATACTTCCTGTGGAATAGGATTTGCTTAACCATTGTTTTGTTCTTGAAAACCATTGTTCTTTTGTTCTTGTTCTACGCTCACGCATGGTAGGCCAGGGCCCATTTCAGGGCTGCTCTACACTGCACTTAGGCCAGCAAAACATACATTGCTCAATAGGCTGGATTTTTTCCCACAATCTTGAGGGCCAAGTTTTGCCGGCTAATCCCCAGTGTAGGCAAGCCCAAAGTCAGTGCACCGTTTCATGCGGTATATTTTATTTGAAATTGAGTTTGAGATCCATTTGCTCTACACGCTGTTTCAGCTGGATTCAGCGGGCACCTCACTTCTCAGCTTTTGTGTTCTCTCCTATTGACAGAAGGAGGATGGGGAGTTCTACTTTCCAGAGAAAGCTTTAGTTCCTGAATTCCTCATTTCTCCTCCACTCTTCTGTTTCAGTTGCTCAGGGACATGTACGTCTTTGATACTTTAAATAGGGCGGCATATCCTCAGCTGATATGAAGTGACATAACTCCTTGGAAATCAATGGGGATATGCTCATTTACACCCACCAAGGATCTGACCCATGTTGGTTTTTCCCCCTTTCCCGCTTCCTTTTTAAATCTCTTACAAAGATCACTGTTGTTGCTTTACTCTTAGAGAAATCACTCTTTTCTGACTCAAAACCGCTTCACTCAGGGATCATGGTTACCCAGTGCAGTGCCCACACACCTATCTTAAATTCCTTGTATTAAAACGATCTCAGGATGACATGCCTTTCTTATAGTCTCCATAAGATCTCTTCAGAGACACAGCTGCATAATGTCTTTCCACACTGCTACTATTCAGTGTGTTCAACACTGATTCTTTGAACCAGCGATTTCTCTAGCACAAAGCATCTATATTTAAACAGGGATACATGTTTTCCTCCTTATATAAGGCAATTTAGGATCCAGCTTAGGAATCCATCTGTTTGCAAGCTCAATTTAACCTAAGTTAACTCAGCAGAGAGGTTCAACACCAAACGTCTTCGTTGCCATTTTATCAGCCCCATCTTCAAGACTTTTTCATTAAATGAAACATTTTAATAAATATGTGCTAATCTCTGCTGGAGTACATTGTGGGAAGTTGTACGTGGCTTCAGTTTGAGGCACACTCACTGGGGAATAAAAACCTTGAGAAACAAAGGAAACAAAGCACATTTTGTTCCGTATGCAAACATACTAATCACTGTGAAATTACAGGCCCCAGATCATTTATAGTAGCACACAACTTCCCATTTATAAGTGTTTTTAATAACAGTGCTCATCAAACAAGAGAGATTTAACTGAGCCGGAGATTGAAGGTATTAATCTAACACTCCATCAAAGCACCTCACCCCTGACAGGTAAAACGCTTACAGGAGCAAAAGGATAATTATTTAATCATTAGCAGTTTCGAAGGCCAATATATCTCCTGTGGTAAGATTATTTTTTATCTCAACTGCTACATTGAATTCAGCCTCCTATTCCTCAAGACCGGAAAGGATGTGACATGCTGCTCAGTCATTAGTGTTATTACATTTTGTTTATGTCCTCTGGTAACAGAAACCATTCACACCACCAAACCCTGCTCATGAATTACAGGAGGAGAGATGCATTTCAGCCCTTCGCACCAGAGAAACAGCAAGAGTTGTCCTCTTAGTCACAGAATGGAAATCCTTGTTGATGCAATGGCTATCTTTGCAAGAAGTGCCACCGTCTGACCTGCCTTCTCAGAACCCTCAAAGACAGGAGAGCTAATGGTAGTTGCACACTCAACTATTTCTCTAGTGTAATATAGAAGAATATAAAACCCACGGTGCATCTGGAGTTGACAGCAAGGGAAGTGAGGGCCTGGCTGTTCTCTAAGGGCTAGTCTTCACTGATGGTAGCAAATTTGCCGCCATTGGTTCGAACTTCCAGGTTCAATTGAGGGGTCTGTGAAGACCCGCTTAATCCATCAGGAAGCCTATCTATTATCACCACCCCGGCAAATGGGGTAGCGCAAACCGAACGGAGGACCCTTGCTTCGACTCAGCACAGTGGATGAACAGGGTGTTGGGCAGTCAAATTCAGATATGCAAGTTATTTTAAGGAACTTGCCTATCTCCGTTTGACTGTCACCGAAAATGGCAGGCAGTATAGACCTGCCCCAAGTGTGCAAAATAGGGACAGCTTGACAGGTCATCCACAGCTCCCATTATGGTGCCCAGGCATGAGACAAGCATTTATATATCTAAATGCAATCTGCATATATCCCAACAGGGCACCATGGCTGATGACTTGGCTTCAGGCGCAAACTGTGCTCCAAACCCAGCCCCCTCCTGTGTGGGGTCTGTTTGCGGTGATGGTGTGCAGCTGCTGTCAACGCACATACTGGGCTTCATGGGGAGGACAGCAGAGAACTACTCAAGGGCTGTGTCCCAGATTTGGTGGGATCCCATTGCTGCTCGGGGCCTTGGCTCCCTCCCAGTTGTGGATGGCAGGGAGGGCACGTTGTGGGGAGACGACACCTTGTGCCCTGGGGTGGGGGGAGGAGTGCTCGAGCCTCATCTCCCCAGGGGTAACTCCGATTGACTTCAACTCAGCCACCACCAGTAGTGGGCAGATTCTTTCGTTGATCTTGTCTACCCAGCTAGGTAGCAAATGGCAAGTCAGGGTGACTGCACAGAGCACTTGCTCGCCATTCATGGCCTGGCTGGGTGGACCCTGCTACTCTCCAATTTATGTTCCTGCCATTTGAAACAGGAGCAGATCGAAGTGTGTGGCAGCAGGGTCCACGGACAGTTTGCGCGCTGTGGGCTAGTTTGCTGTAGGTTGACAAGGCAGGTTGCCCTGGGCTAGCTAGCTATGGAGATGAGGCTTAGGTAGTGGATTGCCATGCTGAAAAACTGTTCTGTTTGTTCCCTGCACACTCAACTCTGGAAGAGCCCCACGTGATTGTGAACATGACACACCCACTTTATGTTTCCTTCGCATTGTTCTGGCCCAGCACAGCCCCTAAATGCCACCAACACCTGCCGCAGAACGAAGACAATCACAGCGTAAAGGAAGCCATTGGGAATGTAAAGACAGAATCCAGAGTGACGCAAATCACTGCCAACACACACCGAACTAACGGAAGCACCTTCAGTCAGATCCAACAGAGCACATTTGCCCAGATAACAGACAACTGCTTCTAGGGCAGTGGGTTTTAAACTTTATTTCTCGGGACCCAGTTGAAAAAAATGATTGATGCCCGCGACCCAACAATTCCATCTTTGAGCAATGGATTCCAGTCTTTTTGGCGGTAGCAGCAGGGTGTGCCCTGACCCAGTGCCTGAGGGTCTGCGACCCAGTACCGGGTCCCGACCCATGGTTTGAAACCCACGGTTCTAGGAGAGAGCGAGACCAAATTTTCGAAGTCGTAGCAAAAATAAAAAGGCTGCCAAATCTCTCTGTATGTAACCCTAGTGGTAGTGTTGGACAGAACCGTGGGCAGCAGTCGTACAAAGCCAATGGAAATGCAACAGCAAGACTGTGCCTGAACTTAGTGCCGACGCTCTGCTTTGACAAACGTTTGGGAACACACCGAACTTTAAGCATGTACTCGAAGTTAAGCAAATAACGTTGCCAAATAGGGATAGACTTAAACAGCTGCCTACATTTAAGCAGATGGCTAAGTGCTTTAAAGAACTCGGATCTGAACTGGGCAGCACAAGCCCCTCTTCAGTAACACATCTGGAATGTATTTCGAAGCTTAGCACGTGTCCTCAAGCAACTACCCACGAAAGGACCACCAGCAAAGAGGCCTCAAGAAGGTAGCAGCCATAAACTTTCCAACCTTCAGGAAGAAAAAACCCTAAAACTGCTCTCACCATTCTATTGTCTTTACAATATTATGTGTTGATCAATCTTCTTGTATCTCATTGCTCAGGAAAAATAATGTTCATGGCATTGGTGTAGACACCTTTACATGCCTTCTGCAGTTATCACAAACCTTCACGTCCATTATCAAAAAGCCACAAGTCGTTTATTGCCTCGTATAACTTTCCCCCTGTACATTGCCCCCACAACTCTCTGAGGAAAGCAAAACACACAGCCCTTTTCCAGTGCTATTTAGACAACGTCCCAGTATAGTTAGCTGGATAATAATACAGTTAATCTTCTGCATATTATTATCGACCAGTTGCACAGTATTCTGGATTCATTTTGTTGGGACAGCTGTCTTTAAAATGTCCTGTTTCCTGACCTGAATAGCTATTTCTTTTCTTAGCTCTGAGTGTGAGTAGCTGCAGATAGAACAAAATTTTCACAGGGTCCCAAACAATCTGTCTTCATAAATTAATGGCAAGACTATTTCTAAGTTTGCCCAGAACGCATCTTGCCTCAAACAAATCCATATTTATAGGCTCCAGATATATTTTGCAGTGCAGGCTTATTTATTACAACAAAGGCCGATAAAACAAGAAAATATATTTCTGCACATATACTAGATGCAGTGAATATAACAGAATTTGCATAACCTTGAAGCATAATCTCCCAAATGAACAACTAATCTGCTCATGATTACCCTTCTGTTTGCTTTTTGCACTGTATGCTGAAATGGGATGGGTATTAATGCTCGTCTACATTTTCTTAATTGCAAAGCTATGTTCCAGCTAAAATAAACATACGTTTAGCTAGTCATGTGTTTAGGATAACCCTTTCTTTTTATTTAACTAGAAGAGTTATGCTAACTCCTGAAAACCAGCCCTCTCCCAAGTTGCAACTTTCCAAAACATTTTATAGCCTTGAAATGACACTTCTGAGATTCTTCCCAACCAAATGATTGACTTTCTATTTAACAAACACTCAAAAACGGTTCAGATCTGGCAAGCTGCCAGGAGCCAATGGAAAAACAAGCTAATTTTAAGTGCTCTTAAGAGTTTACTAATTGGTGTAGCAAAGTGGAGAGGGCAAAATCAAAAAAACCCCAAAACTATCAAACTATATTTGTTCTGGATAAATCAAGTAAAGACTTTACTACTAGAGAGTGCAAATTTATTCTTAAGGAGAGTCTGGCATCAAATTTCCATAGTTATGCACCTGAGCTCTTCTTTTAATATTTCCATGGTTACCTGGAAAAGAAAACACTATTTTTAAAAAACTGAAGATAGTGGAATTATCAGCATGACCTAGATGATCCTGCATGGCATTGGAAGTTCAGAAGTCCAGGGTACCATCCCTGCTCTGAGAGTGACTAGCCAGTTAAATAGCCACTGTGGGTGTAAATTCTCCCCTTCTATAAAATGTGGATAATAATAATTACCCAATTAAAACCGAGGAACATAGCGAAGATGAGTTAACATTTGCACAGGGTTTTAAGAAAAGTACTAAATAAGAACTAGCTGATTGGTGTCAGAGTCCCTTAAAGAATTTGAGGCATGCAGTGCCAGAGTTACTTAGAACATGACCTTGCTCTGAAAATCACTGGGCCACCTCTCTAAGTCTCTCTCTCCACCACGACCCTATTGTTTAAAAAAGAGAAAAAGACTGGGCAAATGCTTTTATCAAAGCAGCAATGTAAAGTGAATAAACTCACCAACATTTAATACTACAAGGGTCAATAGCTCAGATGCCTCCAATGAGACTTATCGTTGAAAGAGTTTGGAGATTAATAGCAAAGTTTTTTAACTGGGTTCAGATGGTCTTTAAGATGACAGAACAGCTCCATGGACTTCAATGGAGCTATGCTAATTTATATCAGCGAAAGTGCTATAGACATGATACAAATTCTATCAAGCTTCCATTCATTTATTTCCTCTCCTATCCTCCACTTCTGTACTTGGCCTTTAGAACAGTGGGGTCGCTGGTGCTGGCCACGCCAGGCACGTGCCCCGAGTCCCAGCGCAAGTGCCCCAGGTCTGGCGGGGATCTGGGGCCCGGCCGCCACTGGTGGCTGAGCTATCGCCGGAGCCGGGAATCCCGCCGGGCTGCCGCTAGCCGGCTCCACGGTGCGGCCGGGGATTCAGGGTCCGATGCGGAGCTGCTGGCGACCCCGCTGGCGATCCGGGGCCCTGCCATCCAGGATCGGTCCCCCCAGTGGCCGGATGTGGCCCAGGCCCCAAGTTTATTTTTGGGACAGCAACGCCCCTGGTGTCAGGGCATGTTCCTGTGCTGCCACAACAGTAAGCGCGTCGCAGAGAGACGGGGAGATGGCTGGATTCGGCCTGGGGCATCCCGTAGGGTTGCACACGCCGCCAAGCGTATCACGACCCACAAAAGGTTGAGAACCACTGCTTTAGAGAGCACACCCTTCTTCCTTAAGGTACCTTAGCATCCATCCACCCATGATTTTATAATAGCAACATTTTCATAACATGGAAGAACACTTCTTTCACAACGGGATAGGTACAGGAATGACATTAATTCGAGCAGTGCTTTGAAAGCAGCTTACCTATGCTAGAGTGATGTAGATACAAGGCAGCATATTTTCCAACAGATCTCAAGATTCCCCATTATTTGGTTTAAGTCAGAACATTAACACAGAATTTTGTTTTTTAAATCTAAGGCACTACACAGATTGACTGATATAGGCAGCATGGATGAGTCGATGCGACCGTTAGACGACTTTCCAAATTAGGAGAGGTTATATTGTAAGGAGCAAAAGGAGGAAAGTAATTGGCATGGAAAGCCTGAAAGCCTGAGTTGCCCACACTGCATTTCTTGATGGAAAGGAGTAATTAGTTCCAATAACAATAGGAATGACTATTGAGAAGCGATGTGTCTATTGGCTACTATATTACCAGCGAGGTTCATTAAAGTCCTTTTAAAAAGCATTCAAAGGCTCTTTGGACCTGAAATTTAACCACTAAGCTTCAGTGATCTTAACCCATTTTCTTTATTTATATCCTACTAGGTGAAATTAAATGTCAGCCCTTTAATTGATGGTTTGAAAGTCTGACTTTCAGACAAACTACGTGCAAATTGTGGCCATGCCCCCAAAAGATGCTTTGTGTTTGTTGCTGCGGTGTTAGCAATGCCTGTTGTTTAGACAGAGGTGTTTCTTTGGAAAGGCAACTCTGCGTGTTTTGGAGAATAGAGTTTATAGAGCTGGGTCCATCTGTTATTTTGGACGCATGAAATACTGCTGTTATCTTCGCTAGCGTAGAAGCTGTTTACACATGGGAATCAAATGAGTGCCCTAACAGGATAAACAATGGAAATGGGATGAACATTCAGATCATGAGGTCCATTTTTTACTGACAGTTCACTGGGCAAAGGACAGCCAATGGATTGTGGTGTCTAATGAATCACTACTTCTCGGAGTGAATTTCATCCAAAATGACACTGCCTCATGATAACGGGATAATTGGAAGTCATTCAAGGTCTCCAAGCCTAAAGACAAATTCTGCTTAGAGAAAGATAATGCTAGTCATATTTAGGATGTTAAAGGTTGTAAATCAAAACCGCATCACCATGGAAATGCAATACTAACAGGATTATATAGGAGAGATTGCAAAATGTAAACTTTTCACCCAACAAGAAGCTACGTGTCAACATTCCCCAGCGCTTTCACTCTGCCAACTTGCCCAGGCGGGCTTAAAACTGCTGCTAATCAATATAAAATGAGTGATTAAACAGCATGCTCCCAGAAACCTGCCTGCTGCCTCACAGGCGGCAGCTCATTTCTGAAGGGCAAATAATGAAAACGGTCCTGAGTCCCTTCAGAATTACATGGAAGTTTAGGCCCACAGTTCAACTCATTTTAGACATCTGAGCTGCTTCCCCGTACCACAGTAACCTGGAAGGGCTCCAGTCGAGATCAGGCTAGGCACCATACAACCACATACAGGTTAGTGCCTGTTCCAAAGAGCAAATAGACTAGAGAGCAGAGGTGAAGGAGAGCCAGAAACACAGAATGGTGAATGGATTTGTCCCAGCAAGTCAGTGCTAGAGCCAGGAATAAGAACCCTCCTGCTTCCTAGTCCTGTGGTGTAGCCACGGGTCCCTACTGCATCTCCAACACCCGGCAGGGAAGAGAAAATTGTTGGCCGTAGAGCAAGGAATGTGCGCAGCCATTTAACCAAGCATCTCAAGAGTGCGGCTCCGCAATATCAAATCGAAGCAGGGACTTTAACGTTGCAAATGACAATTAGAAAAGGCAATGCCCATGAATATGCACCTGGCCTTCATAAATACTCAGAATCCAACCGACATTAGCATCAAGTGCGGAAACTCCGTTTTCAGGCCAGATGATCGCAGGAGGCCAATGGAGAATTCACAGCATTCTGGCAGTAAAAGGCAGGCTTTTTAAGACAGGCTAAAACAAGACTTCTGTTTCCCAGGCAGCTGCCATGCCAATTATAGACTGCTACTAATATTGGTAATAGCTGTTTTTAGCAAAACAGCCCCATGCCAGCCATACTTAGGAAGAGAACAGGCATGACTGAAACATTGCCTTTCTGACTAGGAAGTTCATAGAATCATAGAACAATAGGGCTGGAAGGGACCTCACGAGGTCATCGAGTCCAACCCCCTGCTAAAAAAAGGACCACTCCCACTAAGTTCCAAAGGGGGAGTGTCAGGGAGGGGGCCCTCCGCGGCACCCCCAGGTGGGGAAATCTGGGGTAATGGATGCAGAGGTGCCAACACAATTTCGTGGGCTCCCCTCCTCTGAATTACTGAGCTGCCCTTGGGACTCAGGGCATCTGGCCTACTGGCCACGGAGTCAATATACAAACCCCTGGGTCAGGGCAGTCCGGCCTAAGGCCACAAGGAGGGTGGTGCCCGGGTAGGGGGGCTCAGGCCCTCCTGCTCCATTGAGCCGCAGCCCAGGGCCCTATGGATGCCCGGGGTTATGGCACTCTGCCAGCGGGGATCCAAACTGAAACACACTGGCTTCACCCCAGACCCCACAACCTGGGCTGCTGGGCTGCTTCCTACCCAAGCGTAGGGTGGTCCTCCTGCGTGGTCCTGGTCTGTGTCTCCTTCGGGGCTTCCCCGGCTACCGTCTGCAGGTGGGCCTCCGGGCTCCAGTTGCAAGATGGCTACTCCTGGTGTCCCCACACGGCGTCAGCGTCTCCCTCTCTAGCTGCTTGGGGCTGGTCCCGTTCCTGGGAAGGAGCTTCAAGTGGAGGTCCTTCCTCCTCACCAGTCAGCCCCAACTGAGCTGAGCTGCCCTCTTTTATGCTGGGACAGCAGTCTGAGCATGCCCAGCAGGGCTCAAGGGGCGGGGCCTCCGCTGCCCACAGAGTTTGTTGGGCTTCTTTAGTGCGGAGTAGGCTCACCCCGTCATAGGGAGACACATTAGTCTAGTTCAGCAAAACAAACAAGGAGTCCTGTGGCACTTTTAAGACTATCAAATTTATATATTGCATGAACTTTCGTGGGAGAAAATCCCACTTTGTCAGATGCCTGAAGATGGGGAACTTACATAAAAGGAGCAAAATAAATGCAGGGGAGTGAAAGTCATAGGATCAGGTCAGACTGTTTCAGCAAATCAGAGCAGTTGTTAGGATTCAAATAGTGGAGTACAGCAATCAGCAGGGAGGAGTGGGGGAACAAGGAAAGCAAAATTACCTGTTGTAATGGGAAAAGAACCCATAGTCTCTATTTAGCCCTGCGTTCAGAGTCAAACCTGCATATGAATGCCAATTCTGCAGCTTCTCTTTGAACTTTAATTTGTTATTCATTTGCCTGAGTACGGCTATTAACAGATCAGTAATGGAGTGAACAGGGAGATTGAACTGTTCCCCTATTGGTTCTTGAATGTTGTTATTTCTGATGTCAGATCCGTGTCCATTTATTCCTTTGTGCAGAGACTGCCCTGTTTGTCCAATGTATAAGGCTGGGGGGGGGGGGGGGGAGGTGAAAGCATTTCCGGCACATGATGGCATAAATCACATTAGTGAATGAGCCTTTGATGGACTAGGTGGCTTGATTAGCTCCTGTGATGCTGTCTTTTGTGCAGATATGGGGGCAAAGTTGGCAGTGTGGTTTGTTGCAGGGATATGTTCCTGCTTTAATGTTTCTGTTGTTTGGTCTGTAGTTGCTGGTGAGTTTCTGGGGCTGTCTGTAAGCGAGGAGAAGTCTGCCACCCAAGGCCTGAGAGAGCGAGGGATCATCTTGTAAAATAGGCTGTAGGTCTTTGATGATGTGCTGTAGAGGTCTGACTTGGGGGTTGCAGGTGATGACCAATGGCGTTCTGTTGTTTTCTTTCTTGGGCTTCCTCTGCAGTAGTTGACTTCTGGGTACCCATCTGGCTCTGTCAATCTGTTTCTTCTCTACTCCAGGTAGGTACTGCAGTTTTAAGAATTCTTATTAGAGATCATGAAGGGGTCTTTCTCTGTCTGAGGGATCGGAACAAACGCAGTTATATCTTAGGGCTTGGTTGTAGACAATGGATCAAGTGGTGAAGTATAGCATAGCGGGCTGTAGGTTTGTGGATGGACACATCAAAACCACTCTACACTGTAGGTAGCGCTCATCCTGACCTGGGAGGATGGCCACCTGGTGGGTGCTAAGCACCCACAATTTTTTTCTGTGCGTGCCTCAACCCCATAGAGTTGGCACCCATCTGTTCAGTATTGCATCCTTCCCACCCCCAGACCAAAAAACCCTAAATTTAAAAGGCATTTGCCAATTCCAAAGTCAGGAAATGCAACAAAGGGAACAATTACACATTTAACTCTGGTGCAACGCTCTATGTATATAAACTCTACGTTCATTAGGTTTGCACAGGTGGCACTTTAGGGCTGCCCACTGGAGTTTCTCGGGGCCACCCACTGGAGCTTCTCCAAGTAGAGACAAAATTCACCCTCCAGCTTATAGCTACTGACCCTGCCTGGCATCAACTACTGTAATGCACCAACCTCTGTTTGCCAGAGTGAAAGACACAGCCGCCTCAAGACAGAAGCAGCAGTGTCTTGGCATATGTCGAGCAGGTTTTCAGAGTCTCAAACCCACTAAAACAGGCAAACTGGCTACCCAAGTGCTTCAGAAGCAGGTTACGTCCTCCACCAAGCCAGCCAATCAATAACATCCCAAATGCCTCAGTAAAGAGCATTCCATAAAGGTCGTCCTTAACCCGGAATTACGGAACAGAATGTACCAGCAGTCTGGTCCAGCTAGCACTTAGCTCTTGGTCACACTCTGAGCCTGCCACCAACTCTCCCAGACCTGGGGGAAACCACTTCAAAGGGCTTGGCAGAAGCTGTCTGCCGCCTGTTTTATTCCAAATCCTGGGCTGTTTTTTCCTTTGTATTTTAATTAAAATCAAACCCAGGTGCTTTAAATTGCAATGTAATGAATGGTTTACAAACTGCTGCTCCTTGATGTCAATCTGTGTTGTGACAAGCATCAAACAGGCATATTGCTGGGATATTCCCATGATATCCCACCACCGTCGTAGCAGGCACAGAGTCATTAGAGCCTTAAATTATTATTTTAATAGGCTCTAAATGCACAGGTGTTAATTTAAAAACAATGAGCAAAGATGGGGCAGATGGGTTGCAGGTGTATATGTTAAAATGGCTGGTTTCTAATTTCACCCTCCATTTCAGAAACTCTTTTCATCCAGCTCAAAAGGATAGAAATCAATAGACAATGACTAGAACGCTTTTAATTTCTCCCTGCTGGAATGTATTCCTGTACCCTTTTAAAAACACACTCACATACCTCTTTACGACTGCCACGAAGCAAGAATTGTACGTTTGCATAATCATTTTTCTCCGCAAAGGATGCAGGTAATAATTACACACAATACACACATGTGAATAGTATCTTGGCATTTTGAAAATCCCTGTTTGTTTATGGCAATTTGAAGTTTCAGGTGTTTGGATCCTTCGATAGTTTTCCTGGAGTTACCCCCAAACCCTCCAAGATCAAAGCATCATCTGACATTCGTGAGATACAGAGCTCAAAGCTCACACAATGCCTTTGGCATCTGTAGACCGATAAGGTTAGAGAATTAATGGATTTTGGGACGAGGGGAGGGAGCAGCACAGGGAGAGCCCTGCTGAGATGAGACACGGGCTTATGAGGCTCATTATGAGCCTACTGCAGTCGTGACCTTCAGCATGCAGTAAAGGAAAGCTGGATTTACTGTTCATGTCAACTGTGTAATGAAACAACTCAGGAGAAGGCCAACCTCATCCGCAACTTCCATCCTGCTAAAGACCTCACCGAGCAGAGCGAGCAAGAGACAACTAAAAGAAAGCCATAGGCCTTTTTGTTCTGAACACCCACATCATTTAAGAAGTCATAAATAAGACAGCAAAACCTTCTGTTGGATAAGAGTTACCACAGGAAATAATTCTTAGATTTTCACATTCAGCTTTCTGGTGGTGTCTATGCCTCTGAAAAATGTTCCCAGAAGAAACAAACACAAAGTCCTTCTTAGAGGCATGGCTGGAAGAATAAAATTTGAATTCGACATATGATGAACAGCTAAACATGATCAGAAGGACCAATCACCACATAAGCCCATCAAAATGCTCAGATGTTCAAACGTGTCACCCTTTCGCTGGCTTGGGTTTTGAAAATGAGGCAAGCAGCAGCTAATGGGGCTATTCTAGGTTTGAGTTTTCAACTTGATCGAAGGGAGCTAGTTAGCCATATGACACTGAAAAGCAGCGGGAGAGGAGTGTTTAAATAAAGCAAGTGAAAATCTTTTTGAAAAATTCAAGATTACCCATCATGCTGGACACGATTCTGATCTCATGTCAGGCTTTCCAGCACATTATGTTTTATTGACCCTATGGTAAGGGCTCATCTCCTTGGTAATATACCAAAATAGTTATTCCAGAATAATTATTTTGAATAAACACCTGCCTGGACACACACGATCTGAAACAAGGATGCCTTTTTCTGATTAAGTTTATCCACTTCGGAAGTTAGATCTTTCGTCCAGCACTTTGATGTGACTCAGAGACTCTAAGGTCAGATGGGACCAATATGATCATCTGGTCTGATCTCTTGCACAATGCAAGCCACAAAAACCTCACCAACCCCCTCCTGTAATAAACCTCTGACCTATGACTGAGTTATTAAAGTCCTCAAATTGTGATTTAAAGACTTTAAGATACAGAGAATCCACCAGCAAGTGAGTCATACCCCATGCTACAGAGGAAGGAGAAAAACCCCCAGAGCCGTTGCCAATCTGCTCTGAGGGAAAATTCCTTCTTGACCCCAAATATAGCGATCAGTTAAACCCCAAGCATGTGGACAAGACTCACCAGCCAGCCATCCAAAAAAGAATTCTCTGTAATAACTCAAAACCCATTCCAGCAATCGTTCCATCAGCATGTCTACCACCAGAAGCCAGAGATGAGTCAATTGCCAAACTAAGCTCTCCCATTACAAAATCCCTTCCATGAATTTATCCAGCTCAGTTTTGAAACCAGTTAGGTTTCTTGCCCCCACTGATCCCTTTGGAAGGCTATTGCAGAACTTCATTTCCTCTGATGGATAGACACCTGCATTTCATTTCAAGTCTAAACTTCCTGATGGCCAGTTGGTATCCATTAGTTCTTGTATTCACTTAAATAATTCCTCTCCCTCCGTGGTATTTATCCTTCTAATGTATTTATACAGAGCAATCTTATCTCCCCTCAACCTTCTTTTATTTAGGCTAAATAAACCAAGCTCTTTGTCTCCTCTCATAAGGCAGGTTTTCCATTCCTCAGATCATCCTTGTAGCCCTTCTCTGCACCTGTTCCAGTTTGAATTCATCTTTCTTAAACACGGGAGACCAGAACAGCACACAGTATTCCAGTTGGGGCCTCACCAGCACTTTGCAGAAGACTGCTCCCTGTCTTCCTGTTTGTGTATTTAATGTGCAGCTAGCATACTGGAGAAATTAGGTCCATTTGGTCCATTTTCTAAGAGCATTTGGGTAATACTACAGAAGTGATCGATACAATATACTATTAACAAGGTTAGGACATTGATTAGATGTATCCTAAAGGTTAAACTCTTGTCCATGGAGTCAAATTCCAAACGGGTAGCCGTGTTAGTCTATTGTAGAAAGACAACAGAGTCCTGTGGCACTTTTAAAGACTAACAGATTTATT